>LPNX010420144.1:0-42426 GCA_001517045.1 Pseudotsuga menziesii | reverse complement strand
CTCGCATGCATGCGATTGGGTTGTGGGTGGACCCATCCCATGCATTGAATTTAAAATAAACCATGGCCTACAAGTGTTTCGATTGGATGACTATGCAAGACTTCATGCCAAGCTTCCGTACAATCGCATCAGGGACTCACGCATATGGACTTTGGTGAGGAAAGGGATGACTCGCCAAACTGAAAAGGTGTGTTGGCAGTTCAGCCTTAGTTCAGCATTCACTTCAGCTCAATTCAAGCTTACTTAACTGAGCTTGATCTTTGGTTCATTAAAGGCCCCTGGGGCTTGGTTTTTTGCATAAATAGAGGCTCTTTGAGCTCTATTAAGATGGAGATTTTGGGCATGAACACTCTGCCAAAATGATTGTAATATTTGTTTGAAGTTGGAATAAAGTTGTGACTTTGGAGGTCCGTTCACGAGTTATTGGAGTTGTGGATTCACATTGTCTTTGGTGATATTCTCTCACCTTGCTTTTCAATCATTAAATCATTCTTCATTATATACTCTAGAAAGGCTAACAATCTAGTTTATGAGTATTTTGTTCGGATTTGATATTGTTTGTAAGGGTTTTGCAGGGATCATTAGAGGCGAGGAACAAGCTTGAGATCAAGCTCTTCTTCATGAACCAGTGGTTTTTTCCATCTAACTCTTTCAATTTGCAGGACTTTCCAAGCACTTTCCAATCCAAGAAAGAGACATAGCAGTCAGAGCTTCTCCTTCCCTCAATCAACAAAGTTTCAAAAAACACATTTGGTTACCTGGATCTACGAACTTCCCTCTTCCAGTTCTCTTGTTTGCTCCTTGATCTTCTCGATTTATTGCTTGCTAGCCTTCTCCTCCTTGCTATCGCCCTACCTCATCTTTTTCTCTTGCCAAGCTTGCCATCTTGCTTTTCTGGCTTGTCTTGGCCTCTTGCATTCGTTCCTCTCTTTCGCTGCCCCCTTTTGGTCCTCTTTTCCTCGTTTTTTGCAGCCCTCCTTCGCTGCCCTCTCAGCCCTCTATACTGCTGTTTGTTGCCTGATTTCTCACTTTTTTGCAGCCAACTATATTGCTGTTTTCATATCATAAATTAGATCTTACACTTAGTTTTATTTTTGTAGATCTCTTTCTTAGAAGTAGTTTATATTTGGTTTGGTTTAATTAACAGTTGATGGGTGCTTCGAGTTGATTTGTGTTGTGTGCAGGTATGAAGACAAACAAATCCGAAGAGAAGGACTTGACGATTGAGCCAAAGAAGAACAAATACAAAAGAGAAGAGTAGAAACTCAGTACCAAAACCAAGAAGATCCAAATACTTGGGATTTGAACTAAAGAAAACAAAAAATTTCAAATTACTCTCCTTTTGTAAAACAACCATTGAGGCTTGTTCCATTTGTCTTTCCAAGTTCTTTTTATTTCTCTAAGGTTGAAAATCCTAAATATTGTACTCTCTTAATAAAAGGGGCAAAGTGGGATAGGCCCTCCCATCTTTTGGTTTCTTCTTCCCCATTTGGGGAAGAGTGTCTTGTGCTCTTAGCTCAGATTTACTTTGCATGCTTAGAGTAGTTTAATTCTGTACTTGGAACTTTTTATTTGTTTCAGTCTTGACCTGAGAAGTACCTTGGGATTTCGTCCCAAGTGTCGCATTGATATTGCGTGCTACCTCTCTTTCCCCATTGTCTTCCTGCATATGACCAGCTAGCTGGAAATTTCGGGGACAGTGTGTCTTTAAGTCATTTTTTACTTCTCTTTGCTAGATTAGTTTCTTGTTGTTGTAGAACACTAGTTTCTCATTTATTTCATTTGCAAGTAGTTTATCATTTTTTGCTATGACATTGTTTCGTTGTTTTACAATTTGTTGAGCTATCATGTGGTTTCAATTTACAAGTTGATTGTCTTATAAAAAGAACCAAAGTCTCTTGAACTTGCAATAACCCAAGTCGAGAGCACTCTCTGTCGGAGAGCATTCCCACTGCGTTATCCTTGCATCAAGCATATAGATTAATTAAAGTCTCTTGAACTTCTGTCATAAGACAAAGTCAAGAGCACTCTATGTCGAAGAGTTGAACTGTGTGCTCATAATAATAAAATCTTTCCAACTCACGTTTCTCCACTTAAAATTCACCTCGTTGCTATCCCTCACCTAGTATGCTCTGCCTATCCTGAAAAGTTGGACTCGTACTCAGAACGGTGATCGGATTTGTTAATCTTGCAAGTGACAACATAATAAAACTTTCACCCCGTAACCAACGCACCGGCGTTATCTCAATAAATACTCAAGTAGCGGGAAAATTCCAAGTGTGGGCGTCGAGCAACCCAATCTGGACACTCGTTGGTTAAATTCTCTGAACACCTAGCTTGTGATTCCAGATAGGTCCGTCATGTCTTCGAATGGAGCCACTGAAAGTATTTCCGGTTAGGTATCCTAGACACCTTAAGCAAGATCATCTTTAAAATTTACAATAAAATAAGCCAAGAACAATTGCAAAATGATCTCACAAACACTACTATTGAGACTTGTATTCCAGCATTCACAAGCACGTGTTGACTCCATATTGGCACTGGTCTTAAACTTCCATGCATCGCCTTGATCTGAACCATTTGTCCATAATGTTTGCTTAAATCATTATATATCTGTGGATGCCTTTAATTTCCAAGTCATCTTTGTATTGTTCGTCTCAAATCTTGTGTTTTGTAATTGCAACGTGGATTGCTCATTTTATTATAAAGTTATAAACACCCATCCGCATCATAACATCAAAAACACTTAAACACATTGAGCCATAGAAAACTCTTTGTTAGGGATGACCCCCCTTGGTTTCCTTAGGAGTTAGCCTAAACGGAGGAGCTAGGAGTAGGTCACAGTTCTTGGCTCTGTGCTTGCCCCCAAGGCCACACCTCTCCCACTTTCTCAAGTGACGAGATAGCTTTCATTAGATTTCTGCTACTGGTGTGCAATCAGCGGACAACAAGGTGCAGAAGGGTCGCGCGACGTACAGAAAGGTCGCTCGTAAATGTATATAAGAGAAGGGTTTGAAGTTGCTTGGGAGGATTATTCCTAATCCTAAATGTCAAAACAGTAAAAAATCCTTAGCCGCGACCTTGGAAATGATCTTGATATGAAAAATCTGATCAGGGATAGGTCTTGGCAAGAACGGATAGTGGATATCCAACCCACAAAAGAGATCAAAGGGCCAAAAAATCATTTCTGCCAAAAGGAAAAGCGGGAGCGGTAGTGCGGAAGAGGTAAAATTTGATTATGAAAAGAGGAAGCCCAACTTTCAACTTCTGCCTTCCGCGATCCGGGATCCGACAGCTCAGAACTCCCATGCAGATCAACGGTGTGGAAAGGCGCAAGGTTCGGGAGCGGAAGAGATAAAGTTTCAGTCATAAAAGTTCAAATCCCAATTTTCGCCTTCCGCAATCTGAGATCCGACGGTCCATAAAATCTCTGAATAAAATCAACAGTCCATGAGGATTCCCCAAGACAAAGGGTGGAAAGCGGAAGCACAAATTTTCTGGTTATAAAAAGTTGAAGTTCTATGTTTCGCGATCTGCCAGACTGACGACTCAGAGCACTTCCACTAAAGATCGACGACGTGGAGAGAAAACAACATCATGGAAAGAAAACTTCATCTCTTCTTTTGTGTGATTTGAGGAACCAAATGATCCTTGACTTAGTCTACCAAGATTCTTCTTGCTCTTGCATCACTCTTCCTCCAATGACACTTCTCTTCTTCAGCGTTTAGTTCTGGAACCTTCTCATTGACAAGCTTTAAGAGATCATTTTCTTACAAGATGAGAACTCTAGACTTCCAAGAGATGAAGTTTGTGGCTCTATCAACATTATCTTCGACCGTCATGCAGATTTCGCTTAGAAACCCTAGAAGGAGCTAGGTCAAAATTTAAGTTTGGAATCTTGTGAAACTGAATCCAAAGGTTAATGTGCCTTATCAAAGCGAGTTGAGAGGAGATAACATCAAGCCAAAACTATTGACCGAAATTGGGTAAAAAATGAAGCTTCTCAAAACTGGATTTTTCCTTCATTAATAGATGCGCCTTCCCTTAGCCGAAGTTTCACAGTCACTTTTTCTCCTAGATCGGTGAGGGGATGCCTCAGAATGTCAAGCCAAAGCTTTGGACAATGGCTTCTAGAACTGCTTTGATACCATGTTAGAAATTGGTAGCTGTAAAACCAAGATCACTAGAAGAAAGGAAAAGCACATAAACATACAGGGTGTGGAGCTCGTTTAACCACGGTGATGTTCTATCACCTCCCAACCATAGACAATACAACAATATTGTCTTCTCCGAGCTCAAACCTTTCAATAGAGAACGATGTACATCCAAATGGATGTTGACCGAGCCTAAATTCTACTCTCGCTGGCCTTTAAATGCCATTCGTCATACACCCTTGTAGGTCGATTGTGCACCACAACATGAGTGCCAGTGTCCAAGCCTGACTTCTATCCCAAACGGCCTTAAAATGCATTCTGTCATACAACCTCAGTGGTCGGTGGTTGACCACCAAGGTGTTATTGGACGCCCACTAACACTATGGTGGTCCGCCACCGACCACTAATGGTGTATACTGAACGGCATTTGAACGTCGTCGCCCATACAAGTCAGGCTTGACCATTAACAACCACCATTCCTTTAGGGTTTTAAAATCTTTCTAGTCGTCTTCTTTTGCGAGATTTGAGGAACCAAATGATCGCTGACCGAGTCAACCAAGATTCTTCTTCCTCTGCAATCAGTCTTCCTCCAATGAGACTTGTCTTCTTCAGCGTCTGGTTCTGGAACCTTCTCATTGACAAGCTTTAAGAGATCATTTTCTTCCAAGATGAGAACTCTAAACTTCCAAGAGATGAAGTTTGTGGCTCCATCAAGATGATCTTCAACTTTCATTCCAATCATCTTGCGTGCATATTTGAACTAGAAACCCTAGTAGGAGCCAGATCAAAAATTAATTTTGAAATCTTGCGAAATTGAATCCAAAGGTTAACGTGCCTTATCAAGGCAAGTTGAGAGGAGATAAGATCGAGCCAAAACTATAAACCGAAATTGGGCCAAAAATGAAATTTCTCAGAACTGGATTTCTCCTTCAATAATAGATGTGCCTTCCCTTGGGCGAAGTTTCCAGGTCACTTTTTCTCCTGGATCGGTGAAGAGAGACCTCAAAATGTCAAGCCCTAGCTTTCAACAATGGCATTTCGAACAACTTTGATACCATGTTAGAAATTGGCAGTTGTAAAACCAAGATCACTAGAAGAAAGAAAAAGCACATAAACAAACTCGGTGTGGAGCTCGTTTAACCACGGTGATGACCTATCACCTCCCAACCATAGACAATACAACACTATTGTCTCCCTCGAGCTCAGACCTTTCAACAGAGAACGTTGTACATCCAAATGGATTTTTGCTGAGCCAAAATAATACTCCCACTGGAGCTTGTTTAACAACACTATTGTCTCCCCCGAGCTTAGACCTTTCAATAGAGAACGATGTATATCCAAATGGACTTTTACTAAACCTAAATTCTACTCCCACTGGCCTTTAAATGCGATTCACCATACACCCTTGTAGGTCGATTGTGGGCCATAATAGTGTCAGTGGCCAAGCCTGACTTCTATCCCAGACGGCCTTCAAATGCATTCCGTCTTACACCCTCAGTGGTCGGTGGCGGACCACCAAGGTGTTAGTGGGCGCCCACTAACATTGTGGTTTTCCACCACCGACCACTAGGGGTGTATAATGAACGGCATTTGAACGTCGTCGCCCATACAAGTCAGGCTTGACAATTAACGGCATTTGAACGTCGTCGCCCATACAAGTCAGGCTTGGTCATTGACAATCATCATTCCTTTAGAATTTTGAATATCTTCATAGTCGTCTTCGTTTGCAAGATTTGAGGACCCATATGATCCCTAACTGTGTTTACCAAGCTTCTTCTTGTTCTAGCATCACTCTTCCTCCAATGAGACTTGTCTTCTTCAACGTCTTACTCTAGAACCTTCTCATTGACAAGCTTTAAGAGATCATTTTCTCCCAAGATGAGAACTCTAGACTTCCAAGAGATAAAGTTTGTGGCTCCATCAAGATGATCTTCAACCTTCATTCCAATCATCTTGCCTCCAGATTTGAACTAGAAACCCTAATAGGAGCTACGTCAAAAATGAAATTTGGAATCTTGTGAAACTGAATCCAAAGGTTAGTGTGCCTTATCAAGGTGAGTTGAGAGGAGATAAGATCAAGCCAAAGCTTTGGACAAAAATTGCGTAAAAAATGAAACTTCTCAGAACTGGATTTTTCCTTCATCAATAGATGTGCCTTCCCTTGGGCAAAATTTCCATGTCACTTTTTCTCCTGGATTGGTGAGGGGAGGCCTCAGAATTTCAAGCCCTAGCTTTCGACAATGTCGTCTATAACTACCTTGATACCATGTTAGAAATTGGCAGTTCTAAAACCATGATACCTAGAAGAATGACGGAGCACATAAACAAATTGGGTGTGGAGCTCGTTTAACCACGATCATGATCTATCAACTCCCAACCATAGAAAATACAACACTATTGTCTCCCATAGCTCAGGCCTTTCGATAGAGAATAATGTACATCAGAATGGAATCTAAGGGTTAATGTGCCCTATCAAGGCGAGTTGAGAGGAGATAAGATCGAGCCAAAACTATGGACCGAAATTGGGTAAAAAATGAAACTTCTCAGAACTCGATTTTTCCTTCATCAATGGATGCACCTTCCCTTGGGCGAAGTTTCCAAGTCACTTTTTCTCCTATATTGGTGAGGGGAGGCCTTAAAATGTGAAGCCCTAGCTTTCGACAATGGATTCTAGAACTGCTTTGGTACGATGTTAAAAATTGGCAGTTGTAAAACCAAGACCACTAGAAGAAAGACAGAGCACATAAACAAACTGGGTGTGGAGCTCATTTAACCACGATGATAATATATCACCTCCCAACCATAGACAATACAACACTATTGTCTCTCCCGAGCTCACACCTTCAATATGGAACAATGTACATCCAAATGGATATTGACCGAGCCTAAATTCTACTCCCAGTGGCCTTTAAATGCCATTCGTCAGACACCCTTGTATGCCGATTGTGGGAAACAATAGTGTAAGTGGCCAAGCTTGACTTCTATCCCCGACAGCCTTAAAATGCCTTCTATTATACACCCTCAGTGGTCGATGGTTGACCACCACAGTGTTAGTGGGCGCTTAAATGCCATTCGTCAAACACCCTTGTATGTCGATTGTGGGCAACAATAGTGTCAGTGGCCAAGCTTGACTTCTATCCCCGACAGCCTTAAAATGCCTTCCATTATACACCCTCAGTGGTCGGTGGTGGACCACCAAGGTGTTAGTGGGCACCCACTAACACTGTGGTGGTCCACCACCGACCACTAAGGGTGTATAATGAATGCCATTTGAACGTCGTCTTCTTTTGTGAGATTTGAGGAACCAAATGATCCCTGACTTAGTCTACCAAGATTCTTCTTGCTCTTGCATCACTCTTCCTCCAATGACACTTGTCTTCTTCAGCGTCTAGTTCTGGAACCTTCTCATTGACAAGCTTTAAGAAATCACTTTCATACAAGATGAGAACTCTAAACTTCTAAGAGATGAAGTTTGTGGCTCCATCAAGATTATCTTCAACCGTCATGCAGATTTCACTTAGAAACCCTAGAAGGAGCTAGGTCAAAATTTAAGTTTGGAATCAAAATTTAAGTTTGGAATCTTATGAAACTGAATCCAAAGGTTAATGTGCCTTATCAAAGCGAGTTGAGAGGAGATAACATCAAGCCAAAACTATTGACCGAAATTGGGTAAAAAATGAAGCTTCTCAAAACTGGATTTTTCCTTCATTAATAGATGCGCTGACCGAGTCAACCAAGATTCTTCTTGCTCTGCAATCAGTCTTCCTCCAATGAGACTTGTCTTCTTCAACGTCTGGTTCTGGAACCTTCTCATTGACAAGCTTTAAAAGATCATTTTCTTCCAAGATGAGAACTCTAGACTTCGAAGAGATGAAGTTTGTGGCTTCATGAAGATGATCTTCAACCTTCATTCCAATCATCTTGCGTGCATATTTGAACTAGAAAACCCTAGCAGGAGCTAGATCAAAAATGAATTTGAAATCTTGCGAAATTGAATCCAAAGGTTAACAATCATCATTCCTTTAGAGTTTTGAACATCTTCATAGTCGTCTTCGTTTGGAAGATTTGAGGAACCAAATGATTCCTAACTGAGTTTACCAAGATTCTTCTTGCTGTAGCATCACTCTTCCTCTAATGAGACTTGTCTTCTTCAACGTCTTGCTCTAGAACCTTCTCATTGAAAAGCTTTAAGAGATCATTTTCTCCCAAGATGAGAACTCTAGACTTCCAAGAGATAAAGTTTGTGGCTCCATCAAGATGATCTTCAACCTTCATTCCAATCATCTTGCCTCCAGATTTGAACTAGAAACCCTAGTATGAGCTAGGTCAAAAATGAAATTTGGAATCTTGTGAAACTGAATCCAAAGGTTAATGTGCCTTATCAAGGCGAGTTGAGAGAAGATAAGATCGAGCCAAAACTATGGACCAAAATTGGGTTCAAAATGAAACTTCTCAGAAATGGCTTTCGACTTCATCAATATATGCGCCTTCCCTTGGGTGAAATTTCCAAGTCACTTTTTCTCCTGGATTAATGAGCGATGGCCAAAGTTTCTAAGTCTATTTTTCTCCCGGATTGGCGAGGAGAGGCCTCAAAATGTCAAGGCCTAGCTTTCCACAATGGCTTCTAGAACTGCTTTGATGCCATCTTAAAAATTGACAGTTGTAACACTAGGACCACTAGAAGAAATGCAGAGTACATAAACAAACTGGGCGTGGAGCTCGTTTAACCACGGTGATTACCTATCACCTCCCAACCATAGACAATACAACACTATTATCTCCCCCGACCTCAAACCTATCCATAGAGAACGATATACATCCAAATGGATGTCGACTGAGCCTAAATTCTACTCCCAATGGCGTTTAGATGCAATTCTCCATACACCCTTGTAGGTCTATTGCGGGCCACAATAGTGTCATTGGCCAAGCCTGACTCCTATCTCTGAAGGGCTTAAAATGCCTTCAATTATACACCCTCAGTGTTCGGTGGTGGACCACCAAGGTGTTGGTAGGCGCCCACCAACACTGTGGTGGTCCACCACCGACCACTAAGGGTGTATAATTAACGGCATTTGAACGTCGTCGCCCATACAAGTCAGGCTTGGTCATTAACAATCATCATTCCTTTAGAGTTTTGAACATCTTCATAGTCGTCTTCGTTTGTAAGATTTGAGGAACCAAATGATCCCTAACTGAGTTTACCAAGATTCTTCTTGCTCTAGCATCACTCTTCCTCCAATGAGACTTGTATTCTTCAACGTCTTGCTCTGGAACCTTCTCGTTGACAAGCTTTAAGAGATCATTTTCTCCCAAGATAAGAAGTCTAGACTTCCAAGAGATAAAGTTTGTGGCTCCATCAATATGATCTTAAACCTTCATTCCAATCATCTTGCCTCCAGATTTGAACTATAAACCCTAGTAGGAGCTAGGTCAAAAATGAAATGTGGAAACTTGTGAAACTGAATCCAAAGGTTAATAGGCCTTATCAAGGCGAGTTGAGAGGAGATAAGATCGAGCCAAAACTTTGGACAAAAATTGGGTCAAAAATGAAACTTCTCCGAACTAGATTTTTCCTTCATCAATAGATGTGCCTTCCCTTGGGCAAAATTTCCATGTCACTTTTTCTCCTGGATTGGTGAGGGGAGGCCTCAGAATTTCAATCCCTAGCTTTCGACAATGTCGTCTATAACTACTTTGATACCATGCTAGAAATTGATAGTTCTAAAACCATGATACCTAGAAGAATGACGGAGCACATAAACAAATTGGGTGTGGAGCTCGTTTAACCACGATGATGACCTATCACCTCCCAACCATAGACAATACAACACTATTGTCTCCCATAGCTCAGGCCTTTCGATAGAGAATGATGTACATCAAAATGGAATCTAAGGGTAAGTGTGCCTTATCAAGGTGAGTTGAGAGCAGATGAGATCGAGCCAAAACTATGGACTGAAATTGGGTAAAAAATGAAACTTCTCAGAACTCGATTCTTGCTTCATCAATAGATGCGCCTTCCGTTTGGCGAAGTTTCCAACTCACTTTTTCTCCTATATTGGTGAGGGGAGGCCTTAGAATGTAAAGCCCTAGCTTTCGACAATGGCTTCTAGAACTGCTTTGGTACGATGTTTAAAATTGGCAGTTGTAAAACCCAGACCACTAGAAGAAAGACAGAGCACATAAACAAATGGGGTGTGGAGCTCGTTTAACCACGATGATGATCTATCACCTCCCAACCATAGAAAATTCAACACTATTGTCTCCCCCGAGCTCACACCTTTCAATAGAGAACGATGTACATCCAAATGGATATTGACCGAGCCTAAATTCTACTCCCAGCAGTGTTTAAATGCCATTCGTCAGACACCCTTGTATGTCGATTGTGGACAAAAATAGTGTCAGTGGCCAAGTTTGACTTCTATCCCCGACAGCCTTAAAATGTTTTCCATTATACACCCTCAGTGGTCGGTGGTGGACCACCAAGGTGTTAGTGGGCGCCCACTAACACTGTGGTGGTCCACCACCGACCACTAAGGGTGTATAATGAACGGCATTTGAACGTCAACGACTATACAAGTCAGTCTTGGCCATTAACAATCACCATTCCTTTACGGTTTTGAAGATCTTCCTTGTCGTCATCTTTTGTGAGATTTGAGGAACCTAATGATCCCTGACTTAGTCTACCAAGATTGTTTTTGCTCTTGCATCACTCTTCCTCCAATGACACTTGTCTTCTTCAGCGTCTAGTTCTAGAACCTTCTCATTGACAAGGTTTAAGAGATCATTTTCTTACAAGATGAGAACTCTAGACTTCCAAGAGATGAAGTTTGTGGCTCCATCAAGATTATCTTCAACCATCATGCAGATTTCACTTAGAAACCCTAGAAGGAGCTAGGTCAAAATTTAAGTTTGGAATCATGTGAAACTTAATTCAAAGGTTAATGTGCCTTATCAAAGCGAGTAGAGAGGAGATAACATCAAGCCAAAACTATTGACCGAAATTGGGTAAAAAATGAAGCTTCTCAAAACTGGGTTTTTCCTTCATTAATAGATGCGCCTTCCCTTGGCCAAAGTTTCCAAGTCACTTTTTGTCCTGGATCGGTGAGGGGATGCCTCAGAATGTCAAGCCAAAGCTTTGGACAATGGCTTCTAGAACTGCTTTGATACCATGTTAGAAATTGGTAGCTGTAAAACCAAGATCACTAGAAGAAAGGCAGAGCACATAAACATACAGGGTGTGGAGCTCGTTTAACGACGGTGATGTTCTATCACCTCCCAATCATAAAGAATACAACACTATTGTCTTCTCCGAGCACAAACCTTTCAATAGAGAACGATGTACATCGAAATGGATGTTGACCGAGCCTAAATTCTACTCTCGCTGGCCTTTAAATGCCATTCGTCATACACCCTTGTAAGTCGATTATGCGCCACAACAGTGTCAGTGCCCAGGCCTGACTTCTATCCCAAACCTCCTTAAAATGCATTCCATCATACAACCTCGGTGGTTGTTGGTTGACCACCAAGGTGTTACTGGACGCCCACTAACACTGTGTTGGTCCGCCACCGACCACTAATGTTGTATAATGAACGGCATTTGAACGTCGTCACCCATACAAGTCAGGCTTGACCATTAAAAACCATTATTTCTTTAGGGTTTTAAAATCTTTCTAGTCGTCTTCTTTTGCGAGATTTGAGGAACCATATGATCGCTGACCGAGTCAACCAAGATTCTTCTTGCTCTGCAATCACTCTTCCTCCAATGAGACTTGTCTTCTTCAACGTCTGGTTTTGGAACCTTCTCATTGACAAGCTTTAAGAGATCATTTTCTTCAAAGATGACAACTCTAAACTTGCAAGAGATGAAGTTTGTGGCTTCATCAAGATGATCTTCAACCTTCATTCCAATCATCTTGCATGCATATTTGAACTAGAAACCCTAGTAGGAGCTACATCAAAAATGAATTTGAAATCTTGTGAAATTGAATCCAAAGGTTAACGTGCCTTATCAAGGCAAGTTGAGAGGAGATAAGATCGAGCCAAAACTATAAACCGAAATTGGGCCAAAAATGAAATTTCTCGGAACTGGATTTCTCCTTCAATAATAGATGTGCCTTCCCTTGGGCGAAGTTTCCAGGTCACTTTTTCTCCTGGATCGGTGAAGGGAGACCTCAAAATGTCAAGCCCTAGCTTTCAACAATGGCATTTAGAACAGCTTTGATACCATGTTAGAAATTGGTAGTTATAAAACCAAGATCACTAGAAGAAAGAAAAAACACATAAACAAACTCGGTGTGGAGCTCGTTTAACCACGGTGATGATCTATCACCTCCCAACCATAGACAATACAACACTATTGTCTCCCCCGAGCTTAGACCTTTCAATAGAAAACGACGTACATCTAAATGGATTTTTACTGAGCCAAAATAATACTCCCACTGGAGCTCGTTTAACCACGGTGATGATCTATCACCTCCCAACCATAGACAATACAACACTATTGTCTCCCCCAAGCCCAGACCTTTCAATAGAGAACGATGTATATCCAAATGGATTTTTACTAAACCTAAATTCTACTTCCACTGGCCTTTAAATGCCATTCATCATACACTCTTGTAGGTCGATTGTGGGCCATGATAGTGTCAGTGGCCAAGCTTTACTTCTATCCCAGACGGCCTTCAAATGCATTCCGTCATACACCCTCAGTGGTCGGTGGCGGACCACCAAGGTGTTAGTGGGCGCCCACTAACACTATGGTTTTCCACCACCGACCACTAGGGGTGTATAATGAACGGCATTTGAAAGTCGTCGCCCATACAAGTCAAGCTTGACCATTAACAATCATCATTCATTTAGGGTTTTGAACATCTTCCTATTCGTCTTCTTTTGCGAGATTTGAGGAACCAAATGATCCCTAACTGAGTCTACCAAGATTCTTCTTGCTCTGGCATCACTTTTCCTCCAATGAAACTTGTCTTCTTCAACGTTCGGTTTTGGAACCTTCTCATTGAGAAGCTTTAAGAGATAATTTTCTTCCAAGATGAGAACTATAGACTTCCAAAAGATGAAGTGTGTGGCTCCATCAAGATTATCTTCAACCTTCATTCCAATCATCTTGCCTGGAAAATTGAACTAGTAACCCTACTGCAAAATTGAACTAGTAACCCTAGTAGGAGCTAGGTCAAAAATGAAGTTTGGAATCTTGTTAAACTGAATCTAAAGGTTAATATGCATTTTCAAGGCGACTTGAGAGGAGATAAGGTTGAGCTAAAACTATGGACCAAAATTGAGTCAAAAATGAAACTTCTCAGAACTGGATTTTTCCTTCATCAATAGATGTGCCTTCCCTTGGGCGAAATTCCCAAGTCACTTTTTCTCCTGGATTAATGAGCGGTGGCCAAAGTTTCTAAGTCTATTTTTCTTCCGGATTGGTGAGGAGAGGCCTCAAAATGTCAAGCCCAAGCTTTCAACAATGGCTTCTAGAACTGCTTTGATACCATGTTAGAAATTGGCAGTTGTAACACTAAAACCACTAGAAGAAAGGCAGAGTACATAAACAAACTGGGCGTGGAGCTCGTTTAACCACGGTGACTATCTATCACCTCCCAACCATAGACAATACAACACTATTATCTCCCTCGTCCTCAAACCTATCAATAGAGAACGATATACATCAAAATGGATTTCGACTGGGCCTAAATTCTACTCCCAATGCCCTTTAGATGCCATTCTCCATACACCCTTGTAGGTCTATTGTGGGCCACAATAGTGTCAGTGGCCAAGGCTGACTCCTATCTCTGACGGGCTTAAAATGCCTTCAATTATACACACTCAGTGTTCGATGGTGGACCACCAAGGTGTTGGTGGGCGCCCACCAACACTGTGGTGGTCCACCACCAACCACTAAGGGTGTATAATTAACGGCATTTGAACGTCGTCGCCGATACAAGTCAGGCTTGGTCATTAACAAACATCATTTCTTTAGAGTTTTGAACATCTTCATAGTCGCCTTCGTTTGCAAGATTTGAGGAACCAAATGATCCGTAACTGAGTTTACCAAGATTCTTCTTGCTCTAGCATCACTCTTCCTCCAATGAGACTTGTCTTCTTCAACGTCTTGCTCTAGAACCTTCTCATTGACAAGCTTTAAGAGACCATTTTCTCCCAAGATGAGAACTCTAGACTTCCAAGAGATAAAGTTTGTGGCTCCATCAAGATGATCTTCAACCTTCATTCCAATCATCTTGCCTCCAGATTTGAACTAGAAACCCTAGTAGGAGCAAGGTCAAAAATGAAATTTGGAATCTTGCGAAACTGAATCCAAAGGTTAATGTGCCTTATCAAGGCGAGTTGAAAGGAGATAAGATCGAGCCAAAACTTTGGACAAAAATTGGGTCAAAAATGAAACTTCTCCGAACTGGATTTTTCCTTCATCAATAGATATGCCTTCCCTTGGGCAAAATTTCCATGTCACTTTTTCTCCTAGATTGGTGAGAGGAGGCCTCAGAATTTCAAGCCCTAGCTTTCGACAATGTCGTCAATAACTACTTTGATACCATGTTAGAAATTGGCAGCTCTAAAACCATGATACCTAGAAGAATGACGGAGCGCATAAACAAATTGGGTGTGGAGCTCGTTTAACCACGATCATGATCTATCACCTCCCAACCATAGACAATACAACACTATTGTCTCCCATAGCTCAGGCCTTTCGATAGAGAATGATGTACATCAAAATGGAATCTAAAGGTTAATGTGCCTTATCAAGGCGAGTTGAGACGAGATAAGATCGAGCCAAAACTATGGACTGAAATTGGGTCAAAAATGAAACTTCTCAGAACTTGATTTTTCCTTCATCAATAGATGCGCCTTTCCTTGGGAGAAGTTTCCAACTCACTTTTTCTCCTATATTGGCGAGGGGAGGCCTTAGAATGTGAAGCCCTAGTTTTCCACAATGGCTTCTAGAACTTCTTTGGTACGATGTTAAAAATTGGCAGTTGTAAAACCAAGACCACTAGAAGAAAGACAGAGCACATAAACAAACTGGGTGTGGAGCTCGTTTAACCACGATGATGATCTATCACCTCCCAACCATAGACAATACAACACTATTGTCTCCCCCGAGCTCACACCTTTCAATAGAGAACAATGTAGATCCAAATGGATATTGACTGAGCCTAAATTCTACTCCCCGTGGCCTTTAAATGCCATTCGTCAGACACCCTTGTATGTCGATTGTGGGCAACAATAGTGTCAGTGG
This sequence comes from Pseudotsuga menziesii, assembly GCA_001517045.1. Taxonomy (NCBI): domain Eukaryota; kingdom Viridiplantae; phylum Streptophyta; class Pinopsida; order Pinales; family Pinaceae; genus Pseudotsuga; species Pseudotsuga menziesii. Next base: position 27,012 of record LPNX010420144.1, on the reverse strand, counting down.
CCAAGCTTGACTTCTATCCCCGACAGCCTTAAAATGCCTTCCATTAAACACCCTCAGTGGTCGGTGGTGGACCACCAAGGTGTTAGTGAGCGCCCACTAACACTGTGGTGGTCCACCACCGACCACTAAGGGTGTATAATGAACGACATTTGAACATCATCGACTATACAAGTCAGCCTTGGCCATTAACAATCACCATTCCTTTACGGTTTTGAAGATCTTCCTTGTCGTCTTCTTTTGTGAGATTTGAGGAACCAAATGATCCCTAACTTAGTCTACCAAGATTCTTCTTGCTCTTGCATCACTCTTCCTCCAATGACACTTGTCTTCTTCAGCGTCTAGTTCTGGAACCTTCCCATTGACAAGCTTTAAGAGATCATTTTTTTACAAGATGAGAACTCTAGACTTCCAAGAGATGAAGTTTGTGGCTCCATCAAGATTATCTTCAACTGTCATGTAGATTTCACTTAGAAACCCTAGAAGGAGCTAGGTCAAAATTTAAGTTTGGAATCTTGTGAAACTGAATCCAAAGGTTAATGTGCCTTATCAAAGTGAGTTGAGAGGAGATAACATCAAGCCAAAACTATTGACCAAAATTGGGTAAAAAATGAAGCTTCTCAAAACTGGATTTTTCCTTCATTAATAGATGCGCCTTCCTTTGGCCGAAGTTTCCAAGTCACTTTTTCTCCTGGATCGGTGAGGGGATGCCTCAGAATGTCAAGCCAAAGCTTTGGACAATGGCTTCTAGAACTGCTTTGATACCATGTTAGAAATTGGTAGCTGTAAAACCAAGATCACTAGAAGAAAGGCAAAGCACATAAACATACAGGGTGTGGAGCTCGTTTAACCACGGTGATGTTCTATCACCTCCCAACCATAGACAATACAACACTATTTTCTTCTCCGAGCTCAAACCTTTCAATAGAGAACGATGTACATCCAAATAGATGTTGACCGAGCCTAAATTCTACTCTCGCTGGCCTTTAAATGCCATGAGAGTCCATGGCCAAGGCTGACTTCTATCCCAAACGGCCTTAAAACACATTCCCTCATACAACCTCAGTGGTCGGTGGTTGACCACCAAGGTGTTACTGGACGCCCGCTAACACTGTGGTGGTCCGCCACCGACCACTAATGCTGTGTAATGAACGGCAGTTGAACGTCGTCACCCATACAAGTCAGGATTGACCATTAACAACCACCATTCCTTTACGGTTTTAAAATCTTTCTAGTCGTCTTCTTTTGCGAGATTTGAGGAACCAAATGATCGCTGACCGAGTCAACCAAGATTCTTCTTGCTCTGCAATCACTCTTCCTCCAATGAGACTTGTTTTCTTCAGCGTCTGATTCTGGAACCTTCTCATTGACAAGTTTTAAGAGATCATTTTCTTCCAAGATCAAAACTCTAGACTTCCAAGAGATGAAGTTTGTGGCTCCATCAAGATGATCTTCAACATTCATTCCAATCATCTTGCGTGCATATTTGAACTAGAATCCCTAGTAGGAGCTAGATCAAAAATGAATTTTGAAATCTTGTGAAATTGAATCCAAAGGTTAACGTGCCTTATCAAGGCAAGTTGAGAGGAGATAAGATCGAGCCAAAACTATAAACCGAAATTGGGCCAAAAATGAAATTTCTCAGAACTGGATTTCTCCTTCAATAATAGATGTGCCTTCCCTTGGGAGAAGTTTCCAGGTCACTTTTTCTCCTGGATCGGTGAAGGGAGACCTCGAAATGTCAAGCCCTAGCTCTCAACAATGGCATATAGAACAGCTTTGATACCATGTTAGAAATTGACAGTTGTAAAACCAAGAACACTAGAAGAAAGAAAAAGCACATAAACAAACTCGGTGTGGAACTCGTTTAACCACGGTGATGATCTATCACCTCCCAACCATAGACAATACAACACTATTGTCTCCCCCGAGCTCAGACCTTTCAACAGAGAACGTTGTACATCCAAATGGATTTTTACTGAGCTAAGATAATACTCCCACTGGAGCTCGTTTAACCACGGTGATGATCTATCACCTCCCAACCATAGACAATACAACACTATTGTCTCCCTTGAGCTCAGACCTTTCAATAGAGAACGATGTATATCCAAATGGATTTTTACTGAACCTAAATTCTACTCCCACTGGCCTTTAAATGCCATTCATCATACACCCTTGTAAGTCGAATGTGGGCCATAATAGTGTCAATGGCCAAGCCTGACTTCTATCCCAGATGGCCTTCAAATGCATTCCGTCATACACCCTCAATGGTCGGTGGCAGACCACCAAGGCGTTAGTGGGTGCCCACTAACACTGTGGTTTTCCACCACCGACCACTAGGGGTGTATAATGAACGGCATTTGAACGTCATCGCCCATACAAGTCAAGCTTGACCATTAACAATCATCATTCCTTTAGGGCTTTGAACATCTTCTTAAGTCGTCTTCTTTTGCGAGATTTGAGGAACCAAATGATACCTAACTAAGTCTACCAAGATTCTTCTTGCTCTGGCATCACTCTCCCTCCAATGAGACTTGTCTTCTTCAACGTTCGGTTCTGGAACCTTCTCATTGACAACCTCTAAGAGATCATTTTCTTCCAAGATGAGAACTATAGACTTCCAAAATATGAAGTTTGTGGCTCTATCAAGATTATCTTCAACCTTCATTCCAATCATCTTGCCTGCAAAATTGAACTAGTAACCCTAGTAGGAGCTAGGTCAAAAATAAAGTTTGGAATCTTGTTAAACTGAATCCAAAGTTTAATATGCCTTATCAAGGCGACTTGAGAGGAGATAAATTTGAGCCAAAACTATGGACCAAAATTCGGTCAAAAATGAAACTTCTCAGAACTGTATTTTTTCTTCATCAATAGATGCGCCTTCCCTTGGGCGAAATTTCCAAGTCACTTTTTCTCCTGGATTAATGAGTGGTGGCCAAAGTTTCTAAGTCTGTTTTTCTCCTGGATTGGTGAGGAGAGGCCTCAAAATTTCAAGCCCTAGCTTTCGACAATGGCTTCTAGCACTGCTTTGATACCATGTTAGAAATTGGTAGTTGTAACACTAGGACCACTAGAAGAAAGGCAGAGTACATAAACAAACTGGGCGTGGAGCTCGTTTAACCACGGTGATTATCTATCACCTCCCAACCATAGACAATACAACACTATTATCTCCCCCGACCTCAAACCTATGAATAGAGAACGATATACATCCAAATGGATGTCGACTGAGACTAAATTCTACTCCCAATGGCCTTTAAATGCCATTCTCCATACACCCTTCTAGGTCTATTGTGGGCCACAATAGTGTTAGTGGCCAATCCTGACTCCTATCTCCGACGAGCTTAAAATTCCTTCAATTATACACACTCAGTGGTCGATGGTGGACCACCAAGGTGTTGGTGGGCGCCCACCAACACTGTGGTGGTCCACCACCGAATACTCAGGGTGTATAATTATAGGCATTTGAACGTCGTCGCCCATACAAGTCAGGCTTGGTCACTAACAATCATCATTCCTTTAGAGTTTTGAACATCTTCATAGTCGTCTTCGTTTGCAAGATTTGAGAAACCAAATGATCCCCAACTGAGTTTACCAAGATTCTTCTTGCTCTAGCATCACTCTTCCTCCAATGAGACTTGTCTTCTTCAACGTCTTGCTCTAGAACCTTCTCATTGACAAGCCTTAAGAGATCATTTTCTCCCAAGATGAGAACTCTAGACTTCCAAGAGATAAATTTTGTGCCTCCATCAAGATGATCTTCAACCTTCATTCCAATCATCTTGCCTCCAGATTTGAACTAGAAACCCTAGTAGGAGCTAGGTCAAAAATGACATTTGGAATCTTGCGAAACTGAATCCAAAGGTTAATGTGCCTTATCAAGGCGAGTTGAGAGGAGATAAGATCGAGCCAAAACTTTGGACAAAAATTGGGCTAAAAATGAAACTTCTCCGAACTGGATTTTTCCTTCATCAATAGATGTGCCTTCCCTTGGGCAAAATTTCCATGTCGCTTTTTCTCCTAGATTGGTGAGGGGAGGCCTCATAATTTCAAGCCCTAGCTTTCGACAATGTCGTCTATAACTACTTTGATACCATGTTAGAAATTGGCAGTTCTAAAACCATGATACCTAGAAGAATGACGGAGCACATAAACAAATTGGGTGTGGAGCTCGTTTAACCACGATCATGATCCATCACTTCCCAACCATAGACAATACAACACTATTGTCTCCCATAGCTCAGGCCTTTCGATAGAGAATAATGTACATCAAAATGGAATCTAAAGGTTAATGTGCCTAATCAAGGCGAGTTGAGAGGAGATAAGATCGAGCCAAAACTATGGACTGAAATTGGGTCAAAAATGAAACTTCTCAGAACTCGATTTTTCCTTCATCAATAGATGCGCCTTCCCTTGGGTCAAAGTTTCCAACTCACTTTTTCTCCTATATTGGTGAGGGGAGGCCTTAGAATGTGAAGCCCTAGCTTTCGACATTGGCTTCTAGAACTGCTTTGGTACGATGTTAAAAATTGGCAGTTGTAAAACCAAGACCACTAGAATAAAGACAGAGCACATAAACAAACTGGGTGTGGAGCTCGTTTAACCACGATGATGATCTATCACCTCCCAACCATAGACAATACAACACTATTGTCACCCCCGAGCTCACACCTTTCAATAGAGAATGATGTACATCCAAACGGATATTGACCGAGCCTATATTCTACTCCCAGTGGCCTTTAAATGTCATTCATCAAACACCCTTGTATGTCGATTGTGGGCAACAATAGTGTCAGTGGCCAAGCTTAACTTCTATCCCCAACAGCCTTAAAATGCCTTCCATTATACACCCTCAGTGGTCGTTGCTGGACCACCAAGGTGTTAGTGGGCGCCCACTAACACTGTGGTGGTCCACCACCGACCACTAAGGGTGTATAATGAACGGCATTTGAACGTCATCGATTATACAAGTCAGGTTTGGCCATTAACAATCACCATTCCTTTACGGTTTTGAACATCTTCCTCGTCGTCTTCTTTTGTGAGATTTGAGGAACCAAAAGATCCCTGACTTAGTCTACCAAGATTCTTCTTGCTCTTGCATCACTGTTCCTCCAATGACACGTCTTCTTCAGCGTCTAGTTCTGGAACCTTCTCATTGACAAGCTTTAAGATGATCATTTTCTACTCTCGCTGGCCTTTAAATGCCATTCGTCATACACCCTTGTAGGTCAATTATGCGCCACAACATGAGTGTCAGTGGCCAAGCCTGACTTCTATCCCAAACCGCCTTAAAATGCATTCCGTCATACAACCTCAGTGGTCGGTGGTTGACCACCAAGGTGTTACTGGACACCCACTAACAATGTGGTGGTCCGCCACCGACCACTAATGGTGTATAATGAACGGCATTTGAACGTCGTCGCCCATACAAGTCAGGCTTGACCATTAACAACCACCATTCATTTAGGGTTTTAAAATATTTCTAGTCGTCTTCTTTTGCGAGATTTGAGGAACCAAATGATCGCTGACCAAGTCAACCAAGATTCTTCTTGCTCTGCAATCACTCTTCCTCCAATGAGACTTGTCTTCTTCAGCGTCTGGTTCTGGAACCTTCTCATTGATAAGCTTTTAGAGATCATTTTCTTCCACGATCAGAACTCTAGACTTACAAGAGATGAAGTTTGTGGCTCCATCAAGATGATCTTCAACCTCCATTTCAATCATTTTGCGTGCATATTTGAACTAGAACCCCTAGTAGGAGCTAAATCAAAAATGAATTTTGAAATCTTGTGAAATTGAATCCAAAGGTTAACGTGCCTTATCAAGGCAAGTTGAGAGGAGATAAGATCGAGCCAAAACTATAAACCGAAATTGGGCCAAAAATGAAATTTCTCAGAACTGGATTTCTCCTTCAATAATAGATGTGCCTTCCCTTGGGCGAAGTTTCCAGGTCACTTTTTCTCCTGGATCGGTGAAGAGAGACCTCAAAATGTCAAGCCCTAGCTTTCAACAATGGCATTTCGAACAACTTTGATACCATGTTAGAAATTGGCAGTTGTAAAACCAAGATCACTAGAAGAAAGAAAAAGCACATAAACAAACTCGGTGTGGAGCTCGTTTAACCACGGTGATGACCTATCACCTCCCAACCATAGACAATACAACACTATTGTCTCCCCCGAGCTCAGACCTTTCAACAGAGAACGTTGTACATCCAAATGGATTTTTGCTGAGCCAAAATAATACTCCCACTGGAGCTTGTTTAACAACACTATTGTCTCCCCCGAGCTTAGACCTTTCAATAGAGAACGATGTATATCCAAATGGACTTTTACTAAACCTAAATTCTACTCCCACTGGCCTTTAAATGCGATTCACCATACACCCTTGTAGGTCGATTGTGGGCCATAATAGTGTCAGTGGCCAAGCCTGACTTCTATCCCAGACGGCCTTCAAATGCATTCTGTCATACACCCTCAGTGGTCGGTTGCAGACCACCAAGGTGTTAGTGGGCGCCCACTAACATTGTGGTTTTCCACCATCGACCACTAGGGGTGTATAATGAACGGCATTTGAACGTCGTCGCCCATACAAGTCAGGCTTGACAATTAACGGCATTTGAACGTCGTCGCCCATACAAGTTAGGCTTGGTCATTAACAATCATCATTCCTTTAGAATTTTGAACATCTTCATAGTCGTCTTCGTTTGCAAGATTTGAGGAACCAGATGATCCCTAATTGTGTTTACCAAGATTCTTCTTATTCTAGCATCACTCTTCCTCCAATGAGACTTGTCTTCTTCAACGTCTTGCTCTAGAACCTTCTCATTGACAAGCTTTAAGAGATCATTTTTTCCCAAGATGAGAACTCTAGACTTCCAAGAGATAAAGTTTGTGGCTCTATCAAGATGATCTTCAACCTTCATTCCAATCATCTTGCCTCCAGATTTGAACTTGAAACCATAATAGGAGCTAGGTCAAAAATGAAATTTGGAATCTTGTGAAACTGAATCCAAAGGTTAGTGTGCCTTATCAACGCGAGTTTAGAGGAGATAAGATCGAGCCAAAGCTTTGGACAAAAATTGGGTAAAAAATGAAACTTCTCAGAACTGGATTTTTCCTTCATCAATAGATGTGCCTTCCCTTGGGCAAAATTTCCATGTCACTTTTTCTCCTGGATTGGTGAGGTGAGGCCTCAGAATTTCAAGCCCTAGATTTCGACAATGTCGTCTATAACTACCTTGATACCATGTTAGAAATTGGCAGTTCTAAAACCATGATACCTAGAAGAATGACGGAGCACATAAACAAATTGGGTGTGGAGTTCATTCCAATCATCTTGCGTGCATATTTGAACTAGAAACCCTAGTAGGAGCTAGATCAAAAATGAATTTGAAATCTTGCGAAATTGAATCCAAAGGTTAACAATCATCATTCCTTTAGAGTTTTGAACATCTTCATAGTCGTCTTCGTTTGGAAGATTTGAGGAACCAAATTATCCCTAACTGAGTTTACCAAGATTCTTCTTGCTGTAGCATCACTCTTCCTCCAATGAGACTTGTCTTCTTCAACATCTTGCTCTGGAACCTTCTCATTGACAAGATTTAAGAGATCATTTTCTCCCAAGATGAGAACTCTAGACTTCCAAGAGATAAAGTTTGTGGCTCCATCAAGATGATCTTCAACCTTCATTCCAATCATCTTGCCTCCAGATTTGAACTAGAAACCCTAGTATGAGCTAGGTCAAAAATGAAATTTGGAATCTTGTGAAACTGAATCCAAAGGTTAATGTGCCTTATCAAGGCGAGTTGAGAGGAGATAAGATCGAGCCAAAACTATGGACCAAAATTGGGTCAAAAATGAAACTTCTCAGAAATGGATTTTTACTTCATCAATATATGCGCCTTCCCTTGGGCGAAATTTCCAAGTCACTTTTTCTCCTGGTTAATGAACGATGGCCAAAGTTTCTAAGTCTGTTTTTCTCCCGGATTGGTGAGGAGAGGCCTGAAAATGTCAAGCCCTAGCTTTCGACAATGGCTTCTAGAACTGCTTTGATACCATGTTATAAATTGGTAGTTGATACCACTAAGAGTGTATAATTAACGGCATTTGAACGTCGTCGCCCATACAAGTCAGGCTTGGTCATTAACAATGATCATTCCTTTAGAGTTTTGAACATCTTCATAGTCGTCTTCGTTTGCAAGATTTGAGGAACCAAATGATCCCTAACTGAGTTTACCAAGATTCTTCTTGCTCTAGCATCACTCTTCCTCCAATGAGACTTGTCTTCTTCAACGTCTTTCTCTGGAACCTTCTCATTGACAAGCTTTAAGAGATCATTTTCTCTCAAGATGAGAACTCTTGACTTCCAAGAGATAAAGTTTGTGGCTCCATCAAGATGATCTTCAACCTTCATTCCAATCATCTTGCCTCCAGATTTGAACTAGAAACCCTAGTAGGAGCTAAATGAAATGTGGAATCTTGTGAAACTGAATCCAAAGGTTAATGTGCCTTATCAAGGCGAGTTGAGAGGAGATAAGATCGAACCAAAACTTTGGACAAAAATTGGGTCAAAAATGAAACTTCTCCGAACTGGATTTTTCCTTCATCAATAGATGTGCCTTCCCTTGGGAAAAATTTCCATGTCACTTTTTCTCCTGGATTGGTGAGGAGAGGCCTCAGAATTTCAAGCCCTAGCTTTCGACAATGTCGTCTATAACTACTTTGATACCATGTTAGAAATTGGCAGTTCTAAAACCATGATACCTAGAAGAATGACGGAGCACATAAACAAATTGGGTGTGGAGCTCGTTTAACCACGATGATGACCTGTCACCTCCCAACCATAGACAATAAAACACTATTGTCTCCATAGCTCAGGCCTTTTGATAGAGAATGATGTACATCAAAATGGAATCTAAGGGTTAATGTGCCTTATCAAGGTGAGTTGAGTGGAGATAAGATCGAGTAAAAACTATGGACCGAAATTGGGTAAAAAATGAAACTTCTCAGAACTCGATTCTTGCTTCATCAATAGATGCGCCGTCCCTTGGGCGAAGTTTCCAACTCACTTTTTCTCCTATATTGGTGAGGGGAGGCTTTAAAATGTGAAGCCCTGGCTTTCGACAATGGTTTCTAGAACTGCTTTGGTACGATGTTTAAAATTGGCAGTTGTAAAACCAAGACCACTAGAAGAAAGACAGAGCACATAAACAAACTGGGTGTGGAGCTCGTTTAACCACGATGATGATTTATCACCTCCCAACCATAGAAAATACAACACTATTGTCTCCCTCGAGATCACACCTTTCAATAGAGAATGATGTACATCCAAATGGATATTGACCGAGCCTAAATTCTACTCCCAACGGCCTTTAAATGCCATTCATCAGACACCCTTGTATGTCGATTGTGGGCAACAATAGTGTCAGTGGCCAAGCTTGAATTCTATCCACGACAGCCTTAAAATGTCTTCCATTATACACCCTCAGTGGTCGGTGGTGGACCACCAAGGTGTTAGTGGGCGCCCACTAACACTCACATTTGAACGTCATCGACTATACAAGTCAGTCTTGGCCATTAACAATCACCATTCCTTTACGGTTTTGAACATCTTCCTTGTCGTCATCTTTTGTGAGATTTGAGGAACCAAATGATCCCTGAATTTCTACTCTCCGTGGCCTTTAAATGCCATTCGTCAGACACCCTTGTATGTCGATTGTGGGCAACAATAGTGTCAGTGGCCAAGCTTGACTTCTATCCCTGACAGCCTTAAAATGCCTTCCATTAAACACCCTCAGTGGTCGGTGGTGGACCACCAAGTTGTTAGTGGGCACCCACTAACACTGTGGTGGTCCACCACCGACCACTAAGGGTGTATAATGAACGGCATTTGAACGTCATCGACTATACAAGTCAGCCTTGGCCATTAACAATCACCATTCCTTTAAGGTTTTGAACATCTTCCTTGTCGTCTTCTTTTGTGAGATTTGAGGAACCAAATGATCCCTGACTTAGTCTACCAAGATTCTTCTTGCTCTTGCATCACTCTTCCTCCAATGACACTTGTCTTCTTCAGAGTCTAGTTCTAGAACCTTCTCATTGACAAGGTTCAAGAGATCATTTTCTTATAAGATGAGAACTCTAGACTTCCAAGAGATGAAGTTTGTGGCTCCATCAAGATTATCTTCAACCGTCATGCAGATTTCACTTAAAAACCCTAGAAGGAGCTAGGTCAAAATTTAAGTTTGGAATCTTGTGAAACTGAATCCAAAGGTTAATGTGCCTTATCAAAGCGAGTAGAGAGGAGATAACATCAAGCCAAAACTATTGACCGAAATTGGGTAAAAAATGAAGCTTCTCAAAACTGGATTTTTCCTTCATTAATAGATGCGCCTTCCCTTGGCCAAAGTTTTCAAGTCACTTTTTGTCCTGGATCGGTGAGGGGATGCCTCAGAATGTCAAGCCAAAGATTTGGACAATGGCTTCTAGAAATGCTTTGATACCATGTTAGAAATTGGTAGCTGTAAAACCAAGATCACTAGAAGAAAGGCAGAGCACATAAACATACAGGGTGTGGAGCTCGTTTAACGACGGTGATGTTTTATCACCTCCTAACCATAAACAATACAACACTATTGTCTTCTCCGAGCACAAACCTTTCAATAGAGAACGATGTACATCGAAATGGATGTTGACCGAGCCTAAATTCTACTCTCGCTGGCCTTTAAATGCCATTCGTCATACACCCTTGTAGGTCGATTGTGCGCCACAACAATGTCAGTGCCCAAGCCTGACTTCTATCCCAAACGGTCTTAAAATGCATTCCGTCATAAAACCTCAGTGGTCATTGGTTGACCACCAAGGTGTTATTGGACGCCCACTAACACTGTGCTAGTCCGCCACCGACCACTAATGTTGTATAATGAACGGCATTTGAACGTCGTCGCCCATACAAGTCAGGCTTGACCATTAACAACCACTATTTATTTAGGGTTTCAAAATCTTTCTAGTCGTCTTCTTTTGCGAGATTTGAGGAACCATATGATCGCTGACCGAGTGAACCAAGATTCTTCTTGCTCTGCAATCACTCTTCCTCCAATGAGACTTGTCTCCTTCAGCGTTTGGTTTTGGAACCTTCTCATTGACAAGCTTTAAGAGATCATTTTTCATCGAAGATGACAACTCTAGACTTCCAAGAGATGAAGTTTGTGGCTTCATCAAGATGATCTTTAACCTTCATTCCAATCATCTTGCGTGCATATTTGAACTAGAAACCCTAGTAGCAGCTAGATCAAAAATGAATTTGAAATCTTGTGAAATTGAATCCAAAGGTTAACGTGCCTTATCAAGGCAATTTGAGAGGAGATAAGATCGAGCCAAAACTATAAACCGAAATTGGGCCAAAAATGAAATTTCTCAGAACTGGATTTCTCCTTCAATAATAGACGTGCCTTCCCTTGGGGGAAGTTTCCAGCTCACTTTTTCTCCTGGATCAGTGAAGGGAGACCTCAAAATTTCAAGCCCTAGCTTTCAACAATGGCATTTAGAACAGCTTTGATACCATGTTAGAAATTGGTAGTTGTAAAACCAAAATCACTAGAAGAAAGAAAAAACACATAAACAAACTCGGTGTGGAGCTCGTTTAACCACGGTGATGATCTATCACCTCCCAACCATAGACAATACAACACTATTGTCTCCCCCGAGCTCAGACCTTTCAATAGAAAACGACGTACATCCAAATGGATTTTTACTGAGCCAAAATAATATTCCCATTGGAGCTCGTTTAACCACGGTGGAGAGGAGATAAGGTTGAGCTAAAACTATGGACCAAAATTGGGTCAAAAATGAAACTTCTTAGAACTGGATTTTTTCTTCATCAATAGATGCGTCTTCCCTTGGGCGAAATTTCCAAGTCACTTTTTCTCCTGGATTAATGAGTGCTGGCCAAAGTTTATAAGTCTGTTTTTCTCTCGGATTGGTGAGGAGAGGCCTCAAAATGTCAAGCCCAAGCTTTCGACAATGGCTTCTAGAACTGCTTTGATACCATGTTAGAAATTGGCAGTTGTAACACTAAAACCACTAGAAGAAAGGCAGAGTACATAAACAAACTGGGCGTGGAACTCATTTAACCACGGTGATTATCTATCACCTCCCAACCATAGACAATACAACACTATTATCTCCCTCGTCCTGAAACCTATCAATAGAGAACGATATACATCAAAATGGATGTCGACTGGGCCTAAATTCTACTCCCAATGGCCTTAAGATGCCATTCTCCATACACCCTTGTAGGTCTATTGTGGGCCACAATAGTGTCAGTGGCCAAGGCTAACTCCTATCTTCGACGGGCTTAAAATGCCTTCAATTATACACACTCAGTGTTCGATAGTGGACCATCAAGGTGTTGGTGGGCGCCCACCAACACTGTGGTGGTCCACCACCGACCGCTAATGGTGTATAATTAACGGCATTTGAACGTCGTCGCCCATACAAGTCAGGCTTGGTCATTAACAAACATCGTTCCTTTAGAGTTGTGAACATCTTCATAGTCGTCTTCGTTTGCAAGATTTGAGGAACCAAATGATCCCTAACTGAGTTTACCAAGATTCTTCTTGCTCTAGCATCACTCTTCCTCCAATGAGACTTGTCTTCTTCAACGTCTTGCTCTAGAACCTTCTCATTGACAAGCTTAAAGAGACCATTTTCTCCCAAGATGAGAACTCTAGACTTCCAAGAGATAAAGTTTGTGGCTCTATTAAGATGATCTTCAACCTTCATTCCAATCATCTTGCCTCCAGATTTGAACTAGAAACCCTAGTAGGAGCTAGGTCAAAAATGAAATTTGGAATCTTGCGAAACTGAATCCAAAGGTTAATGTTCCTTATCAAGGCGAGTTGAGAGCAGATAAGATCTAGCCAAAACTTTGGACAAATATTGGGTCAAAAATGAAACTTCTCCGAACTGGATTTTTCCTTCATCAATAGATATGCCTTCCCTTGGGCAAAATTTCCATGTCACTTTTTCTCCTAGATTGGTGAGGGGAGGCCTCAGAATTTCAAGCCCTAGCTTTCGACAATGTCGTTAATAACTACTTTGATACAATGTTAGAAATTGGCAGTTCTAAAACCATGATTCATAGAAGAATGACGGAGCTCGTTTAACCACGATGATGATCTATCACCTCCCAACCATAGACAATACAACACTACTGTCTCTCCTGAGCTCACACCTTTCAATACAGAACGATGTACATCCAAATGGATATTGACCAAGCCTAAATTCTACTCTCTGTGGCCTTTAAATGCCATTCGTCAGACACCCTTGTATGTCGATTGTGGGCAACAATAGTGTCAGTGGCCAAGCTTGACTTCTATCCCCGACAGCCTTAAAATGCCTTCCATTAAACACCCTCAGTGGTCGGTGGTGGACCACCAAGTTGTTAGTGGGTGCCCACTAACACTATGGTGGTCCACCATCGACCACTAGGGTGTATAATGAACGGCATTTGAACGTCATCGACTATACAAGTCAGCCTTGGCCATTAACAATCACCATTCCTTTAAGGTTTTGAACATCTTCCTTGTCGTCTTCTTTTGTGAGATTTGAGGAACCAAATGATCCCTGACTTAGTCTACCAAGATTGTTCTTGCTCTTGCATCACTCTTCCTCCAATGACACTTGTCTTCTTCAGCGTCTAATTCTGGAACCTTCCCATTGAAAAGCTTTAAGAGATCATTTTCTCACAAGATGAGAACTCTAGACTTCCAATAGATGAAGTTTGTGGCTCTATCAAGATTATCTTCAACCGTCATGCAGATTTCACTTAGAAACCCTAGAAGGAGCTAGGTCAAAATTTAAGTTTGGAATCTTGTGAAACTGAATCCAAAGGTTAATGTGCCTTATCAAAGCGAGTTGAGAGGAAACAATATCAACCCAAAACTATTGACCAAAATTGGGTAAAAAATAAAGCTTCTCAAAACTGGATTTTTCCTTCATTAATAGATGCGCCTTCCCTTGGCCGAAGTTTCCAAGTCACTTTTTCTCCTGGATTGGTGAGGGGATGCCTCAGAATGTCAAGCCAAAGCTTTGGACAATGGCTTCTAGAACTGCTTTGATACGATGTTAGAAATTGGTAGCTGTAAAACCAAGATCAGTAGAAAAAGGCAGAGCACATAAACATGTAGGGTGTGGAGCTCGTTTAACCACGGTGATGTTCTATCACCTCCCAACCATAGACAATACAACACTATTGTCTTCTCCGAGCTCAAACCTTTCAATAGAGAACGATGTACATCCAAATGGATGTTGACCGAGCCTAAATTCTACTCTCGCTGGCCTTTAAATGGCACGAGTGTCCGTGGCCAAGGCTGACTTCTATCTCAAACGGCCTTAAAATGTATTCCCTCATACAACCTCAGTGGTCGTTGGCTGACCACCAAGGTGTTACTGGACGCCCACTAACACTGTGGTGGTCCGCCACCGACCACTAATGGTGTGTAATGAACGGTAGTTGAACGTCGTCACGCATACAAGTCGGGCTTGACCATTAACAACCACCATTCCTTTACGGTTTTAAAATCTTTCTAGTCGTCTTCTTTTGCGAGATTAGAGGAACCAAATGATTGCTGACCGAGTCAACCAAGATTCTTTTTGCTCTGCAATCACTCTTTCTCCAATGAGACTTGTCTTCTTCAGCGTCTAGTTCTGGAACCTTCTCATTGACAAGCTTTAAGAGATCATTTTCTTCCACGATCAAAACTCTAGACTTACAAGAGATGAAGTTTGTGGCTCCATCAAAATTATCTTCAACCTCCATTCCAATCATTTTGCGTGCATATTTGAACTAGAAACCCTAGTAGGAGCTAGATCAAAAATGAATTTTGAAATCTTGTGAAATTGAATCCAAAGGTTAACGTGCCTTATCAAGGCAAGTTGAGAGGAGATAAGATCGAGCCAAAACTATAAACTGAAATTGGGCCAAAAATGAAATTTCTCAGAACTGGATTTCTCCTTCAATAATAGATGTGCCTTCCCTTTGGCGAAGTTTCCAGGTCACTTTTTCTCCTAGATCGGTGAAGGGAGACCTCAAAATGTCAAGCCCTAGCTTTCAACAACGGAATGGATTTTTAGAAAGAAAAAGCACATAAACAAACTCGGTGTGGAGCTCGTTTAACCACGGTGATGATCTATCACCTCCCAACCATAGACAATACAACACTATTGTCTCCCCCGATCTCAGACCTTTCAATACAGAACGATGTACATCCAAATGGATTTTTACTGAGCCAAAATAATATTCCCACTAGAGCTCGTTTAACCACGGTGATGACCTCCCAACCATAGACAATACAACACTATTGTCTCCCTCAAGCTCAGACCTTTCAATAGAGGATGATGTATATCCAAATGGATTTTTACTGAACCTAAATTCTACTCCCACTAACCTTTAAATGCCATTCATCATACACCCTTGTAGGTCGATTGTGGACCATAATAGTGTCAGTGGCCAAGCCTGACTTCTATTCAAGACGGCATTCAAATGCATTACGTCATACACCCTCAGTGGTCGGTGGCGGACCACCAAGGTGTTAGTGGGCGCCCACTAACACTGTGGTTTTCCACCACCGACCACTACGGGTGTATAATGAACTGCATTTGAACGTCGTCGCCCATACACGTCAGGCTTGACCATTAACAATCATCATTCCCTTAGGGTTTTGAACATCTTCCTAGTCGTCTTCTTTGCGACATTTGAGGAACCAAATGATCCTTAACTGAGTATACCAAGATTCTTCTTGCTCTGGCATCACTCTTCCTCCAATGAAACTTGTCTTCTTCAATGTTCGATTCTGGAACCTTCTCATTGAGAAGATTTAAGAGATCATTTTCTTCCAAGATGAGAACTATAGACATCCAAAAGATGAAGTTTTTGGCTCCATCAAGATTATCTTCAACCTTCATTCCAATCATCTTACCTGCAAAATTGAACTAGTAACCCTAGTAGGAGCGAGGTCAAAAATGAAGTTTGGAATCTTGTTAAACTGAATCCAAAGGTTAATATGCCTTATCAAGGCGGCTTGAGAGGAGATAAGGTTGAGCCAAAACTATGGACCAAAATTGGGTCAAAAATGAAACTTCTCAGAACTGGATTTTTCCCTCATCAATAAATGAGCCTTCCCTTGGGCGAAATTTCCAAGTCACTTTTTCTCCTGGATTAATGAGCGGTGGCCAAAGTTTCTAAGTCTGTTTTTCTCCCGGATTGGTGAGGAGAGGCCTCAAAATGTCAAGCCCTAGCTTTCGACAATGGCTTCTAGAACTGCTTTGATACCATGTTAGAAATTGACAGTTGTAACACTAGGACCACTAGAAGAAAGGCAGAGTACATAAACAAACTGGGCGTGGAACTCGTTTAACCGCGGTGATTATCTATCACCTCCCAACCATAGACAATACAACACTATTATCTCCTCCGACCTCAAACCTATCAAGAGAGAACGCTATACATCCAAATGGATGTCGACTGAGCCTAAATTCTACTCCCAATGGCCTTTAGATGCCATTCTCCATACACCATTGTAGGTCTACTGTGGGCCACAATAGTGTCAGTGGCCAAGCCTGACTCCTATCTCCGACGGGCTTAAAATGTCGGTGGTGGTCCACCACTGACCACTAAGGGTGTATAATTAACGGCATTTGAACATCGTCGCCCATACAAGTCAGGCTTGGTCATTAACAATCATCATTCCTTTAGAGTATTGAACATCTTCATAGTCGTCTTCATTTGCAAGATTTGAGGAACCAAATGATCCCTAACTGAGTTTACCAAGATTCTTCTTGCTCTAGCATCACTCTTCCTCCAATGAGACTTGTCTTCTTCAACGTCTTGCTCTGGAACCTTCTCTTTGACAAGTTTTAAGAGATCATTTTCTCCCAAGATGAGAACTCTAGACTTCCAAGAGATAAAGTTTGTGGCTCCATCAAGATGATCTTCAACCTTCATTCGAATCATCTTGCCTCCAAATTTGAACTAGAAACCCTAGTAGGAGCTAGGTCAAAAATGAAATTTGGAATCTTGTGAAACTGAATCCAAAGGTTAATGTGCCATATCAAGGCGAGTTGAGAGGAGATAAGATCAAGCCAAAACTTTGGACAAAAATTGGGTCAAAAATGAAACTTCTCGGAACTGGATTTTTCCTTCATCAATAGATGCGCCTTCCCTTGGGCAAAATTTCCATGTCACTTTTTCTCCCGGATTGGTGAGGGAATCAAGCCCTAGCTTTCGACGATGTCGTCTATAACTACTTTGATACTATGTTAGAAATTGGCAGTTCTAAAACCATGATACTTAGAAGAATGACGGAACACATAAACAAATTGGGTGTAGAGCTCGTTTAACCACTATGATGATCTATCACCTCCCAACCATAGACAATACAACACTATTGTCTCCCGTAGCCCAGGCCTTTCGATAGAGAATGACGTACATCAAAATGGAATCTAAAGGTTAATGTGCCTTATCAAGGTGAGTTGAGAGGAGATAAGATCGAGCCAAAAATATGGACCGAAATTGGGTAAAAAATGAAACTTCTCAGAACTCGATTTTTCCTTCATCCGTAGATGCGCATTCTCTTGGGCGAAGTTTCCAACTCACTTTTTCTCCTATATTGGTGAGGTTAGGCCTTAGAATGTGAAACCCTAGCTTTCGACAATGGCTTCTAGAACTGCTTTGGTACGATGTTAAAAATTGGCAGTTGTAAAACCAAGACCACTAGAGGAAAGACAGAGCACATAAACAAACTGGGTGTGGAGCTCGTTTAACCACGATGATGATCTATCACCTCCCAACCATAGACAATACAACACTATTGTCTCCCCCGAGCTCACACCTTTCAATAGAGAACGATGTACATGCAAATGGATATTGACCAAGCCTAAATTCTACTCCCACTGGCCTTTAAATGTCATTCGTCAGACACCCTTGTATGTCGATTGTGGGCAACAATAGTGTCATTGGCCAAGCTTGACTTCTATCCCCGACAGCCTTAAAATTCCTTCCATTATACACCCTCAGTGGTCGGTGGTGGACCACCAATGTGTTAGTGGACATTGTGGGAAACAATAGTGTCAGTGGCCAAGCTTGACTTCTATCACTGACAGCCTTAAAATGCCTTCCATTATACACCCTCAGTAGTCAGTGGTGGACCACCAAGGTGTTAGTGGGCGCCCACTAACAACTTGGTGGTCCACCACCGACCACTTAGGGTGTATAATTCAAGGCATTTTAAGGCTGTCGGGGATAGAAGTCAAGCTTGGCCACTGACACTATTATTGCCCACAACGCCCACTAACACCTTGGTGGTCCACCACCGACCACTTAGGGTGTATCATGAACGGCATTTGAACGTCATCGACTATACAAGTCAGCCTTGGCCATTAACAATCATCATTCCTTGTCGCCTTCTTTTGTGAGATTTGAATAACCAAATGATCCTCGACTTATTCTACCAAGATTCTTCTTGCTCTTGCATCACTCTTCCTCCAATGACACTTGTCTTCTTCAGCGTCTAGTTCTGGAACCTTCTCGTTGACAAGCTTTAAGATATCATTTTCTTACAAGATGAGAACTCTAGACTTCCAAGAGATGGAGTTTGTGGCTCTATCAAGATTATCTTCAACCGTCATGCAGATTTTACTTAGAAACCCTAGAAGGAGCTAGGTCAAAATTTAAGTTTGGAATCTTGTGAAACTAAATCCAAAGGTTAATGTGCCTTATCAAAGCGAGTTGAGAGGAGGTAACATCAAACCAAAACTATTGACCGAAATTGGGTAAAAAATGAAGCTTCTCAAAACTGGATTTTTCTTTCATTAATAGATGCGTCTTCTCTTGGCCGAAGTTTCCAAGTCACTTTTTCTCCTGGATCAGTGAGGGGATGCCCCAGAATTTCAAGCCAAATCTTTCGACAATGGCTTCTAGAACTACTTTTATACCATGTTAGAAATTGGTACCTGTAAAACCAAGATCACTAGAAGAAAGACAGAGCACATAAACATACAGGGTGTGGAGTTCGTTTAACCACGGTGATGTTCTATCACCTCCCAACCATAGACAATACAACACTATTGTCTTCTCTGAGCTCAATCCTTTCAATAGAGAACGATGTACATCCAAATGGATGTTGACCGAGCCTAAATTCTACTCTCGCTGGCCTTTAAATGCCATTCGTCATACACCCTTGTAGGTCGATTGTGCGACACAACATGAGTGTCAGTGGCCAAGCCTGACTTCTATCCCAAACAGCCTTAAAATGCATTCCGTCATACAACCTCAATGGTCGGTGGTTGACCACCAAGGTGTTACAAGATCACCCACTAACACTGTGGTGGTCCACCACCGACCACTAATGTTGTATAATGAACGGTATTTGAACAGTCTAGTCGTCTTCTTTTGCGAGATTTGAGGAACCAAATGATCGCTGACCGAGTCAACCAAGATTCTTCTTGCTCTGCAATCACTCTTCCTCCAATGAGACTTGTCTTCTTCAGCGTCTGGTTCTGGAACCTTCTCATTGACAAGCTTTAAGAGATCATTTTCTTCCAAGATGAGAACTCTAGACTTCCAAGAGATGAAGTTTGTAGCTCCATCAAGATGATCTTCAACTTTTATTCCAATAATCTTGCGTGCATATTTGAACTAGAAACCCTAGTAGGAGCTAGATCAAAAATGAATTTTGAAATCTTGTAAAATTGAATCCAAAGGTTAACGTGCCTTATCAAGGCAAGTTTAGAGGAGATAAGATCGAGCCAAAACCATAAACCGAAATTGGGCAAAAAATGAAATTTCTCAAAACTGGATTTCTCCTTCAATAATAGATGTGCCTTCCCTTGGGCAAAGTTTCCAGATCACTTTTTCTCCTGGATCGTTGAAGGGAGACCTCAAAATGTCAAGCCCTAGCTTTCAACAATGGCATTTAGAACAGCTTTGATACCATGTTAGAAATTGGCAGTTGTAAAACCAAGATCACTACAAGAAAGAGAAAGCACATAAACAAACTCGGTGTGGAGCTCGTTTAACCACGGTGATGATCTATCACCTCCCAACCATACACAATACAACACTGTTGTCTCCCCCGAGCTCAGACCTTTCAATAGAGAATGATGTACATCCAAATGGAATTTTACTGAGCCAAAATAATACTCCCACTAGATCTCGTTTAATCACGGTGATGATCTATCACCTCCCAACCATAGACAATACAACAATATTGTCTACCCCGAGGTCAGACCTTTCAATAGAGAACGATGTATATCCAAATGGATTTTTACTGAACCTAAATTCTACTCCCACTAGCCTTTAAATGCCATTCATCATACACCCTTGTAGGTCGATTATGGGCCATAATAGTGTCAGTGGCCAAGCCTGACTTCTATCCCAGACGGCCTTCAAATGCATTCCGTCATACACCCTCAGTGGTCGGTGGTGGACCACCAAGGTGTTCGTGGCCGCCCACTAACACTGTGGTTTTCCACCACTGACCACTAGAGGTGTATAATAAATGGCATTTGAACGCCGTCGCCCATACAAGTCAAGCTTGACCATTAACAATCATCATTCCTTTAGGGTTTTGAACATCTTCCTAGTCGTCTTCTTTTGCGATATTTGAGGAACCAAATGATCCCTAACTGAGTCTACCAAGATTCTTCTTGCTCTGGCATCACTCTTCCTCCAATGAGACTTGTCTTCTTCAACGTTCCGTTCTGGAACCTTCTCATTGACAATATTTAAGAGATCATTTTCTTCCAAGATGAGAACTATAGAATTCCAAAAGATGAAGTTTGTGGCTCCATCAAGATTATCTTCAACCTTCATTCCAATCATATTGCCTGCAAAATTGAACTAGTAACCCTAGTAGGAGCTAGGTCCAAAATGAAGTTTGGAATCTTGTTAAACTAAATCCAAAGGTTAATATGCCTTATCAAGACGACTTGAGAGGAGATAAGGTTGGGCGAAATTTCCTTTCACTTTTTCTCCTGGATTAATGAGCGGTGGCCAAAGTTTCTAAGTCTGTTTTTCTCCCGGATTGGTGAGGAGAGGCCTCAAAATGTCAAGCCCTGGCTTTCACCAATGGCTTCTAGAACTGCTTTGATACCGTGTTAGAAATTAACAGTTGTAACACTAGGACCACTCGAAGAAAGGCATAGTACATAAACAAACTGGGCGTGGAGCTCGTTTAACCATGGTGATTATCTATCACCTCATAACCATAGACAATACAACACTATTATCTCCCCCGACCTCAAACCTATCACTAGAGAACGATATACATCCAAATGGATGTCGACTAAGCCTAAATTATACTTTCAATGGCGTTTAGATGCCATTCTCCAAACACCCTAGTAGGTCTATTGTGGGCCACAATAGTGTCAGTGGCCAAGCCTGACTCCTATCTCTGACGGGCTTAAAATGCCTTCAATTATACACCCTAAGTGTTCGGTGGTGGACCACCAAGGTGTTGGTGGGCGCCCACCAACACTGTGGTGGTCCACCACCGACCACTAAGGGTGTATAATTATCGGCATTTGAACGTCGTCGCCCATACAACTCAGGCTTGGTCATTAACAATCATCATTCATTTATATTTTTGAACATCTTCATAGTCATCTTCGTTTGCAAGATTTGAGGAACCAAATGATCCCTAACTGAGTTTACCAAGATTCTTCTTGCTCTAGCATCACT
Source organism: Pseudotsuga menziesii (assembly GCA_001517045.1). NCBI lineage: Eukaryota > Viridiplantae > Streptophyta > Pinopsida > Pinales > Pinaceae > Pseudotsuga > Pseudotsuga menziesii. Next base: position 5,274 of record LPNX010420144.1, on the reverse strand, counting down.
CTTCCTCCAATGAGACTTGTCTTCTTCAACGTCTTGCTTTGGAACTTTCTCATTGACAAGCTTTAAGAGATCATTTTCTCCCAAGATGAGAACTCTAGACTTCCAAGAGATAAAGTTTGTGGCTCCATCAAGATAATCTTCAACCTTCATTCCAATCATCTTGCCTCCATATTTGAACTAGAAACCCTAGTAGGAGCTAGGTCAAAAATGAAATCTGGAATCTTGTTAAACTGAATCCAAAGTTTAATGTGCTTGATCAAGGCGATTTGGGAGGAAATAAGATCGAGCCAAAACTTTGGACAAAAATTGGGTCAAAAATGAAACTTCTCCGAACTGGATTTTTCCTTCATCAATAGATGTGCCTTCCCTTGGGCAAAATTTGCATGTCACTTTTTCTCCTGCATTGGTGAGGGGAGGCCTCAAAATTTCAAGCCCTAGCTTTCTACAATGTCGTCTATAACTACTTTGATACCATGTTAGAAATTGACAGTTCTAAAACCATGATACCTAGAAGAATGACGGAGCACATAAACAAATTGGGTGTGGAACTCGTTTAACCACGATGATGATCTATCACCTCCCAACCATAGACAATACAACACTATTGTCTCCCATAGCTCAAGCCTTTCGATAGAGAATGATGTACATCAAAATGGAATCTAAAGGTTAATGTGCTCTATCAAGGCAAGTTGAGAGGAGATAAGATCAAGCCAAAACTATGGACCGAAATTGGGTCAAAAATGAAACTTCTCAGAACTCGATTTTTCCTTCATCAATAGATGCGCCTTCCCTTGGGCGAAGTTTCCAACTCACTTTTTCTCCTATATTGGTGCGGGGAGGCCTTAGAATGTGAAGCCCTAGCTTTCGACAATGGCTTTTATAACTGCTTTGGTACGATGTTAAAAATTGGCAGTTGTAAAACCAAGACCACTAGAAGAAAGACAGAGCATATAAACAAACTGGGTGTGGAGCTCGTTTAACCACGATAATGATCTATCACCTCCCAACCATAGACAATACAACACTATTGTCTCCCCCGAGCTCACACCTTTCAATAGAGAACGATGTACATTCAAATGGATATTAACCGAGCCTAAATTCTACTCGCAGTTGTAAAACCAAGATCACTAGAAGAAATAAAAAGCACATAAAAAAACTCGGTGTGGAGCTCGTTTAACCACGGTGATGATCTATCACCTCCCAACCATATACAATACAACACTATTGTCTCCCCTGAGCTCAGACCTTTCAATAGAGAACAATGTACATCCAAATGGATTTTTATAGAGCCAAAATAATACCCTCACTGGAGCTCGTTGAACCACGGTGATGATCTATCACCTCCCAACCATAGACAATACAACACTATTGTCTCCCCCAAGCTCAGACCTTTCAATATAGAACGATGTATATCCAAATGAATTTTTACTGAACCTAAATTCTACTCCCATTGGCCTTTAAATGCCATTCATCATACACCCTTGTAGGTCGATTGTGGTCCATAATAGTGTCAATGGAAGCCTGACTTCTATCCTAGACGGCCTTCAAATGCATTCCGTCATAAACCCTCAGTGGGCGCCCACTAACACTGTGGTTTTCCACCACCACCCACTAAGGGTGTATAATAAACGTCATTTGAACATCGTCGCCCATACAAGTCAGGTTTGACCATTAAAATCCATCATTCTTTTAGGGTTTTGAACATCTTCCTAGTCGTCTTTTTTTGCGAGATTTGAGGAACCAAATTATCCTTAACTGAGTCTACCAAGATTCTTCTTGCTCTGGCATCACTCTTCCTCCAATGAAACTTGTCTTCTTCAACGTTCGGTTCTGGAACCTTCTCATTGACAAGCTTTATGAGATCATTTTCTTCCAAGATGAGAACTATAGACTTCCCAAAGATGAAGTTTGTGGCTCCATCAAGATTATCTTCAACTTTCATTCCAATCATCTTGCCTCCAAAATTGAAGTAGTAACCCTAGTAGGAGCTAGGTCAAAAATGAAGTTTGGAATCTTGTTAAACTGAATCCAAAGGTTAATATGCCTTATCAAGGCAACTTGAGAGGAGATAAGGTTGAGCCAAAACTATGGACCAAAATTGGGTCAAAAATGAAACTTCTCAGAATTAGATTTTTCCTTCATCAATAGATGCGCCTTCCCTTGGTCAAAATTTCCAAGTCACTTTCTCTCCTGGATTAATGAGCGGTGGCCAAAGTTTCTAAGTCTGTTTTTCTCCCGGATTGGTGAGAAGAGGCCTCAAAATTTCAAGCCCTAGCTTTCGACAATGGCTTCTACAACTTATTTGATACCATCTTATAAATTGGCAGTTGTAAAACTAGGACCAATAGAAGAAAGGCAGAGTACATAAACAAACAGGGCGTGGAGCTCGTTTAACCACGGTGATTATCTATCACCTCCCAACCATGGACAATACAACACTATTATATCCCCCGACCTCAAACCTATGAATAGAGAACGATATACATCCAAATGGATGTCGACTGAGCCTAAATTCTACTCCCAATGGCCTTTAGATGCCATTCTCCATACACCCTTGGAGGTCTATTGTGGCCCACAATAGTGTCAGTGGCCAAGCCTGACTCCTATCTCCGACGGGCTTAAAATGCCTTCTATTATACACCCTCAGTGTTCGGTGGTGGACCACCAAGGTGTTGGTGGACGCCCACCAACACTGTGGTGGTCCACCACCGACCACTAAGGGTGTATAATTAACGTAATTTCAACATCTTCGCCCATACAAGTCAGGCTTGGTCATTAATAATCATCATTCCTTTAGAGTTTTGAACATCTTCATAGTCGTCTTCGTTTGCAAGATTTGAGGAACCAAATGATCCCTAACTGAGTTTACCAAGATTCTTGTTGCTTTAGCATCACTCTTCCTCCAATGAGACTTGTCTTCTTCAACGTCTTGCTCTAGAACCTTCTAATTGACAAGCTTTAAGAGATCATTTTCTCCCAATATGAGAACTCTAGACTTCCAAGAGATAAAGTTTGTGGCTCCATCAAGATGATCTTCAACCTTCATTGCAATCATCTTGACTCCAGATTTGAACTAGAAACCCTAGTAGGAGCTAGGTCAAAAATGAAATTTGGAATCTTGTGAAACTGAATCCAAAGGTTAATGTGCCTCATCAAGGCGAGTTGAGAGGATATAAGATTGAGCCAAAACTTTGGACATAAATTGGGTCAAAAATGAAACTTCTCAGAACTAGATTGTTCCTTCATCAATAGATGTGCCTTCCCTTGGGCAAAATTTGCATGTCACTTTTTCTCCTGGATTAGTGAGGGCAGCCTCAGAATTTCAAGCCCTAGCTTTCGACAATGTCGTCTATAACTACTTTGATACCATGTTAGAAATTGGCAATTCTAAAACCATGATACCTAGAAGAATGACGGAGCACATAAACAAATTGGGTGTGGAGCTCGTTTAACCACGATGATGATATATCACCTCCCAACCATAGACAATACAACACTATTATTTCCCATAGCTCAGGCCTTTCGATAGAGAATGATGTACATCAAAATGGAATCCAAAGGTTAATGTGCATTATCAAGGCGAGTTGAGAGGAGATAAGATCGAGCCAAAACTATGGACCGAAATTGGGTCAAAAATGAAACTTCTCAGAACTCGATTTTTCCTTCATCAATATATGCGCCTTCCCTTGGGCGAAGTTTCCAACTCAATTTTTCTCCTATATTGGTGAGGGGAAGCCTTATAATGTGAAGCCCTAGCTTTCCACAATGACTTTTTGAACTGCTTTGGTACGATGTTAAAAATTGGCAGTTGTAAAACCAAGACCACTAGAAGAAAGACAGAGCACATAAACAAACTGGGTGTGGAGCTCGTTTAACCACGATGATGATCTATCACCTCTCAACCATAGACAATACAACACTATTGTCTCCCCCGAGCTCACACCTTTCAATAGAGAACGATGTACATCCAAATGGATATTGACCGAGCCTAAATTCTACTCACAGTGGCCTTTAAATGCCATTCCTCAGACACCCTTGTATGTCGATTGTGGGCAACAATAGTGTCAGTGGCCAAGCTTGACTTCTATCCCCGACAGCCTTAAAATGCCTTCCATTGTACACCCTCAATGGACGGTGGTGGACCACCACAGTGTTAGTGGGCGCCCACTAACACTGTGGTGGTCCACCACCGTCCACTGAGGGTGTACAATGGAAGGCATTTTAAGGCTGTCGGGGATAGAAGTCAAGCTTGGCCAAGGGTGTATAATGAACGGCATTTGAACGTCGTCGCCCATACAAGTCAGGCTTGACCATTAACAATCATCATTCCTTTAGGGATTTGAACATCTTCCTAGTAGTCTTCTTTTGCGACATTTGAGGAACCAAATGATCCTTAACTGAGTCTACCAAGATTCTTCTTGCTCTGGCATCACTCTTCCTCCAATGAGACTTGTCTTCTTCAACGTTCGGTTCTGGAACCTTCTCATTGTCAAGCTTTAAGAGATCATTTTCTTCCAAGATGAGAACTATAGACTTCCAAAAGAAGAAGTTTGTGGCTCCATCAAGATTATCTTCAACCTTCATTCCAATCATCTTGCCTGCAAAATCGAACTAGTAACCCTAGTAGGAGCTAGGTCAAAAATGAAGTTTGGAATCTTGTTAAACTGAATCCAAAGGTGAATATGCCTTATCAAGGCAACTTGAGAGGAGATAAGGTTGAGCCAAAACTATGGACCAAAATTGGGTCAAAAATGAAACTTCTCAGAACTGGATTTTTCCTTCATCAATAGATGCGCCTTCCCTTGGGCGAAATTTCCAAGTCACTTTTTCTTCTGGATTAATGAGCGGTGGCCAAAGTTTCTAAGCCTGTTTTTCTCCTGGATTGGTGAGGAGAGGCCTCAAAATGTCAAGCCCTAGCTTTCGACAATGGCTTCTAGAACTGCTTTGATACCATGTTAGAAATTGGCAGTTGTAACACTAGGACCACTAGAATAAAGGCAGAGTACATAAACAAACTGGGCGTAGAGCGCGTTTAACCACGGTGATTATCTACCACTTCACAACCATAGACAATACAACACTATTATCTCCCCCGACCTCAAACCTATCAATAGAGAATGATATACATCCAAATGGATGTCGACTGAGCCTAAATTCTACTCCCAATGGCCTTTGGATGCCATTCTCCATACACCCTTCTAGGTCTATTGTGGGCCACAATAGTGTCAGTGGCCAAGCCTGACTCTTATCTCCGACGGGCTTAAAATGCCTTCA
>LPNX010420137.1:458206-501542 GCA_001517045.1 Pseudotsuga menziesii | reverse complement strand
TTAGACATTTTATTTCTATTGCATATTGGGAAAGATTGATTTCTGGAGTCAAAGCTGTCTGTTGTGGTACCCCAAGCCATAGGAATTTCTCTCCGTAATAGGGTCGAAGGGAGAAACACCAACAAATGGTTCTATTGACGGGGCCATGAATCATTTGGTGAGGGATATGTTTTGGCATCCGACGAAGCCGTAAATAGAAGACTCGATGGATTTGAAAACATTAGAGTTTGCACGAGAATAAAGTAGAGGATCACGATTGAACCCGATGAGGTGGTTGGAACGATACCTTTATATGGATATTAACGAGATTTTATTTTCCAAGTTCCCTATTGTGTTGTATGAGTGGTTGTCGAAGTTAGTGACCCGACGAAAGAATTTTCAAGGAGGATAACAGACCGAGTGGAATCCTCAGTTGATTCAGCGACTAAAGAATACTAGCAACCCAATGTCAAGGGGTGTCGATTTTTGGGTAGACAATATTTTGGAGGGATACATTAATGAGTTTGTTGTCAATACAATAACCTCATATAGTGAGGTGGAAAGAAATATTTTTCAAGGACCATGAGGAAGATACTTGACCTCTTTAAAAACTTGGATAAATATGCTTGTATGCGATAAAGGAATCCTGATAATGGATTCTAACAGTTAGAAGGGATGTGTGCGGAAATTTGGGATATGTCGTTGAAGAAGTGCACGAAAAATGGAGAAAACTAAGCTGATATGTTCCCTGTTGATAGTGAAAATAAACTAGAAGGTGGACGTTTAAGGAGTGGAAGAATATTTCAGTCGAGAAAGATAAGAAAAACTGTGACAAGAAGAGGATGTTGCAGTACGACTAGAGGAGAAGACTATGAGTTAACATTACATTTCGACAAAGGTTTGTGTAATGAAGAAGACGAATATCAACCGATATCCAAAAGAGAAGAAGAGGAAGCAGAAGATCTAGACCCATAGTACGAGTACAATACACCTAAAACCCCACACACATCACCGGATGTAAGATCTAGAAACTTGTCTCCTAGTGGTTTTGTAAATATAAGTAATACTAACGTTGTGAATAGCGGACAAGGGAGACTAGCTAGTCAAAAAAATTGTCCAAGTGTAATAGGATTCAATATGATAGCTGGAAACGATATTAAGTTGTCGATATTTAATGGAAATGGGTTAGAATACCCAAAGCGACATTGGTTTCTTTTGTGAATCCATATGGTCCGTGTGACAGGTCCAAGATGAAGCGATAAAGAAAGCGTAGATGATCACAACCCTGAGAGGTCGTGCGCTAAATTGGTACATGAAGTTATCTATAGTTCTAGTAGGATTCACGTAGAAAACACTCGACCAATTGCAAGTGGGATTAATAAATGAGTGCAGAAAACCAAAATATGAGTCGTAGTGCATCACAAAAATTAAAGAAATCAAGCAGTTACCTACATAATTTTTCTAGGACTTTGACCAGGGATTTAATAAGATTTCAGATGTCAGATGTACATCATAAGAAATGGTTCATTGCAGCGTTGTTGTGGCACATCTGAATTTTGTTGATGCAACAGAATATTGTGTCGCAAAAAGAATATCTAGAGATATAAATGAAGCTAGAATACTTACATATTGAAAAGTCTGGTGCAGGAATGATGCAGACTCAATCGCTACTAGCCAACCTTACGCTACGACTCTGAGACATTAAGAAAGGGAAAGAGATCCAAAAAGAACTTTGGTGTACCAGATGCAAAATAGAGGAACACCATAAAGACAATTGCCCGACACTCATGAACTATGTCGCATCAGGAGCGTCGAACCCGATAAATACACAAGGGATGCCTTGGTGTAGAATATGGCAGACGCGAGGCCATAGGTTGAAATAGTTCTTGTGCTTGTAGAATATTGTAAGTACACCAGCTAGTCTATATTGTAAATTTTGTAAATATGTAGGTCATGATGAGAAGTATTCCATAGCATTCTAGATACTACATGAGAAATGGTGGATACTATAATGTCCTAATTCTGGTGTGCAGACCTAAACACTTTAATTCTGTAATTTTACTTAAACAATTCTGAAATTTTAATTGGTTCACACAGAGCATTCTCGGATTGGGAAAAACAAGGGTTTCTTCTGGGAAATTTTGCAGAGGACAAGAGTGATCAGTGGGAAGAAAACAAAGAGATTTCAGACATGGAATTTCCTCTCCCCTAACACATTTAGATCTGTTTCCATTTAGGGTTCAGAGTCCGCACCATGGAAACCTACTACCACACTTCTGGGCAGCCAAACCGTGAAACTAAGGAGAGTAGTTCGGTCTATTTCAACTAGAGGCTTCGAGAAACTTGTAGAGGTTTGGTCTAGACTTAATGTAACATAAAAAGGGTATTTAGATAGTTTTCTGAGGTTCTTGAAAGTTTAAGGTGTTTTGGGTGAATTTGGGGATTTTTGGCAATTTTGGTCAAGAGAAACCCTACGCAGAGGAGGATCCAAAAGGGTGGTATGAAAAAAAAAAGGGTTCTAGTAATTTATATGGGAAGGTAGGCCTGTTAATGACCCACAAGAACTAACAAATCTTAGTTTGAGTTTACAGAACTTGTTTTACATCAGTTTTAGTAAAACTAGTTATTTTCCAATGCAAATCTAGACTAGGTTGACTTAAAATGAGTAAATCTCAGCCATTTCGAAATATATTGGAATGAAAATTGTAGAGAATGTTTATGATATCATATTACATCCAATAAACTTGAAATTACTATCATCAATTAACTATAACACTCTCTTCAACATTGTGCATCATTACAATGTATTTTATTGACATAATACAAGGAAGGGCATGGAAGTTTGAACCCTTAAATATTGAAAAATATTGCACACGTTAATGAAATATTATGTATAGTAATGGATGGATGTAGGCTGCTAACAAATCCTGAATCAACTCAGAGAGGCTGCTCCATAGCTCCAATGTAACCTGCAATGAGAAGGGGGAGAAGAGGGGAAGAGGAGAGAGGGAATGAGAACCTTAGGGCACATCTCCCAAGAACTTGAGGCACAACACTCAGTAAGGAAGCATTAGCTTCATAAAAATCAACATAATAAACATCCAAACTGAGAAATGGAGCTCCAAATGTCTTTAAATAAACCTGGGTGACTTGTTGAGCAAGTCAATCACTTGTTAAGCAAGTTACCACTTGCTAAACCCTAACCCTAGACACAAATTAGACCTCCTTGAGTAAATTAGCATGTGTAAGACAATAAAGATGTTTCCCTTTCATCCACCTTCATCCAATTTGGAAACTTTGCTTTCCTTGACCCATAGTTTCTATTTTTCCTTATTAGAGCTTTTCTTGGCTTTCCTATTTTTATGACTAAACTCCAAAAAGGAAATTGCGCCCTCCTTTGTCAATTGTTGCCTCTTTTGTATTTGATTGATTTTGTCATATATTTTGGCACTTTCCCTTTTCCTGTCTGGTTGATTTTGTCATACAGTTTCTAATTTTCCCTTGGCAAGTTGGCTTGCCCAAGTGGCCCTCCTGTTAATGGAAACTTATTTTCCACCTAATTAATTGCATAATAATATTTAATGACAATTAATATACCAAGTACATGCCTCATAAGTGACATTTAAATAAAATATCGTAGGTTAATTTATTTCATGCATATTTTGACCCCCTTGGTGCTAGGCAAGTTCAACATTTCTGGCGATCAAAATGTGGGGATATGATAGTCCTCCCCTCCCAAGTCTGCTTGTCCTCAAGCAGAAGCACCACAGAGTGCTGCAAATTTGTCCACCATGTTTCTACTGCACCACTCTGATCATAGTCATTTCCCTTATACCACTTCCTTTAGAAAAATTTCTAACCCAGTTAAGCTAGCTTAGTAGAATTCCTAAATCCCACTGCCTCCTCTGTAAGGACCCAAATTTTGATGCCATCTTTTGAACTATGTCATTCGTAAGAATGTCGGGATCCCATGTTTTTATCTGCCTCCTTCCACCTATCAGTATAAACAACAAAATTTTACCATTGTAGAGGATGAAAATGAGGTTATGAAAATCATACCACCATACTGGAAGCTCATCTCTCCCCATGCCAAACTGAAATTTTTGTAAACTCTCCCACCAGACATGGAATTCCTTAATGTGGGACCAAATCATCTTGAGCCTCTCTAAAGTATGAAAATAAATGTGCAAGCTAGCACTGTAACTCATGTCACTATTGTTATGAATACACAGGAGGTTATCCCATGCCCCTCCATGTATACTGAAAGCATCATATAGAAGCCATACATTATCATACCATTGCTCATATAATTTCTTTGATGTGTCCAATGTCTCTCCATTGATGCAAGCAAGATGTTTACCCTCCAGTGCACACATCTCAATTATGTGTCTAGCCACCCAATCAATGGACAGACAAACTTTCATGCTAAATGATTCAGGTGGAAATAATTCATCTACTACTAATTCACTTGTCAAACCACATGGTTTGACCATCAATACCTCAACTGGAAGAGTGGAAGTATCATGCTCCTCTTGTGGCATCAACAGAAAAAATCCTTTCACCCAATTTTTATCCCCACGTGATGTGGCTGAAATAGAAGTGTGGGGTGAAGAATTGTGAGCCAAATTCCTACAATGCTCATCAATCAAGATAATGGACCGTGACAAATTCCTCCATTAGTTTTCTGAGTGACAGTGTGATCATGTGCCTCCTCCAAAATTGTACAACATTTTCCTAGAGGCAACTCATAATCTCTTAGGAACCATGCAAGTGCTTGATCTTCATATTGCTTGACCTCAAACTCCTCAAGCACATGCAAATCAGAATGCACCTCATGTGCATGTGTATGGGAGGTATATAATAGCTGCAAAATAAGTCTTTGTTGTTGTTCACATGTCAAGACAATGTCAGTCACAACAAAAAAACTATTGCAGAAATAATAATAAAATTCCTCCCAAGGTCTTCATTCCAAATATGTCTCTATGGAACTCAACAAGTGCTCCCCTCTTCATCCAATGGCTCACCTCTCTGCCATTGATCCAAGGGTGCAAAAATACATCAACTGACCCACACATTGAAAGTATGTGTAGATCTAATACCTTCTTGTCAAAAGTGGCTGCACACACATGCCTTTTCTGCTGCTTGTAAAACATAGAAAAATCAGCAATATTAAAAACAATTTTCTTGCAACAAGACATAAAAATTTTGCCTTCCATATTTTCCTCTTCAGTGATCCCTCTATACAACCATCCAATGGATGAATCAGAGGTATTTATCACTGATTTATATGATATATAATTATCCATCTCTTCTGCAATAGGATCTATCTCCCATGGGGACAAATCATGATCCCCCTGTTGTGCATGTGACACAAACCAGAAAAATTTCTTCACCCACTATTCATTCCCCATTGATGTTTATGAATCTAGGACATGTGGGAAATAACTATGAACCTTCTTTGCATGTTTGCAACCTTCAGTAATCAGACTTATGTCTGAAACTTTTTCATTATTGGCTGGCCCAAATTGGGTGCTCTCATCCCACTCTTCCATGGGAGAGTCACTGTCTTCAAGGAACAACTCAAGTTTCCTTGGAAAGAAATCAAGTGCTTGGTTCTCATAAAACTGTTTTGCACACTCTTTAAGCACATACCGAATAGAATGCTCCTCATGGTCCACACAATCATTAGGTTCCTTCGTGTATTTTTTTTTATGGCATTTACCCAAAAGGGATGACTCTCAGGAAATATTGAGGATTCAGTCAATTCTTTCCACTCTTGTTGGAATTGTTCTATCTTCATTTGTGATTCTAAGAGGGCACTTTGAGTGTATGTAAGAGAATCTTGGGTGGCCAACAAATCACCTTTGAGCTTGTAGTTCTCTTCTTCATATATGCAAATACTTTCTTCATCATGCAGTGATGCTTCCCGCAATAACTCAACAAGCTCAAACATGTCATTTTTATCTAAAAGCAATTGTGAGAAATTACCTTTGATTGTGGATAGTGCTTTCTGGATATTCTCCATGGCTTCAAAGGAAGATTGGTCTTCCATTAAAGCAGCTTCCCAACACATCTTTGAAACTGAAGCATGAGTGTCATGGAGAATTTTCAGGGCCTCTTGGATCTTATGTTCATCTATTTTCAATGACCCTGGAAGAAGATGAGGTTCTTGTAGATGTTCCTCCTCTTCATTTTCCATCACCGGATCAATTTCATGCAGTGCACTCGAGGTTTTGAAATATGATCCATATGTTGTTGCTGCAATATATTCATATTTTAAGTCCTCAACAACATAATTTGGGCTGCAACTTACGTGCTCATTCGTCCTTGGTAAACCAGAAATATATTCTCTCGAAGTTTCATCCTTCATACTACATTCATTTTTGACACCAAAATTCTGAACCTCGTCACTAGGGGGCTCAACCATTCTGAACTCTTCACTAGAAGTGGCTGTCATATCAAAATTACACAATGAAACATAAAAATCAGAATTTACTAACTCAACATGTGTGATGTTCTCCTCCTTATGTGGTGGAATTATGATGGCTTGTTCACCCACCCATTTCTCTGCTTCACACCCTACTGAGATGTGCTCAATTTGTGCTTCCTTGTGAGGCTCAAGGGGTGACTGTAAATATGAATCATGTTTATATTTTGGATCAAATCCAAAATATGTCTCACCGTCATCAATCTGCCCCATCTCTTTTGCACTTATCTTGAAATCGGACACAAAGAAATTTGGATTCATCTCACCTTCCACGTTACCAACAACTAGATGGTGGACTATTGGATCTTTAGTTGTGGTGGGATATTCTTCACCTCCTTATGATGGAGGATTTGGTGATTCATCATCCTCACAGATGCTGCAAATACGATGATCTCTCTTTTGGGAAAACTCAAGTAATTTCTCAAAAAACCCATGCACAGATGGCTCTAATGAATCTTCACTTTTGGTCCTCTTTTCTTTTCCTTTACTTTGAGAAGTGGAACAACTTAGTTCCTTTCTTGATGTATTATTGGTATTCAAAGAACCTACATGTGTTAATGTTTTTAAAAACATAGACTCTCCATATTTATTTCCTTCATGGTGAGAGACACTACTACTCCCTTCTCCATGTTTGCTTTCCAAATGCTTGGCAAGAAATTCTCTAGTCTCTTGATCTGACTGGATGATGCTTTGAGATACATATTTCAGCCCTTTCAATGTTCTTTGCATCAAAATTCTTAAATATTCTCTATCATCCAATTTTGAATGCTCTCCTTCCTCATACAACTCAAAGTATAAATCTTCCATGACTAGAACTAATTCCACAACTGCAACTTGAAGATATTGCTAAGCTACTTTTCCACTGAGAGTTACTTTCCACGGGATGAGCCAAGGAAAGTGCTCTAATACCACTGTAATTTTCTAAGTCTAGTGTGTATACCTAAACACTTTAATTCTGTAATTTTACTTAAATAATTCTGAAATTTTAATTGGTTCACATAGAGCATTCTCGGATTGGGAAAAACAAGGGTTTCTTATGGGAAATTTTGCAGAGGACAAGAGTGATCAGTGGGAAGAAAACAAAGAGATTTCAGACATGGAATTTCCTCTCTCCTAACACATTTAGATCTGGTGCCATTTAGGGTTCAGAGTCCGCACCGTGGAAACCTACTACCACCCTTCTGGGTAGCCAAACCGTGAAACTAAGGAGAGTAGTTCTGTTTGTTTCAACCAGATGCTTCAAGAAACTTGCAGAGGTTTGTTATGGCCTTAATGTAACATAAAAAAGAGTATTTAGATAGTTTTTTGAGGTTCTGGAAAGTTTAAGTTGTTTTGGGTGAATTTGGGGATTTCTGGCAATTTTGGTCAAGAGAAACCCTGCGCAGAGGAGGATCCAAAAGGGTGGTACTATCCAAACAAAAAAGGGTTCTGGAAATTTATATGGGAAGGTAGGCCTGTTCTGACCCACAAGAACTGACAGAGCTCAGTTTGAGTTTACAGAACTTGTTTTACATCAATTTTAGTAAAACTAGTTATTTTCCAATGCAAATCTAGATTAGGTTGACTTAAAATGAGTAAATATCAGCCTTTTTGAATCAGATTGGAATAAAAATTGCAGAGAATGTTTATGATATCATATTACATCCAATAAACTCAAAATTACTATCATTAATTAACTATAACACTCTCTTCAACATTGTGCGTCATTACAATGTATTTTATTGACATAATACAAGGAAGGGCATGGAGGTTTGAACCCTTAAGTATTGAAAAATATTGGACCTGTTAATGAAATATGATGTATAGTAATGTATGGTTGTAGGCTTCTAACAAATCCTGAATCAACTTAGAGAGGTTGCTCCATAGCTCCAATGTAACCTGCAATGAGAAGGGGGAGAAGAGGAGAGAGGGAATGAGAACCTTGGGGCACATCTCCCAAGAACCTGAGGCACAACACTTAGCAAGGAATTTTTAGATTCATAAACATCAACATAATAAACATCCAAACTAAGAAATGGAGCTCCAAATGTCTTTTAATAAACCTGGGTGACTTGTTGAGCAAGTCAATCACTTGTTAAGCAAGTTACCACTTGCTAAACCCTAACCCTAGCCACAAATTCGACCTCCTTGAGTAAATTAGCATGTGTAAGAAAATAAATATGTTTCCCTTTCATCCACCTTCATCCAATTTGGAAACTTTGCTTTCCTTGACCCATAGTTGCTATTTTTCCTTATTACAACTTTTCTTGGCTTTCCCATTTTTATGACTGAACTCCAAAAAGGAAACTACACCCTCCTTTGCCAATTGTTGCCACTTTTGTATTTTATTGCTTTTGTCATATATTTTGGCACTTTCCCTTTTCCTGTCTAGTTGATTTTGTCATACAGTTTCTAATTTTCCCTTCACAAGTTGGCTTGCCCAAGTGGCCCTCCTGTTAATGGAAACTTATTTTCCACCTAATTAATTGCATAATAATATTTAATGACAATTAATATACCAAGTACATGCCTCATAAGTGACATTTAAATAAAATATCCTAGGTTAATTTATTTAATGCATATTTTGACCCCCTTGGTGCTAAGCAAGGTCAACACTTCTAGCGATCAAAATGTGGGGATATGACAGATACCTACTTAATGAAGAGTAGAGAGAATGTACAAACTGAGTGAGCACAAGCTTAATACCCACTTCTTCAATATCCATCGTCCCAATATCAACAGAACCAGTATCCATTGCAACAACACCACCCTCAACCAAGGGGGTGGATATTTTCATGGTCAAGGACAACAACAAGGAGGATGAGGATTTGGTCGCAAAAGAGGCCAAATCATATGCTATAATTGTGGAGAACCATGAAATTTTGCTCGAGACTGTGCAAGTCCTACGAAGGCATGTTTGTATTGTAAATTTTTCAACCACACTATTGACAAATTTCCTCAACTGATTTATAAGCGGAATGCCAAAAATATGAGAAATCTTATTCCCTTGCAGAATCCCAATATGAATCGCAACTAGAACATCAAGATGATTTCTGCTAAGTTGAGAGAAGAAAAGATTGTTTTGTGACAATATTAGGTGTTGCGACTGAAATAAACCAAAATGCACAACAAGACCAACCACCAGTGCGATCGGCATCACAAAAGAAAGTATCTTTCGACATCCAAAGAGAAAAGGAATTCTTCTTAGACACCTAAAAAGAATTTGTCTATAGGAATCAAGCGTCGACGTATGCTCCTACATTACCAAGAGGACAAGAAAGGGATATGCCTGAATATTCGATCAGCTATTTCAAAAGAAACCGACGGGAAAGGTTAGTAAACTTAAAGAATTTTTCAAAAGTTGCTTATCTCTAATCCATGATAAAGATGTTGTCACAGAATTAACATCTCTGACAGAAGAAACTCAAAAAGTGTTGTGACTAGATAGAAGAGTTAACCATGTCGGAAAAATATTTTAGACCAGTCACGAGCTAAGAATGACTGTGCAAATAAGAGATTATGATATGGACTAATCATTTTAGACCTGGGATCTGATGCCAAAATTTTAACAAGATAGACATCGAAAATCATGGGAGACTCACGATTGGATTGGTCTCCCATTCAGCTCAGATTAGAATCTTAGTCGAAGGTCCTACCTATTGTTCGACTAACTTAGGTGCATATCAAGGTAGAGAGTCTGATAACATATGTGGATTTTGAAGCGATCCACTGTTAATTATATAAATCCATACCCTACACTTTTAGTGATCGATTGAGCAATAGACAATCATACCATCATCAACTTTAAAACGAGAATCTTATCATTTGAATATTCAGATTTAAGGGTGATCACGGAAATTGATCCATTAGAAGGACAAAGATATGTTGAACCAATGCACAGTGAGGGACAAGGGGACTATCTTGACCATATCTATAATATCACATTTGTAGGAGATGAAAATATAAATCCAACAATTAATGGAAAGATGATTTAGCGAAGTTTTTTCTTATGTACATCAAATTCAGGTGAAGCATTAGAAATTGGCATAATTGTATGCATGAAGTATCCAAGAGAAGATGCACGAAAATTAAACAATCTATGTGAGGGGTAGGAGCCAAGGAAAGCGAGCTACCTACATATGCAGGTTTACATAACCTTGCATATTTTCTAATAAAGTTTGAAGAAAAAGTTACAGAGTCTCAACGCGTGTTTGCCCTGTACTTTGTGTTGAAAGCTACACCCGCTAGATGGTGGGGTACGCATAAATAATATATCTCTGAATGGTCATAATGCAGAAGATTGATCGAGATAATATTTGGAGAAAATATCAATTATACTAGTCACAAGTATACAGGATTGGCAGATACTTTCAAACATATTGAGTATTGTCGCACGACGTGGCAGGAATACCTATGACATGAATGGGTTCTTCACTTGATACATACACTGGAGATGATACCAAGGAATTGGTATACATCAGTCTAGATGTGATGATGAAATATTGAATGGGAAGAGTTAGCTACGAGCTTCACACATACATTTGATATCACAGATTACCATCCTTTGATTGATGTTGCATTGTAGGTGATGAAAGAGAAGATATTTGAACATATCCCCATCGCAATGACAAGATTCAATTAGTGCAACGCAACAATTCAGCACTGGATTGAATGTTACAACGTGACAGGAGAAACTGATGACGATAACCTCACTTCGTGTAAACATTCCAGAGTATGAAGGTATGGAAAGACTTGGTATTTCTAGCGACCAATTCCTAAGTCCACTAAAAGCCAAGAAAGTTAATAATGGCTCCCCAGAGAGTCCAAAATTTTCCAATATCAAACATTATTGGGATGACGATACTATAAGGAAGATCACAGACTTATTGCATGAGTTCCTAGATTTGTTCCTTATGAAATTTTTATAGATGAAAGGAATCATCGGAGACCTAGGAAAATGAAGATACCTTTGAGTCCCAACGCAAAACCCGTCAAGCAGCGACCATACCGATTGAATCCATGGTATAAAGAAAAATTCAAAGTAGAGAAGGACTAAAT
This sequence comes from Pseudotsuga menziesii, assembly GCA_001517045.1. Classification (NCBI taxonomy): domain Eukaryota; kingdom Viridiplantae; phylum Streptophyta; class Pinopsida; order Pinales; family Pinaceae; genus Pseudotsuga; species Pseudotsuga menziesii. The sequence continues at coordinate 490,039 of LPNX010420137.1, read as the reverse complement.
GTTGGATGCAAGTATTATAGAACGTGTCAAAGAATCAGAATGGATCAGTCCAATAGTAGTACAAGACAAAAAGGCTACGGGTGAAGTAAGAATTTGCATCGACCTGAGAAAACTGAACGACGCTTGTTTGCATTACCCATTTCTGACTCCATTTACAGATGAGGTAATGGAAAGTGTCAGGGGTCAAGAAATGTATTCATTCATTGATGGTTTGTCTGAATACCATCATATTCGAATTGCAAAAAAAGATCACACAAGACCACCTTTGCGATAGAGTGGGGGTGTTTCCAGTACACAATAATGCCCTCTGGACTCAAGAATGATGCTTCTATTTTTTCCAGAATAATATTTGTTTCCTTTAAAGACTTTATTCACAAATTTATTGAAGTCTAATTTGATGTTTCGACAATATTTGGGCTCACTAAGGATCATATTGAGAGCCTCAAGATGATGCTGGAACATTGTCGCCAGTATCAGATTTCATTAAATTTAAAGAAATGCATCTTCTGCGCCCCATTTGGAATTATGTTGGGCCATATGGTCTATCGCGATGGAATGTTGGTCGATCCTGCTAAAATTGTGATAATCCTTGACCTACCACCACTGACCACAGTTAAACAATTGTACACAACATTAGGACATACATGATACTACAAAAAAATTATCAAAGGATATGAGAAGGTGACTACTTTGATGGAAAAGTTACTAAAGAAAGAAACTAAGTTCCAATGGACAGAAAGTATTCAAGAGAGTCTGGACATGTTGAAGAACAAGATGGTTACAACACCTATACGTGTATTTCTAGACTGGAAGAAATATTTCCATGTACATGTCAATGTGTCGTCTTTTGTGCTCGACATGGTACTAACGCATCCCAATGAAGGGTCGATAGATCATCCTATAGCCTTGGCCAGTAGGAAATTATTCGCAATATAGAAGAATTATACCACAATGGAAAGAGAAGGGTTTTCAATGGTATATGCTCTGCAGAACTTTAGATACTACTTATTGGGTGGACATTTTAAAATGTACACATACCATTTAGCATTTAAATACCTGGTAAAAAAAACCAATGTTGGGGGGGATATTTGTTGGTGGCTTCTCCTTTTTCACGAATTTGACTTTGAAGACATCTTTAAACATGATCGGCTAAATTTAAAACCAGACCATCTATTGAGGGTCAAAAATGGAGAAGAATCGGGTAACCTTTATGATAGTCTCCATAATGTGAAACTATTTGCAATTACAATTTTTGATGATCAATATATAGACATCACACAATTTCTGAGTATGGGTTATGCACCACCTGAATTTACCACTGTGTAGAAGAAAGAGTTAGTTGTCCGAGCTACAGACTTCCAGCTTATCATTGGAAAATTATACATGAGCCTTGATTAGATTCTTCGTCGCTACATTCTGGAACATGAGTGACCAATGATACTAAATGAAGCACATGCTAGTGTCGCAGGAGGCCATTACACTGGAATATCCACGATGAAAAATATATTGCAAGTGGGATTGTGGTGGCCTACCATGCATTCGGATGCATGAGAATATTGTCACAACTGTGATGTTTTCCATAGAATGGGAAAGTCATCGCAACATGATGAAATTCCATTACTAACCTCAAGTAAATCTGTAGGCATTTGATAAATGGTTCGTTGATTTTTTGGGTTCCATTAGTCTGACAAGAAAGCGCACATGAGAAAGGTACATAATTACTACAACCAACTACCTAACCATATGATTTGAAGCAGTGCTAGTAAAATATTGTACTGCTGCGAAGTTTCTCTTTGAAAACGTGCTAACGAGATTCAACTACCCAGAAATTTTCATAAGCGACCAAGGTACACACTTATTTAACCAGTTAATTGAGGAATTGACAAAGGAATTCTAGATCCAGCATAAAAATACAACTCCATATCACCCTCAAGCAAATGGTTGTCACATCCCCTCCAGTCAACCTCACCGAAGAGAGGACACGATTGGACTGCTGGTACTATCAAAACGGGAAAGGGAAATCTAGCCCCATGAACATAACAATAAAATGCATTGAACATAAAATTATATGCAAATGCATAATACATGAAAATACACAGCGAAAGCATATATCATTCATTCAACACATTCATCGTGTTCATAAACATTCATTAAAAAAATACGTTGCAGAGGTTAAACACATAAGAAGATACTTATCTTGAGAAGAAGCTTCCTCGCAACTAGCTATGTCGCTACAACATTCCACCGAACCATAGGCCAGTGTGCTCATCAATCTCTCAGCACCACTGTTACCCCCAATATGGGCATGATTTCCACAAAGAACTAGGGAAAAATAGACTTACACACAGCAAGACCATACACACATAGTCAAGCCGACACACAGTTGGGTTTCACAGACTGTCTAGCCAAGCCCATAAACAATTGGGTTTCACAGGCTACTAAGGAAACAAGACAATAACATATGGGTTCCTTGGACTTACTCATCCAAGCCACCAATCACATTCAAACATAGTCAAACCATCTAACAAAGGGGTTCCTTGGACTTACTCATCCAAGCCAACACAAGGATGCACTTCACAGCAAAATACAATTGTTGGGCATGAAGGAAAAACGCTCTTCAACCAAAAACGAATTGGTAGAAGGGGAAATCAACCCTGGGGTGAGAAAATCTGATTTCATAAATGTCTATGTGAATACCAAGAGAAAAAGTGACTGCTATAAACCCCAAAATCATGGATCTATCTTCCCAGCCACTGAGCATAACCAAAAACGGGTTTGCAACCAAAAACAGATTGGTAAAATGGGGAAAAACATCCTAAGAACCAAAATGATTTCAGTAAACATTCTTGGGAATTACAGGTAAAAAAACAACCTCCCCAAACACCCAAAACATGAATCTATGCTGGCTATTCCCTAAGCAAAACAAAAACGGGTCTTCCTAGCCATGGCAAGATGAGGAAATGCAGAAAACGTGAGGGGAAAATGCATGACAAGATCTAGATGTGTGAGGAAGACAAAAAAGGCCTCTTAAAACCCCTGAATTGTGAACCTCGGCTTCACATTCCCTTGGTAAAACAAAAAACAAAATTCTGGGCATGTAGAAATGGAAAAAATGCATAAAAACAGGATGGGAATGCCCCGGCTATCTCCAGTTGTGTAAGGAAGAAAAAAACATGGGTGAATAATGGCTTAGGAATCCATTTCCAAGTATTTACTTGCCCCATAAATCAAAATTCATTTTCCCAAAAATGGGTGGCTTCCCCAATATGAATTTGACTGCCATACTCTTCCCATCCCAATGCATTAACTACCCCAACCAATTTTTGAATGACTGGGCACAAAAGACAAAATGGGTAGTTGATAGCTTTATGGGTTTCCCTTTGACATTTGGCTTTACCCTATTGGCTGAAGGGTTTGAATATTGCCCCCCCTATTCCTTATGAAATCATGCCCCCATCTCTTTTAATTTTGCATTGACATAGCTAGCTGTGGGTATTTTATTAATTGCATATCTACATGATGTCCAAAATTATATTGTGCCATCGTCTAGCACGATGACTATCGGCATCGATTTTAATTGCCGAAACATAAAATGCTAAATCCATGGAGGGGCATTTTCCTTGAGCTCCACACCATGATTTAATAACGTTATTTAAATCATATATAATTTAATGCAATTGGGGTCAAATTCAGGGTGTTACAATGGTGTTATCAAAGCATTTAACAAAATTCTAGAAAATGCGTTGATAAAGATTTGCAATTTCCAATGAGACGACTGGGATCAAAAAAATTCCACAGTGTTGTGGGCATATCGTACGACCTATAAGAGGATGACAAGTCGAAATCCATTTCGTTTTGTATATGGGAAAGAAGTTGTCATGCCAATGGAATACATTGTACCCAACTTAAGGATTGTTGCGATTACGGAGATGACAGATGTTGGTGTTGATGAAGAAAGACAATTGTAGCTGGTAGAGTTGGAAGAAGAGTGTTTTTTCACAGGGTATCATCAAAATGTTGAGAAAGAATGGCATGATCGACACATCAAGAACAAGCAATTTGAGTATAGAGGACTTGTTCTTTTGTCTGACAACAAATTCTTCAAGCATTCGGGTAAGTTAAAAACACACTGGTTAGGTTTGTATGTTGTGATTCAGATCATTGATGGAGGTGCAGTGCAATTGAAAAATTTGGATGGAACACCTGTCATAGGACTTGTAAATGGAAGTCAGCTAAATCCTTATCAGGATAGCCGCAACTCAGTCGAATGAAAAAAAAATAGAAAAGAAGGAAAAGAGAAAAGAAAGTAAAAAATAAGAGAAAAGAGAAAAGAGAAAAGAAAGAAAAATTTTGTTTAAGTCGCAGGAAATCCGATGTCACAAAAAATAAGACCATCGAAGAGTGATAGTAAGTTGCATGTGGAGGAACATTGTCACAGACTCTATGTATGTCACAGGTGGAAAAATGAAGGTGAAGACACCCCGTCTATCGCAGACAAAGGAATCTATCGAAGGAAGGACACCAGTCGCAAGAAATAGTGATGTTGTCGCAAGAGGAATTTGAGTCACACAAATGACATCTAACCATCAGTAAGACATATAGCCATCATTAATTTGAAAATCCTGTGAAATTTTGGTGTGTGCTTTTTGGTCACGTCTGTCTTTATGGAAATAACTACCACTTGATGTGACAAGTAACTAGGGACATGTATATAAGATTTTTAATGATCATTTGAACGGTCATCCCATGTTACAAAAATGACATATATCTTTCCATTAATTTCCCAAGTGTGTGAAGGAATAACTAATTGAATAGTTACACGTTATCAAGCTTCACGACCAAGTTTTGTGTCATTATGTTGTATGTGAGAGAGAGATTGTTGTCTGCAACTAAAAGAGTCAAACCGAAGGTTTTACAGATCATGGTTATTTATATTTCCTGCACAAGCAAAACTATAGAATATGAGGTCATGACTACAATCATCATGGAAGATACTATTGGATACATCCCACTGTAGCCTGCACCCACCAAAGAAGCTCCACAACCTCCATTTGTCCCGACAGGAAAACGTCCAAACCTACTAGGTCCATCTATTGCAAAAAGGGAGGAATGTTTTGCATGCTACAAGAAAAACTCAAAAGCACCAACACCACCATCACCACAGGAGGAGGAGGACGACGAAGAACCAGGACATGATACTGTGCTGCCATACATCCCACCAAGATAGTCTGATGCACTAAAGATTAAAGTTATGAAGAATGCACGCTACCCACTACAAACACCAACTGTGTCAAAAGGAGTCCCAATGATTAAGAACATTCTTCCAAACCTTCAAAAGTTGACCTTCATGGATCACAACACACAAAAACAAAATGATTTTCACCTGAATATTTGCATGTTACTTATACAGGATACATCGAATGCCCTAAATCATTTCTCTCCAATGGAATGGGCAAGAGGATTGGACCAGGAAGGTATATTATCATTACTCTTTATGTTGCATTTTGACCAAACTAAAGAAGTAAATGTGTGTGTCAAACAGTTATTGGTTTCATTTCACAGTGAATTCCTATGGCTCGATAAGAAAATTTTTGTGGATGTCGAACTCATAGCATCAATTATAGGATTACAACTTGTAGGCCTCGATCCAACGTCGTATTTCATAAAAGACCAAGAACTTATATTGGAAACCAAGATGAAGGACAAGTATGATTTATCTAGGGATACTAGAGGGTTATTAGACAAGTCCATCAATGACCATACTGTTCAGTTCACTGCAAACATATTGGCTACGAAGTTGTTGAAAAAGATGTGACCGAACCAATGTACTGCAGGGGAAATTGCAAGGGCTGAACTCTGTGCAGAGGGATTTCAAATTAATTAGTTGCATTATCTGTTGAATGAGTTATTGGAAGATGCAGAAGAGTCACGGGAAAAAGGTATTTCATTCCATTACTCCTTGCTACTCAAACCACCAAGTGATAGACATACCGGTGTGATGTTGAGGAGCTCGATACTAGAATATTTGGTATAACAAAGATAAAAAGGACCAAAAAAGAGACAATAATGTCCAATTTTCTATGCATGGAGAGGCCTTCCACTATCAGGTGAAGAAACAAGTAAGACTTATGGACAAAACTATTCGACGGTTTCAGAACATCATTAAATTTGTCATTTCTCCACATCACATTCTGTTGCAGCCGCGACAAGACCCGCACCGCCAATGGTTGGGGACCTAATTTTTGTTATCGGAAGAAGAAGTAGAGGTCATTACCCTAGATTGGCCAAAATAATGGTGATTTCCTATCACAGATGATGTAATAGTTATCGAATAAGAACTGCGACATAATGACCCATAAACACAAAATTATGGTGAGCAGGGAGGAGACTCACCACCACAGTGGCAAGCTCCCACCCACCGCCCCAAGATAGTTAAAGTACAACCCCGACAGATCAAGTGTAACACCCCGGTTTTGACCCCGTTTGCATTAAATGAATATGATGTATATATTGTAATTAATTGTGGTACATAGCTAAAGGCAAAAGCCCGACCATCGATTTAGCGTTTAATGTCCCAGCGATTAAAATCGTTGCCGATGGTATATAGTGATATCTGGCACATTATAATTTTGGCATCATGTAAATATGCATTTTAATTAAAATAAACCCCAACCAGTTATGTCAATGCAACCATGATGAAAAGGGCATGATTTTCCTAAGAATAGGGAGGGAAATTATTTAACCCTTGGGGCCAATGGGGAAAAATCTAGTGTCAGTTGATAAACCCATTTAGTTGTCACCCACTCTTTTGGCTTACTCACCTTTCCTTGTCTCATCCAACCACCAAATTAAAATCCTCTATTGTTAGTTGGGCAGTTATTGTTAGGCAATGGTGTGTGGTAGGACTATCAGTCCTTGCCCACATGCACACTCCTTCAGGAGTTGATCCATTCCTCTTCACGTGAGCAGGAAGGGGAGAGGAACCCATTATCAATTTTTTCATCGATTTTGGACTCAAGGAGGGAGTGGGGAGAGCGGCTTCACCTTCACGATTTTGTTGTATGAAGCTTTCCGTCCTGATTTTGGGCCCTGGACATTTTTTCCTCATCATTAGAAATCCACGGGGTCTCTCTCTCAAACGGATGGAAGTTTCGTTTTTGTGATTTTGTTGTGTATATTTCTCTTCACATTTTGGGTCTAGGCATGCGAATTTCACCTTCACGCAGGTGGCACTTTCCTTCCTTACGTAGCTGAGAAATCGTTGTTGTTTTCCCATGAGTGTGGGTTGTTGCTAAGTTGTTTTGGCCAGTTAGGGCCTAGAACAACTTTGAGATCATCTAGCTCAGTCTGAGTTGTGTATCACCATTTGGCTGCCGTAATGTTTCCCTTTTTCTTTCACAGAGCTGTGAATTGCTTGATTTTGTTGTGTGTATGTAGTGATTGGTCTCTGGACTATATTGGAGTGGGAATGAAGGCTTGGTATGCTTGATAAACCTAGTATATTTGGGAGCCTCATTGACAGATCTAGAGGGCTGGCTTTCTTCTCCACAACCCCTGAATAGAACTGGAAGGGAAGTCAGGGCCTGAGGGACTGTGTAGCAGAGAAGGGACTGATTCCTTGTGTTGGGTGTGTGTGGGTGTCCTAGAATTTAGGCTAGTTCTGGTCCAGGTGTCCTGTTGGCTATCTGGGCAGACCCGGGTTTACTTATAATGTACCAACAACACCCCTAACTCACTATCCCTTTCGGCAACAGACCGCAGAGTGGCCTAAAGTCTCACCCGAAGTGATCTTATGGGTTGGCCGAAGACTCAGGTGTCCTCAACCAGGTTCTATAGCATCCTAGGGTCTCGCGGTTTCTCTTAGCCAGCGAGATCTCTCTGTAGCGCGCGGTTCTCTCTTACTCGCGGGTTCTGACAGGGGAAGGACTCCTATCACATCGCAGCGACTCAAGCGGTGCGCAACTCTCCCTTCCGCTTAACCCACGCTCTGCGATATCTCACACCGCAGCTCCTCTGTCGGTGCGATATCGCCTACTGTCAACGCGATATATTCTATAGCACGGCCCACTGCGACCCTCACGGTCGAAAAGCTATCGCACTGGGTGAAATGACTTGGCTAAATTTCAACAAGCTAGTAAACTCTCTGACTTGAACTTCCACAGTTCAACACACTCTACCTCAACTATACTTTAACTGGCCGAGTAAGTATACTGGAAACACTTTAACAACACACCTTTTGAGTTAGTTTGGGTAGTTATACAACTGATTCCTTCAGTTGTAACCACTTTGGCTTCACCCCTAACTTTTATTCATCATATAAATAGAGGTAGGGAGGTCCATGAAAGGGGACTTTGAATTTATGCATTGTTATGCTGGAGGAATCGGGACTCTCTTTGCCTACACCTTTGCCCTGGAGGTCTTCCCTTAGTGTTGCAGAGCTTGGAGGCTGAGTTCTTTGGAGAAAAGAAACAGCAGATCTAGATCAAGGTTTCGTGAGGTGCCTAACTTGAAGAGAAGGTATATTTGTACTTGTTTTCAAGATTAATAAATATGTGATGTCCTTCTTCTTCCCAAATCATTGTTCAATGTGTGATTGAATCTCTATTTCTGATCATATGATGATGTTGTTCAGATCATTTGTTTCATATTCATTTGATTATCATTGTCTTATATGTGGTCATAATGGTTTGAGGAAGGTATAACTTGTTTTGCAGGTCTCTTGGAGCGAGAGGAGCAAGAAGAGGATTGAAGAGAAAGCTTGGACCAGCCTTCAGTTATTCAGGTATGGACCTTTCTCATCTTTGGAAATTGCTGTTATATACTTGCTGAACATTGTGCATCTCTCTTTCAACCCCGGTACGTTGATGGCCTCTTAAACCCTAGCCATAGGACACTTTCCTTTACAACAGAACTGGCGAACTCCATTGGGGATTAGCCTTGTCTGTTTGGGGTTTTTCTCTTGATTTCTTTTAGCTTTTGCATTGTTTCAGGTCCTTCTTTCCACTTAGGAACATTTTTAAGTCTGATTGCACCCTCTCCCCTGCCTTCCTAAGGCAGTTTTCTACCCTTGATTGTGATTTTTACACCTATTCGCGGGTTGTTCTTTTGAATAGTCGCGAATACAAGTTTGCATGCGCGGGTTATTCTACTGAACAGTCGCATATCATTCGCGACCTGCCCTTATAGACAGTCGCATATATACCTGGAAGTCAGGATTTTTTAAGTCAAGTTTTTGCTTGTTCCCTTCTTCAGGTATTCCCTGTTTGTGAGTGGTGTCTCTTTATGAATGCTGTGTAGCTTGTCTGAAGACTGTTGGTGATCACCCTACCTGCTTTTTTAAAAATCCTTTGAGTCTTTTTGCTTGGAGTAATTCTTGCTTGTTTGCTTTATTAGATCCAAGTTTACTCAAAGCACAGTGAATTTCAGGTGCATGGTGGGTCTGTAAAGGTCTTCTGCAGGTGCATGAATCCAGGGAGTTTGTGTCATTCTTTTTGTTGTTCTTTATCTATGTGGTAAGCCCCTTTATAGCATTAGGATTTACTCTTTTCTTTTTCACCTGTCCCCTTTGCTTGGTTTGCTTTTTGGCCTTCTGTTTCTGATCAGTCTCTGTTAGTGGCCTTTGTTTGATTTCAGAAGCTTGTGGATGTTGTTTTCCTCCTTCTTTGGTTGGTCTACTTCACCTTGCCAAAATAGTTGTCTTGTCTCTTATACAAGCCTTTCTTCCAAGTAGGGTTTATGCTGACTTTCATTGGTTCTAGAGTTTGTTGGTTGGTTGCATAGAAAAGTTCCTTTTATCTGCATGCTTTGCTTTGTAGGTAGTTTTTCTTTTGCATTTTATCAAAGAAAATTAAAAAGAACTTCTTTATGATGCTTTTCCTCCTACCTCTTTCTTTTGTTTGACCTTGTGGACAAGGTACTGAGCAGCCTTTGTTTGTAGGTTTAGATTGATACTTGGGACTTCTTGACCTTTGTTTATGTCAGTCTTTTCATTCCAAAGTGTTGTCTTGTTTACTTTTGTAAGCTTTCCTTTTAAAAGAGGTTTATATTCAACTTTAGGGAAACCTAGGGTTTGTTTTCGGGGTATAAAGTAATTGTCTATTTTCTTTGCTTTCAGTACTTGTTCGCATAAGTAGATAGGCTGATTTTTCTTTTGCATTTATAAAAGAAAAATACAAAAACATATGGTTGCTTTATGTGCATATAGATTAGGCTGTTAGTCTAGATTGCATAGCATAGCATTGTTTTGAAAAAATTTAAAAATATAAAAAGATTTGATCTTTTTTGGCTTTCAAGTTATTTGACAATATAAAGAGAATAGCTATTTGCTTTTTTGCATTTCATTTTCTCTTTGCTTAGTCAGTTTTGTTTCAATTTGAGTCAAAACACCACATCAGTTTCATGCCATTTACCCTCTGAGTAAGAAACAGCCCATAAAATAAACGACATAATTTTAAAAATTACTAGCAAGTTTTATTTTATAGGGTCATACACCAACTAGCTTAGGCTAGACTTGTGGGTTAGGGTGTTTCAACTCCCCACAAGTGTTAAATTTCAGACGTAGTTGGCCTATCACTAGGTAAATCCTTGGTTCTACCACTGTATCTAGGAAGCTCCTCTCAAACGGGAGTTAAGCACGAGGCCGCGTGGAGGCTTGGATAGAGGGGATAACCCCCCAAATCCTTGTCAAAACGTAACTCAGGACTTTTGCGCATCTGGGGATCCTATCTAGGTAGAATTTCGGGCTCAGCTACCCTGCCCATGCGTACGATTTCGGCTTGCGACTGTCCCCCCAGACAGTAGGTATTATCAAGGTAGCCTTTAGTCTCTTGTCTTTTAGGGCTCATACACAGGTAAACCGGAAGGTTATTTCTAGTTCACCTTGGACAGACTTGGAAGGTAACCCTTGTGGAAAGTGCAAGAGGGTGGTGGGTGATTCCTCCGCTTGTGCCTGAGAACCCCTCAAGGACACCAAGTAACTGTTCATCAGCCTTCTTCTGGAAGGTATATCTTTATAGCCTGTTTAGATTGCTTGAGACTCTAGGATCTTTTTAGTGAGTGCTGTGTGGTTTGTCTGTACTTAGTGGGCCTTTAGGTGTCTGCTTTGTAATTTTGGTTGATCATCAACCTCAGACTTTGTCTCTTGTTTTGAAACTATGGCTAACACCCCTTTGAACACCAACCAAGAGATCCCTTCAATGGGAACTCCTTGTCATATTCCTCTCACAGGGAATGTTGGTGTTCCCTTGATGGCCACCTTGAATCTTCCGGGATTCACCATAGGGCTACCGATGTGGTTGTTTTCCACTCCAACTGTCCTGAATGCTCCTGATGCTTCTCAAGTAAGCACCTTATATCAAGGGCATCAAAACACTGTCTCCCCTTCACCTGTAGTTAGTTCTCCTCCTCCTTCTACCTCATGCGGTGAAAGCACTGATACTAGTAACCGGCAGTCTAAAAGGAGTAAAAGAAGGAGGAATAGGAACAAAGCACATAAGCAAGGGGGCACCCGTTCAACCTCTGCAAGTCAAGTTGAACCTCACCACCCAGCCTCTGTTGTTCATGCTGGGGGCACCCATCCAACCTCTGCAGGTCATGTTGGATCTAGTCACTCAGCCTCTGGTGTTCACGTTGAGTGCACCTGTTCAACCTCTGGTTTTCAAGTTGAACCATCCTATCCAACCTCTATTGTTCATGTTGGAGCTATCCATCCAGCCTCTGGTGATCAAGCTGGTGGGATCCTTCCAACCTTTTCAGGTCATGTCGGATCCTGTCACTCAACCTCTGGTGTTCAAGCTGAGTGCATCCGTTCAACCGCTGGTTTTCAAGTTGAACCTTCCCATCCAACCTCTGGTGTTCAAGTTGGATCCATCCATCGAGCCTCTGGTGTTCACGCTGGTGGGATCCTTCCAACCTTTCTAGGTCATGTCGGATCCTGTCACTCAGCCTCTAGTGTTCACGTTGAGTGCACTTGTTCAACCTCTGGTGTTCAAGTTGAACCTCCCCATCCAACCTCTGGTGTTCACGTTGGATCCGTTCACCCAGCCTCTGTTGCTCAAGCTGGGGGCACACACTCAACTACTGCAAAGCATGTTGATCCTAACCATTCAGCCTCTGCTGTGCATGTTGATGGTGCCCAGTCAACCACTGCGAGTCATGTTGACACCGTTGACAAGTCTATCCGTTCAAAACACAAGCTCAAGTTTCCTTGTAAGCTTTGTGAGGGAGACCACCTTACTTATAAATGTCCTTCTATTGAGGAGGTGCGAAGAGTTTGGATTCATGGTCATCCTGTTTTTGAACATTATGGAGTCTCTCAACAACCGGCCTCTCTTAGTGAGGTTGGACCCAGTCATCCAGCTTCTGTTGTTCACGCTGGGGGAAAACTCTCATCCTTTGCTAGTCATGTTGAGAGAAAACAGTCATCCACTGCTAGCCATGCTGATAGTGTTGAGAAAACTGGTCGTTCGAAGCATCATCTTAAGTTCCCTTGTGCGCTATGCAAGGGAGATCATCTTACTCATCTGTGCCCTGCTATCCCAGAGGTGCGAATAGTGTGGTCCAAGACTCATGGATTTCGTTCTTCTGAACACCCTATAGTTTCTCAACATCCTACTCAACCTTTGGTTGATCAAGTGGTCGAACAAATCTTAGATTTGGTCGATCTCACTCTTCTTTCGGAGAGTGCTCCTCATGTGATTGAACCAATGTCATCTTTGGTCAATCCCACTCTCCCTTCAGAGAGTGACGTTGATGAAGTGGTTGAATCGGTCCCAGTATCGATCAATCCCACTCTTCCTTTGGAGAGTGAAGTGTCTACTAGTCACATTTTCTTCACTGCCAGTTCAGATATTACTGAACAAGGGGGCACTGAACTTGTTTCGGATCAACCCCCACCAAGCCCTTGGATTGCTTCCTTTGATTGGGATAGCCTAGTTGAGCCGCGCCTTCCTTCCCATGCACCTTTCCAGATAAAGGTCAAAGTTGAACCCTATACAATTGCTCGTTGCATTGTTGATGAAGGAGCCTCAGTTAGTATTTTGTGTGCTCGTGCTTGGCGAGGTATGGGATCTCCTAGCCTTGTGTCGACTGCTAGTCAGTTACTGGCGTTTGATAGAAGAACTTGTATAGCCTTGGGAATTCTTCCTCAAACACCTATTACTTTGGGTGGGAAGACTGTCTTAGTCGACTTCATGGTAATAGATGACCCTTTGGACTTTAATATGCTCCTTGGACGTGATTATGTCTATGCCATGCAAGCTGTGGTGTCAACATTCTTTCGTGTGATGTACTTTAATCATGGCGAAGAAATTGTCACTATAGATCAGTTGGATTTTCTTGATCCGTCTCCTGACCCAACTAGAGACCAAGTCTTTCCTTTATTGATTCCCAGTGTTTCTGTAGACACCACCCCACCACAAGTGAACTATGTGGCTTCTTGTCCTTTGTGTTCAATTGCTACTGAGAGGCAGCCTCTATTTCCATGCTTACCTTCTCGGGACTTGGTCCCAGCAGTTGATCGGGTGAGTCATCCTATACATATTGTAGAGCCTTCTCCCCATTTTGTCCATCCAGTTGGAAGTTCAGATATATGTCCTATCTCGGATGATTTCCTCCTTTCGAATGAAGTCTTCCTGGAGTCTTTGATACAATCTAACCTTCTTTTTCAGTTGTGATTAAGTCTAACCCTGATTTGCTTAGTAAGCCTTCCCTTTTTCTTATGTTGGTTTTTGTTGAGTCTTTTGATTCTTCATTTGAAAAGCAAGTCAGTGATCCTGATGAGTTTGATTTTTTTCTTATGAATTTCTCAGCTCCTGTGATATTGAGTTTGTTCCCGCAGACTCTATCTCCCTTGTTGATTTTTACTTCTCTTCTAAGGTTGATCTTATTGATTATAAACCCTCGAGCCTTGGTTCTATAGAATCTTCTTTGGTTGATTCTGCCTTGACTTTTCCTTTTGTAGAAGATAGCAAAGTCACAAGTGTTTCTGCCAAAGTGACCCGCATCGGATTGTTTCTTCTGATGTTGTTGTTTCTTGGAGACAGGATTATTAGTTGGATTCACAACTGTTGATGGGCCTCACCTTGTTGTTCAAGCTGTAATTGCATTTGCATATGCCTTGCTCGCGCTTATGAGCCTGATGTCGGCTTCCACGCTTTTAGCTCGTTGTATAAGCCCTCATCTTTGTTCTCATCGCCGCTTAGCCTTGTATCATTTTGCCTTTGCAACTTGACACCCTTTACCCCAAGGAGACCTTCCCCGAGTGTCCTTATATTGCTCACTTTCCTTGCATTATGCATAGGTTTGTTCCTTGCGCTTGGAACTAGTTTCGCCTGTTTATGACACTCGTCTCCTCGCATTTAGAGCATTCTTTTTGCTCTCCTTCGAGCTCGTTAAAAACAGTAAGGAGGCCGCGAGTTGACTTTTCCGGACTCGTTAAAACTTCACGGGAAAGATTATGAGTTTATTTAGGCCCAAGTCTGACTCCTCAAAATAGACTTGACTGCCGAGTAAACTTGTCCGTTCAGGCTCATTAAGAATATGTGAATGGGCATCCACATTAGTGGTAGGTTATCTCTTTCTCGGACCATGTGGAATAATACGAGAAAGGATCACTCTCTTTTCTACTGAATTGAGAAGAGTATTCTCAGGCATAGGTTTATCTCTTTTCCGAACCTGAGGGACTAAACTTACGGAAAAGGAACCCCCGGTATGAGCTTAGTTTTCTCTTTTTCGTGCTCTGGACCAAAACATGAAAAAGATTTCGAGTGTACTTTATGTCTTTGTCATGCTCGTTAAACCCTAAAGAACAAAGCATCGAGTTTATTGTTGTAAGCTCCATTTCTCGTAATCAAATGGATCTTTCCAAGTGATCTTGCCTTCCTTCACACTTGTAAAACTCAGGCTTTATATGCTGCTTTTGAAGGAGCGTCGGGTTGGTGGTAATTTAACCTTTTTCGGACCTTCCTGACTAATTATGAAAAAAGTGCACCTTTTCTTCTTCAGAAGTTAAGAGAGTTCTTCTGTTGTTTGTTTTATACTTTTTCGGCCTCAGGAGACTAAATTGTATGAAAAAGGACCCCCCTGGAGTCTTCTTTGGAGTTTTCAGACTCTCTAAACTATGAAAACGACGTCAAGCATGTACTAGTTCGGGCTCGTAAAATCCACGAATTAGTGCTTTATCAAGCATTCTTCTTTCTTTTCTTCGAGCTTGTCAAAAAATGAAGATGGTCTCGAGTTTGCTTTCTTGGACTCGTTAAACCTTTACAAGAAAGAGGGGAAGGGGAAGGTTTATTTCCATGTCTTTTTATATCATGGCAGCAAGTCTTGTTTCCTTGAACAAAGCACCAGTTTTGAGTCTATCAACAGTTGGGTCCTAGTCTTTCGACCTTATCCTGATTCAGAGTTTCTTACTCCTCCGATTGGTCTCTTTTCCAATTCTATGGGGAATCTGTCAATGTCTCCTACATTGCAGATTTGTTTCGTTGGTCCTATTTTGTGTCAAAAGCTGCCTAAGTCACTTTTGTGTCGTGCTTACTGTTCAAGGATTAAACCTTTGTCGGCCATTCTGCAGTTGCCTTGACCTTTTGTGTCGGCCATTCCCTGGTATCCGTTCATTACATCATGTCTTCAGCGGTCCTTTTTGTGAAATTCAGTACCAATTCCAGATCCAATTAGTCTTTGACTTACCTCGTGTTGGATGATGAAGGATGCCTTAATGCCTTCCTTCCAACGGATCTCTTCCTATCGACTGCAACACATCTTGCTCTAGGGACGAGATTTAGATTTTTATGATAGTACCTTGGGAATTGTTGTCCTCAATGACAATTTCCCTCGCTATTGGGTAGTTGGGAATACCTTAATGTCTCCTACTCAATGGATTCTTCAAGTGTTTGACTTCAAGTCCTTGTAATCACACTTGTTAGAATGTACTAGGTACCTTGGGAACCATTTTCATTAATGGTGGTTTCCCTCGCGTTTGTTAACCGTTTTCATCATTGACCGGTAATCAAATAGTTTCCTCCATGTTCGACTTCAGCTCCTTTATTCGCATGGTTAGGATTCGTACCTTTTTTGGGCGGTTTGGATTGAAGACCTTGGGACTGACAGTAGCATTGTCATTTTGCTATTACCCAAGTTGCGTAAGACCTTGTTATACTTTATATGACATTTTGCTAAGACATAGATCCACCTTGTATTTTTGTGGCTATGATCGATTGTTGAGCATGGATCCACCTTGTTCATTTGTGGCCATGGCTCCTTTAGATTTGATATGGCGCCTTTTTGCATATTGAACGACCATGATAGTTTCATCAGTTATACATATGTTGGATCCGCATGTATCTTTATGGAGATGTTTTGTATATGGACGTGTATGTTCCAGAGATCAGTTTTCTGACATTTATCTCTCTTACAGGTACCTTCACTCAAGCCTTTCGATCTTGGTTTCTTTGCTCTCTCCATACTCAACTGTTTCCTTTATAATGTATTTCAGCTATTGTCTTCCCCTCTAACCTCACACATTAGGGGGCATCTGTTATAGCCCAAAATGACACATCTCTGCCTGTGACCACTTTTCCATGATTTCGTCGCATGTCGACACTTCATGAAAGTCACTGAAAAAACACCTATCTTGGAGGACCCATATCTTGAGTTTTGTAACTCCTTTTGACCTCATTTATGCGCCATTGGAAAGGTATTTCAGTTAGCTAAAACTTTCCAGAAGACACCAAAGTCTGAAAATGCCCAGAAATACCTTAGAAATGCGTTTTTTGTGTATACACGACTCTCCTTATGTGCAACTCGCGCATCACTCGCGACTCTTGTGTTTTGCAAGTCGCGCATGAATAGATTCGCGGGTTGCTCTTGTGTAAACTCACGTATCATGCGCAGGTTGTCCTCCTTCATAGTCGCGAATCTGTTTCTTAACATTAAAACATAAAAACACACCTTTTGAGTTAGTTTGGGTAGTTATACAACTGATTCCTTCAGTTGTAACCACTTTGGCTTCACCCCTAACTTTTATTCATCATATAAATAGAGGTAGGGAGGTCCATGAAAGGGGACTTTGAATTTATGCATTGTTATGCTGGAGGAATCGGGACTCTCTTTGCCTACACCTTTGCCCTGGAGGTCTTCCCTTAGTGTTGCAGAGCTTGGAGGCTGAGTTCTTTGGAGAAGAGAAACAGCAGATCTAGATCAAGGTTTCGTGAGGTGCCTAACTTGAAGAGAAGGTATATTTGTACTTGTTTTCAAGATTAATAAATATGTGATGTCCTTCTTCTTCCCAAATCATTGTTCAATGTGTGATTGAATCTCTATTTCTGATCATATGATGATGTTGTTCAGATCATTTGTTTCATATTCATTTGATTATCATTGTCTTATATGTGGTCATAATGGTTTGAGGAAGGTATAACTTGTTTTGCAGGTCTCTTGGAGCGAGAGGAGCAAGAAGAGGATTGAAGAGAAAGCTTGGACCAGCCTTCAGTTATTCAGGTATGGACATTTCTCATCTCTGGAACTTGTTGTTATATACTTGCTGAACATTGTGCATCTCTCTTTCAACCCCAGTACGTTGATGGCCTCTTAAACCCTAGCCATAGGACACTTTCCTTTACAACATCTACCCCAATAGTCACAGTTTCGAGCTCTGATCTGCAGCTAGAAACATGCTACGGTGTCGTATCTTTACCTTATCTCTTATATCTTCGCCAAAACTGTCTATCCACCAAAATGGCAGCTTCTCCTGTAGCTATGGGACCCTACTCCAACAGTCCCCTAACACTTACTTGTGGCTCGTCCTTGAGCCACTAACAGTGGGCTTCTCCTATTGTATTTTCTCCTTGGCTTCCTGCGAAGTCTTTGTAAGTTTCTGTCGAAGTCCTACGACTTCTTTCTCCATAGTTTCGACACACTCTTGTGCCGATTCAAGCATAGATTGACTAATACTAGAGTCTTATGTTGCATCAGTTTCATTTCTGGTGGTAGTGAACTCCCTAACCTTCTGCTCAACCACCTCGACTAGCTCTGTGATTTGTTCCTGATATGGTTGAAGCAGGTTATTGATTTGTATCTCCTTTGCTCTCAACCGTTGCGCTTGCTGTTGTAAGCGGTTCATCTCTGTCGCCTTTCTCATCTTCGCAAGAGCTCCTAAACTCTTGATTTCTTCCTTCATTGTTGCTATGGCATTCTTTATCTGCTGAATGCTTTGCTGGAGTTCTACTCTCTCAGGATGCTCATCTAACTCTGACCATGTGTTCATCGCATCAGCTAGCACTGACTGTGCATCGTCTATGCAAGATTTCATCTATGCGGAAGTGAGTCTAAAGGCCTCTACTCTTGCTTCCTTATCTGCCTGGGGGGTGCCCGGTGCTCGAGCCTCAAGCTCAGCAATCTGTGCTTTGTGGTATTCTTCCATCTTAGTTACTATTTCTTCCAGAGCCTTTGCTCTGTCTGCAACTCTTCTTACCTTCTGCGTGAGAGGCAAGGCAAACTCAAAGTTACATTGGTGTAACTCCAATGTGATGCTCTGTAGGACCTGATTGAGACCCTGTTCTCTTTCTTCATATGTTCTTAACTCCTCCGCCCATCTGGTGAGGTATTATGTTCCGGTGATGATGTATCTCGCACCAGTTCGTTTTCCTGGTGGGTTGATAGGACCCACAAAATCTATAGCCCACTTGTCAAATGCCCGCAGCGTAATCTGTGGTCGCAGCGGTATTTCATATCTCCGTGAAGGTTTTCCTACCCTCTGGCAGATATCGCAGCATCTACAAAATTCCTTAGTATCCTTATGCAAAGTAGGCCACCATAATCCTGCAGTCAGGATTTTCTGCGCAATCGGCTTTCCTGCGAAATGACCTCCTGTGGTACCGGAATGTGCTTCTCTGATAATGGCCTCTTTTTCATGCGGCATGACGCATCTACGTAGGACTTTGTCTGGACCTAACTTATATAATTGTCCCGCAATCAAAGTGAAGTCTGCTGCTTTGACAGCTAGCTGTCTCTTTTGCTGCTTGGTAAACTCAACAAGTGCCCATCCTATAATGAGAACGTGAATAATATCAACATAGTACTCGTCTGCGATTTGAATAAAAAACAATTGCGCATCAGGCAAGTTGTCCTCTAGGTTACTTGGCTCTTCTCCTGAGTCTATCCGTGAGAGATGATCTGGTCCGGTATTTAATCTCCCTGGTTTGACAATAATTTCAAAATCATACTCCTGAAATAGGAGTAACCATCTGCAGATTCGTCCCCCTAACACTGGCTTATTGACCAAGTACTTTAAAGTGGAATGGTCAGTGAACATCTTGAATGAGGCACCTAGCAGGTAGTGCCTAAATTTCTGTAGAGCATACACCATGGCTAATCCTTCTCTTTCCGTAGTGGTGTAGTTCTTTTCTGCGGTGGATAGTTTTCTGCTTGAGTATGCGATAGGGTGATCGATACCTCCTTCAACCGACTGGGTTAAGACGATCCCCAGTTCGATGCCAGATGCATCCACATGTACATGAAATGGCTTGGTCCAGTCTGGGAATACTAATATGGGTGTTGTAACCATATTCTCTTTAAGGGTGTCTAGACTTTTCTGGCATTCCTCATTCCATAGGAATTTTACATCTTTCTTTAACAACTTTTCCATAGGTGCTGTGATCTTTGCATAACCTTTGATAAATTTTCTATAGTACCCGGTATGACCAAGTACTGTTCTCAACTGCTTGACTGAGTTGGGTGTTGAAAGGTTTACAATGATGGCAATATTTGCAGGATCTACCATCAAGCCTTATCTACAGACAATGTGACCCAACAAAATACCAAATGGCACACAGAATATGCATTTCTTTAAGTTTAGAGAAATCTGGTATTGCCTACATTTCTCTAACATCAGTCTTAAATCTCCTATATGTTTGTTGATTAATCCAAATACAGTCCAATCGTCAAAATAGACTTCTAAGAATTTATGGATGTATTATTTAAATACAGCAACTACTACTCTAGAAAAGATAGCTGGTGCATTCTTAAGACCAAAGGGCATTACCGTATACTGGAATGAGCCCCATTCTGTCACAAAAGTGGTCTTAGATCGATCTTCTGGATGGATTCTGATCTGGTGATAGCCTAAAAATCCATCGGTGAAGGAGTAGACCTCCTGTCCTCCCACATTGTCTAGAACTTCATCAGTAAAAGGTGTCGAAAATGGGTCATGAAGTGATGCATCGTTGAGTTTGCGCAAATCGACACAGATTCTGATTTCTTCTTTGGTTTTCTTCTCTTGCACGACCATGGGACTAACACATTCGCTTTCTTCCACTTGCTCAATGATGCCTGCTGCTAGCATCTTATCGATCTCATCCTTAACTTTTTCTTTATGGCACAGATTTAATCTGTATGGACGTTGCTTAACTGGTCTAGCATCCTCTTTCAATGGTATCCTCGTTACTCCCAAGTCTCCAACTATTCCCTTCATCTCTATGAACTTAGTGGGGAATAAGTCCTAGTAGTCATGTAACAGATCTGCAATGTGTCCTATCGTTTCATCGTTCCAATAGTCTCCAATGGATGCAAACTTTGGTTTTGTGTCTGTGCTAATGTTGATCTTCTTAATCTTGATAGGCTCCGTGATAGCTGGAGTCTCTAGCTTTGGTCCATCAACATCGCGAGTGCCCTATGACTCTGGGATGTTGATGTTGCGAGGATCCTCATCCTCCTCCTCTGGTTATGATGCAAAGTTATAACACTCAAGCGTATCTTCTAACTGGATGGCCCACTCGGGTTGAGCTGATACTGATAGGGTACAGTCCTCAAAGATCCTAATATTTATAATGTCTAAAGCTTGATTAATGCTTGGGTACTCAGATTCAAAAGTGAAAGTGAGTTCAAAGCTGTCTATCATAAATGGCCATGTAGTTGTTCCTCTGCGCAACTCTGTCTCAGTGTACCAATTCTTTGGAAGTGGATCTAAAGTGTGAATGAATCGGTGAACCCATTCATCCTCGGGAATGTCCGACCAATTCTGTTCACAACTCTGAATGTGTGACCTGGGGTTACTTTCTCCTGTGTACCTCTGCTGTAGATACTCCTTGTTATTAGAAAACCTGATTGTCATCAATCTCTTGAAGTCGTCCCATGATGCAATATGTTTCTTGTGTGCATGCCACCATCTTGCAGGTGTGGCTCTTACTGCAAGGTCAATCGCTAACATCCTATGCTCGTGAGGAATTTCTTGTTCAAACTAGTATAAAAAGTCATTGACATCTGCTAAGCCATCAAACGATGAAAT
This sequence comes from Pseudotsuga menziesii, assembly GCA_001517045.1. Classification (NCBI taxonomy): domain Eukaryota; kingdom Viridiplantae; phylum Streptophyta; class Pinopsida; order Pinales; family Pinaceae; genus Pseudotsuga; species Pseudotsuga menziesii. The sequence continues at coordinate 468,759 of LPNX010420137.1, read as the reverse complement.
ATCCTTAAACTCTGCTCCGATCCATCGCAATGACTTAGTCAAATATGCACATATGTGAGCTGAGACTTCATAAAGTCTATTCTGCCAGTTCTCTAGACCAACATCTGAATCCGATGTGCATGAGTTGTCGCATCGCCAACTGATATTTCCTTCTGCGGTTGGGTTGATGTAGTCGCTGTGATTGGTGGTCATCTGATAGAGGCTCTCCATATTACGCGCCTCATCCTCTGCTTGGATAGGTTCAATATATCTAGGACCCTGAAAAGAATCGAATGGTGCGATGACCCGGATCTGTGTACCCTCAAAGGTCATTTGTATTTTCTTTAAATCGATAACAGCCATGTTATCGATTGCCCAATCAATACCTAGTAGAGTTGGATACAATCTACTATCGCCAATGATTTCTATAACTTCAAAGTCTGCAAAACTGCGAACTCCGTCAATGTCAACTGGCACTTGTGGTAATCGACCCAGTGGTGATACCCTCTATTGATTGGCTAGTCACAGATGGATAGGCGATCTGGTTAACTTGGGGCTACCCATCTGTTCCCATGTCTGCTTAGTCAGAACATTTACCTCTAATCCTAAGTCTAGGATTACCTCATCCATTTCAAATTCTCCAACTTGTGCTGTGAGTCGCATCTCTCTTCCTGTTCTTGTATGGCCCATAATATTATGAACAGCACACTGCGCACTGCTCACGGAAGAAGATGGCGGATACTGGTCTATGATGCACTGAAGCTCTCTGATAGATTTCTCATTTCTTACGAGTTTCAAGCAACTCCGCAGGAAGGATTGTACGCTTCCTGTCGACTCATCCTCATCGCATCTTCCTGATGTGGTAGCCTGCGATGTCTCCACAGGACTAAGGCCACAAGGTGTTTGCTGCGGTACGCCCCTAGATGGCTGTACCTGGGGTCCTGATTGTACAGGTTCATTAAAGAAAGTTTTAGCTTCCTGAAATGTTTCTTTATTCTTCTGCAGGTCGAGTGGTGTTGATTTATTAGTAGCTTTGCACACCCACTCCGGTCCTATGTTCTCTTTACTATCCTGCGATGTCCCACGAGTGGAAGCACCACTGCGAGTCACAATGTTGACTCTTGGTTCTGGCTCTTTCTGCTCAGCAATGATAAGCTGAATGTTCTGGTGTACCGCTGGCTTAGGTTCCCTGATCTTGGCTATCAAGGTAGGACATTCTTCTATAGCGTGATCGTAAGATTTCCAATAATTACATGTCGTAGTAGGGCTCTGACAGTCCCTAGCATAATGTCCTACAACTCCACAGTTGTAACAAGTAATCGGTCCACGGCCACGGCCAAAGCCTTCACCACGGCCAAAGCCTCCTCCACGGCCTTGTCTTCTGAATCCTCCTCCATGGCCTATAGGAGCCGGTTCATGCTATGGTCCTGCTGCTGGACCCGGTGTCTCTGATTGGACTCTATACAAGTCATGTTTTCTATCGACCATGAGATCGTAGGCTTTGCAGGTATGGTCTTCGTGTCCTACTGACTTACAGAAGGTACAGTATAAGTTCTTAGGTATCTGTATATACTTCTGAAGTAAAGGGCATTGCTGAGGTGGATGTCCTCTTGTTCTGCATAGTTCACACCATGGCCCTTGAGTTTATGCTAAGGGGTTAGGAGCCCCACTTGATAAGTATTCAACAAATACTGGACAGTTATCTTTAGTATGGCCTTGTGCTTTACACTTGATACACCATATGTCTTGTGCAATCTCTTTTCCTTTTCTAATCTCATGCATCTGTAACGTGAAATTTGCTAACTGGTTTTGCGGGTTTGTCATACCTGTACTGGTCTCAGCTAGAGGTGATGCCTCCAGTTTCATTGCCATCTCCAATGCTTCATCCTATGTACGGAGTCTCTGCTACATCAGTGGATGTCTAATATGCGGGAGCAGTGCTGCGATGAACCATTCCTTATGCTGCTCCGGCGCAAACTCAAAGCTAACTTGGTCTATGAGAGCTTTGAATTTCTAATCAAAGTCTCATACTAACTCTTTAGGTAACTGTTTAATGTCTTTGAGCTCTGTGATACACTGCAATTCGGACTTGGGCTTCTTAAATTCTTTAATCATGGCAGTTCGGACCTGTATAAGTGTTCTGGGTATCGCTAAGGTATACTTCATATACCATGTTAAGGCTCGTTCCCTAAGTGTGGTGACCAACTGTACAATTTTAATATTATCATCGTGGATTCCTTTAATGGTCCACACTGCTTCACATAGATACCAGTGCTACTCTGGGTCTTCTGCCCCCGTACCCTTAAAGGTAGGTAACTTCATGTCATCCCCTATTCTATTTCTACGTGGTGGATGCTGATTTGATGTGTTACTACCACTTAGCGGTGTAGATGTAGGTGATGTAGCGGTAGTATGTGCTGCGGGTGCACTACTAGATGGAGTTCCTATGGGATTGTTCTGAGTCCCGGTTGTTTTCTATGGGGTATAAGGGTGGTAAGGGATACCCCCTTCTGTTCTTTCTGTATTACTATGACTCTGCTGTCTAGTATTATCTGAACTATTTTCAAATATGGAAGAGCTGAAATCTACTTTATATTTCTTGCCACTACATGTACATCCAATATCATCAAAATCACTCTCAAACTCTTGTGACATCACACTTTCTTAGCTTACTGGTCTGAAACTATATCCATTACTCCTTTTTCATATAATAACATCTTAATGGACAAGTTTAAATATTTTAGGTACTTACCGCGATATCCTTTGAAGAAGTACCGCTCAGCCTCGCTGAAGCTTTTTGTCTGTTCAACTGCAAACTCTGTAACAAAGCCTTCTAGCACACTCGCAAGCCAGAAGTCGACTGCTCGTGTAATGGGATTATCTATGCTCTTCACGGTGTGAATCAGCTCCGGTGTCCACACAATGTTTCTTTTCTTTCTGAATATATTCTGATCAGTCAACTTTGATAACCAGTCATACAGCTCATTTCCATAGGTCGCAAAAAATATCGTATGCAGGTCTGTGTAGATATGTTTTTGCAACCAGTCCTCTATACTCAACGTAGGACTCTTGTTCTCTGTCACAGCAAATTCTCTTTCTGTAGACTCAACCCACTGGTTGAGTTCTTCTTTAGTAGGATGCCAACAGAACATTAGCTCTGTAATGTGTTCAAAGCCGGCAACGGAACCATTTGTTGGCTATCTGGGCAGACCCGGGTTTACTTATAATGTGCCAACAACACCCCTAACTCATTGGCCCTTTCAGTAACAGACCGCAGAGTGGCCTGAAGTCTCACCCAAAGTGATCTTATGGGTTGGCTGAAGACTTAGGTGTCCTCAACCAAGTTCTGTAGCATCCTGGGGTCTCGCAGTTTCTCTTAGCCAACGAGATCTCTCTGCGGCGCATGGTTCTCTCTTACTCACGGGTTCTGACAGGGGAAGGACTCCTATCGCATTGCAGTGACTCGGGCGGTGCGCAACTCTCCCTTCCACTTAACCCATGCTCTACGATATCTCACACTGCAGCTCCTCTGTCGGTGTGATATCGCCTACTTTCAATGCAATATCTTCTATAGCATGGCCCACTACGACCCTCACGGTCGAAAGGCTATCTCACTGGGTGAAATGACTTGCCTAACTTTCAACAAGCTAGTAAACTCTCTGACTTGAACTTCCACAGTTCAACACACTCTACCTCAACTATACTTTAACTGGCCTAGTAAGTATACTGGAAACACTTTAACAGAATGACTTAGTACTGTGCGAAACAAACACTGATCAACTCATATGCAGATGCTTGATACATGTAAATCCACCTTTAACCTTCAGTAATGTTGTAACTGAATGAGGACATACAGACATTTACTAACTGAGATACAACATTCATGTAACAGATAATAGATATCAACTAGTAAAGCATAATCACATGAAATAATCACATAACACACTGGTTTTACGTGGTTCACTTCCAGGGTAGAAGCTACGTCCACAGAACTGTGTTTATTATATCTTGAGAGAGTACACAGTTCTGCTGCAGCCTATTGTGTAGCTAGAGATCTTCTGGGTAACTCCGCACTCTCTGCCGGGAGCCCTTCTCTCCTAGATCTCTTCTCTTTCTCTATATTTCCTTCTTACAATATTCTCTCTCTCTCTCTATCAATCCCTGCGGATTGTTACATACATTCTCCTGGAATCGGCTACTGGTTACAGTAAGGTAACTATGAACTGAATAGCAGAACTAGAGCTCGACTCTATTGCAATACAAAATAACTATGAGCTAACTGACTAACTAGCTCAATAGCTATTGAGCTAATTGACTAACTAGCTAACCTTTTACAATATAAAATACATCCCTTTATAGGCGGCCCGAAGGTCTCGCCTTTACAACACTGTGGGCATGTCCCAACAGTAACCCAAAAACCCTAACTGTGACAGTCGGTCTATCTGTACTCGAACTGTCGCTTTTCGTCACGCCACAGCTCTCTGCAGTCTTCCACGCTTCCCGGCGTTGATCGTGGGTACTGGGCACCGTTTCCTTTTCTGTCCTTCGTCTTCAATACCTTGGCCTTGTTGCCCCTTTTCCTTTATGAGGGTAGCTGAGCCCTCCTGTCTTCGTCGCTGCCTTGAATGCATTGGGTGAGCTCTCTCTTCTCGGTCGCTGCCTTGAATGCAGTGGGTGAGCTCTCTCTTCTCGACCACTCAGGTACTGTCGTCTTCTTTGACTTCTCTGCCCCGATAGTCACAGTTTTCAGCTCTGATCTGCAGCTAGAAACATGCTACGGCATCGTATCTTTACCTTATCTCTTATATCTTCGCCAAAACTGTCTATTCACCAAAATGGCAGTGTCTCCTGTAGCTGCGGGACCCTACTCCAACATGTCCTTAGCTCTTCAGTCAACCCACCAGCTTAGCAGTCAGCTCTTCCCAACTCCTTGATGTCCTAATAAACCCAACTGTGTTGGCTTGGCTGAGTTGTGTATCTTTGGCTATGTCTGAGCCTGCTTAGTTTCCTTATTCCTTGGGGAATCATGCCCAGCTCGGGGGTGGCATTGTTGCTGAGAGTGTTATTTTTTCATCATTCAAGCTAGAATTATGTTAGGATCTTTAACTAAGAGAACAACAAGTACAGCAATCAAACACAAGAGACAATGAACACAGTGTTTTTCCTCTGGGAAACCATAAATGGAGAAAACCCCGCAACTTCCTCAGAGATAGAATCAACACAAAAGGTAAAACCCCAAAACAATAAGATGATCTCCCGATAGCAGTAACCTCTTTCTTCCTTACCCCAATGTATTTCTCTTCTTCAGTTATGTGCTACAACTGAGTGTGGATGAGTGTGTCCTAAATAGAGAAGTCACCTCTCTATTTATACTAATTCCCGACATGACTAAAACCCTACTAGGGCCGACTTCACTAGGTGAGTCTAATAACCCTAGTGCCCCGAAAATGCGGGAAATTTAACACTTAGACAATAGGAGGGTTACCCATAATGACTTGACATGACTTGTTTACATTATAGATCCTCCTGATCAAAACATCGGGGGCATGACATGACACAAGAACATCCTGGAATAAACATCGAGTTACAATAGATAAGAAATACAAGTGAATACATTTCGAGTTACAATTACATCAACACTCCCTCTTAACTAGGAAGGTATTCTCTCGACACAATTTTCATCACTTGTCTTCTTCTCTGGATCTTCTCATCATCTGCATCTTGAAGTCATATTCATCTTCAAGTCATCTTCATATTCGTGTCATCTTTATTTCTGGATCTGGATCATCACTCGATCTGTATCATCACTGTTGAATCTGGTTCATCACTTGATATGGATCATCTCGAAGACATCATAACTGGATCTAAATCATAGCTCGATCTGGATCATCATGGGTCATCATCATATGTGCTATCTCATGATTATTCTCATCATAGGAAGTTCTACAGAGCCAGCCTTCTTTCATGCTGGTTGTAGGCCTAGCCATCATGTAGGTCTTCTTCAGTGCTTATATCTGACCTACTCGTCAAAATGGCCCACCCAGCACTTACATCTAACCTACTCATCAGAAAGGCACGCCCAGCACTTGGATCTGACCTACTTGTCAGAAAGGCACCCCCAACACTCACATATGATCATATAGGATCAATCCTATAATCACATCATAAAGACCCAGCACTCACATTCACCAGCATGATAGGACACAACTACTATCATCTATGAAAAGGCTCAACACTTACATCCGACCTACTCGTCAGAAAGGCATGCACTCACATCTGATCTTGTAGGAACCAAATCCTACACCCTCATCAAAATGGGCCCCAATCCTAGACTGAGCTACCTAGTAACTGACCAGGTGCCTCCATTCTCCCGGAGAATGGCAATTTCCCTTACATATGACCTACTCGAAAGAATGGCCTGCACTCACATCTGATCTCGTAGGAACCAAATCCTACACCTTCATCAGAATGGCCCCCAGTCCCATACTGAGCTACCTGGTAACTGACCAGGTGCCTCCACTCTCCTAGAGAGTGGCAGTTTCCCTTACATCTAACCTACTCATCAGAATGGCCAGCACTCACATCTGACATGGGAGGAACCTAATCCTTTAACCATGACAAAATGGCTCAGCCCTTACATTTGACCTACTCATCAAAATGGCTCTCTCAGTCCCAGACTGAGTGTTCCTGGTAACTAACCAGGTACCTCCATTCCCAGAATGGCATTCAGCACTCATATCTGACATGGAAGGAACCAAATCCTCTCACCATGACAGAATGGCTCAGCCCTTATATCTGACCTTCTCGTCAGAATGGCTTCCGGACTCGTCACTTCCCCTTGGAAGGGACCTCGATCTGGAGAACACCAAGCTTCTCCCTAAAGTACTCAAACTTCACTCTGGTTAATGGCTTCATCAACACATCCTCTATCTGATCGTTCGTCGCAACATACTGGAGCTTCACTGCTCCCCTCTCCACCATATCCCTATTATAGTGATACTTGATCTCGATATTCTTCGACTTATCATGGAACACTGGATTCTCTACCAACTTCACACAACTTTGTTTGTCACAATGTATACAAGTAGCATCCAACTGGAGATCAAATAAATCAGATAGTAGCATCCTCAGCCATACTACCTCACAACTAGACGAACAAGCTGCGACATACTCTGCTTCAGCTATACTCAGTGCCAAATAGGATTGCTTCCTACTAAACCAAGAGATCACACCTGATACCATACTGAAGCAACACCCTGAAGTGCTCTTCCTATCGATGGCACTGCCTGCCCAATCTGAATCAACATAACCCTCCAAGTTAATCTTTTGATTCACATCGTACTTGAGCCCATAATCAATTATACCCCTCAGGTACCTCAGAATATGCTTTGCAGCAATCAAGTGAACATTTCTCGGATCTGTCAAGAACTGGCTCAAGGTGTTCACAACAAAGCAAATGTCTGGTCTCATGTTTGTCAGGTACATCAAGGACCCAATCATCTGATGATACATTGTGGAATTAACCGACTCTGATGAAGCATCGCTCAATAGCTTCAGGTTCGATTCCATAGGTGTGGCCATAGTCTTGTAGTCCATCATCCCAAACCTCTTCAGGATCTCTACTACATACTTCACTTGTCTAAGGAAGATTCCATCTGCACTATGCCACACCTCCATACCTAGAAAATAATGCATCATACCCAATTCCTTCATTTCGAACTCAGCAGCAAGCTTTCTCTTCGTATCAGCAATCAACCCATCCATACCTGTCACAAACAGATCATCTACATACATTAGAAGCATCACTGGGTTGCCATCTTTAACCTTGTAGTAAAGGTTGGAATCTTCTTTACTCTTGGTAAAGCCCAAACTGGATAGAAAGCTGTCAATTTTTTCGTACCATGTCATGGGTGCCTTTTTCAAACCATACAGGGCTTTCCTCAATCTGCACACATGAGACTCCTTGTCATGTGTCTCAAAACCGAGTGGTTGTTCTACCTATTCCACTACACCATTCAACAAGGCAATCTTGACATCCATTTGGTGTATCTTCTATTTCATTACTGTAGCCAGAGCAAGTACTAATCTAATGGAAGTGTATCTGGCTACAGGTGCAAAGGTTTCTTCATAATCTATTCCTTCTTTCTGAGAGAAACCCTGAGCGACAAATCTTGCCTTATATTTTTCAATGCTACTGTCTACAGCGTGCTTGATCTTGTAGATCCATTTGGAAGTTACAACTGACTTCCCTTCTGGTCATGGAACAACATCCCAAACATCATTCTTCATGATCAATTGGTACTCTTCGATCATAGCATCCTTCCATTCTTTCCATTCTGCCGCTTCTTCATAATTGGAAGGTTCTTTATCAATGAAATCACATAATAATGCTACATACCCGGAGCAGGATCTGGTCCTCTTTCTTTGTCTGTGATTCTCTTTTGGAGCCCCATATCTTTCCGCACCTTGGATAACTTCTCATACCCAAGCAGGTTTCCTCTTGTGAGGATTCTTTTTTGGAGGTGGATCTACAGGTCTTTGTGGTACTTCAATTTCTTGATCTTCTTCTTGAGCTTCTTCATTCATGGTTATATCATGAATTCTGGGTGCTTCTGCTTCTTCAGATTCTTCAGTAGGTTTCTTTTTGGATTTGTTGTAAGCTGTGTCTTCATCAAATGTCACATCCTTACTAATATCAATCTTCTTGAATCCTGGGAATTATATTCTATAAGCCTTTGAGCTTTCAGAGTATCCCACAAATATACCCTTCTTCTCTTTTGGAATGTGAATGTACATTGGACAGCCGAATATTCTGAGATAGCTGACTTCTGGTTTCTTGCCGGATAAGACTTCTTCAGGAGTCTTGTTCTTGAGTACTCTATGTGGAGTATGGTTCTGTACATACACCGCTATTCTAGTTGCTTCCGCCCAAAGATGCATAGGAAGATCTTGATCATGAAGAATTGCTCTTCCAACTTCCATGATAGTTCTATTCTTCCTTTCTATAATCCCATTTTGTTGTGGATTATAAGGAGTGGACAACTCCCTCTTAATCCCCGATTCTTTGCATAACTCTTTGAATTCATTTGAAGTGAATTCTCCGCCATTATCTAGTATCGAAAGGTCTTGATCTTCTTTTCAGTGTGGTTCTCGATCAAGGCTTTGAATTCCTTAAACTTGTTGAATACTTCGTCTTTGTTCTTCATGAAGTAAACCCATGTCTTCCTAGAAAAGTCATCAATAAAAGAAACATAATTAAAAACCCGCTTAGTGAGCTTGATGACATAGGACCGCATACATCGGAGTGGATGATTTCCAAGATTCCTTTTTCTTTGCTTTCGCTGCTTGGAAATGTCTTCTTTGTATTCTTTCCTTTCACACATCCTTTGCAGACCCCATCATGTTTTGCTTGGATTTCCGGAAGACCTTCAATAGCTTTGCTTGCAAGAGGTAGTGCTCTATAATGCACATGTGCAAGCCTTTAATGCCAAAGTTCATTTGGCTCTACTGTGTCATGGACCAAAGCTTGTTCTCGATGACCCTTCAATTTGTACAATCCTCCTTCTTGTTCTCCAATTACCACCACATCATCGATAGTCTTTCCTTTTGGCCACATGATGACTTGACCAACTATGAATGCAACTCTCATTCCTTTTGCATCTAATGCAGATATAGAGAGGAGGTTCTTCTTGAGTCCTGGTACAAACAAGACTTCCTTCATTGTCATAGACTTTCCAGAGTCTAGCTTATAGGAGGATTCCCCACTACCTTTTATTGGATATTGGTAGTCATCTCCTAGCTTCACCTTGTGAGGTGATTCATGTTCTGATAGTATCATAAAGGATTCCTTGAATCCTGTCATATGTTTGGAAGCCCCTCTATCTATGAGCCAATCATTGCTTCCATGAGTAATGTTTCCTGTGAGAGAAGAAATCAAAACATATTCATCCTCGCTTGAAGAATATTCACTTTCATATTTGGTTCTTTTCTTGGATGGTTCATCATCCTCTGCAGCATGAGCATGATGTCTTCTTTTGTTGCTCTTTTTCTTATTCTGTCTCTTAGGACAATTTCTTGCAAAGTTTCCTGCTTCATCACATGTATAACATATGATTCTAGACAAATATTTTCTAGTGTTATCTTTGTGAGAGTGCTTACCTCTGGAGTGATGAGATCTTCTTTTGGTTGATTTGGAGTGTACCATGAGAGCTTGATCTTCACTTCCCATCTTCTCTTCTCGAGCTGCTATCCAAGATTCTTCTTGAGAGCATTCTTCCCATAGTTTGCTGAACTTGACTAACTTATTTCTAGCACAGATCCCTTGAATAAAGGAGTCACATGATCTAGGGAGACCATTCAACATAGTCATCACAATCTCTTCATTTTCCACTTCTTCATCTACTGCTTCCAATTTTTCCTTGATTTGAGAAACTCTTGTGAAGTAAGACTGGATTGTTTCTGCATTCTAAATCTTCACATTCTTCAGTTGGTTTCTCAGAGTCATCTTCCGGTTTATGTTCTTCCCTTCAAACAATTTGGTTAGGGCATCAAACATAGCTTTAGGTGTCTTTGGG
>LPNX010420137.1:343226-458136 GCA_001517045.1 Pseudotsuga menziesii | reverse complement strand
ATGAGATGATCCTTGATAGAATCAGCAATGATCCTCTTTGCCATAACCAACTTCTTCTTATGTAAGGCCTTTGCCTCATCTCCCTCTGGAACTGGAACCTCCTCATTTATATAGGAGTCCAACTCATTTTCTTCCAAGACCAGGGAGATCCTATACTTCCAAGCTCGGAAGTTATCAACTCCCTCAAGCTTTTCATCAAGCTTGGTATGATGAGACATCTTAACTGAGAACCTCAAATGGAAATGCAAAAGATTTAGATCTTACCAGGTCAAGATGTCGGATCTAGATTTGGAGCTGAAATCTTGCATAGCTGGTTTAAGAGTAGATTAGGGTTTTGATTTTCCGAAGTTCTGTCCAACCAATTGCTTTGAATTTGATCCCTAACTTCAATTTTATGGAGGAGATCAATCCAGGCCTGGGCTCATCGAAAAATTCCTCTTCTGTGAAAAGCCCTAATTTTCGACAGTAATGTCGGGTCCAAAACTGAAAAACCGCAGAATTAGATTCTACTTCGACAAAAAGATGTGCACTAGGGAGGAGAGTTATTTCAACCTTATTTTGCTAAAAATATGTGGAGAGAGATCCACAAAGTAGGAAGCCCTAGTTCCCGCAGCTGCACAGTGCCTTCTTCTTAGGTTAGCTCTGATACCATGTTAGTTTTTCATCATTCAAGCTAGCATTATGTTAGGATCTTTAACTGAGAGAACAACAAGTACAGCAATCAAACACAAGAGACAATGAACACAGTGTTTTTCCTCGAGGAAACCATAAATGGAGAAAACCCCGCAACTTCCTCAGAGATAGAATCATCACAAAAGGTAAAACCCCAAAACAGTAAGATGATATCCCGACTGCAGTAACCTCTTTCTTCCTTGCCCCAGTGTCTTTCTCTTCCTCAGCTATGTGCTACAACTGAGTGTGGATGAGTGTGTGCTAAATAGTGAAGTCACCTCTCTATTTATACTAATTCCCAACATGACTAAAACCCTACTAGGGCCGAATTCACTAGGTGAATCTAATAACCCTAGTGCCCTGGAACTGTGGGGACTTTAACCCTAAGACAATAGGAGGGTTACCCACAATGACTTGACATGACTTGTTTACATTATAGATCCTCCTGATCGGAACATCGGGGGCATGACATGACACAAGAACATCCTGGAATAAACATCGAGTTACAATAGATAAGAAATACAAGTGAATACATTCTGAAGTTACAATTACATCAACAGAGAGATTAAGGAGCACATTGGCCTATGGTTGGGTGGAACATTGCAGCGACATAGCTGGTTGCAGGGAGCTTCATTCAAAGATAAGTATTCTTGTCTATTTCATCTATGCAATTGTATTTAACATTTAATGAATTACAATGAACATGTCGAATGCTTGAATGTATGGTTTTGCTTCCCCTGAATGGTAATGATGTATCCATGTTTTAGTTTCAAAGCATTTTAGTTTTTATTATATGTTCATGGGGCTAGTTTCCCAGATAGATAATGTTATGGCAGCGTCCTCTTCGCCGGTTCGAGGGTCGGGTACATTACACCAAGGGATCAGAGAGGAGAGGAAATAGGTTGAGGCAAAGCAGGTAGAAACATGGAGAAACAAAAGAAAGGCTAACATAATAGCAAATACTATCACCCTTGATGTTGAATATTTTACCCTTCTGACCGAAGCAGTGGTAGAAGTTGCACAACAGAGCTTGAAGAAAATAGATGAGCGACAGATAGAACTCACAAGGAGTATCACATATCTACTGATAGTTCTCTATAATGTTGTAAAGAAATACAAGTCGCATTTGATTATACAACACGAGTGATAGAGTCGCAAGACTTACAGAGCATGTCAAAAGAGCGAATAAGTGATGTACCAATTCCAATTCCACCGATAAGCACTCAAGTGGTGGGTGAATCATTCAACCTGGGAATGATAGAATTGAATACTATAGCCAATAACTTGGGACATGTGACCATTGATTTCTTGAAAATGTCAATGTATGAAGTGTATGCAATGTAGAATGTCGTAGTTGCGGAAATGAAGGAAAGAGAAGGTGTGTTGATTAAGCAGGAAAAAGTAGAAAATAAGAATGTTAGAAAAATGAAGAAAATAGTCAAGGAAGTGGAACAAAAAGATAATACTTGGGAAGAAAAAACGCATAGACTAGACAATGTTGTAGCACTTTCCTGCACCAATTTTGCAGATGCATGCATAATAGCAAAGATGTTTTCAGAGGCCGAGGTCATTCGACTTAGAGAGATCACGGACTACCTTTGTAAAAAGGTCATAGAGACAGAAGCATAGATGAAAACTAGTACACCCCCAAAGGTAAAAATAGATCTCCACACAAAGCATTGGATGGAAGAACTCCATATGAGGCTTGGAGTGGTCGCAAGCCCAATGTTTCTCATTTCAGGGTTTTTGGCTCAAAGGCTTGGGCTAGGATTCCTCTTGAGAAGATAAAGTCATTGAAACCTCAAATAAAGGATTCCATTATGTTGGATATGATTAATATACAAAGGGATACAAGATCTTTGGTCCGTCATATCAGAAAAAATTCTTTGAAATAAGTGTACAGTTCGAAGAAGATCCCATGCATGAGATCGAACTAACACAAGGGGAATGCTCAAATCCTCCACTCCATGATGATGTAAGTGATGATACTTCCTATGATTTTCTTGATTATGATATTTATTGTGATAATGATGACATGCATTCAGATCATGAATCACCCATTCGGACCAAGTGGGCTGAGAAAACCATTCAAGCAGCTGGGGATCTTGTTGGAGATCCACTAGACTCTAAAAAGACTAGATCTCAGTTTCACAATGCTTTATCTACTTGTGAATTGAATATTTATGAGAGATGCTTCATGATGGTTGGATCTGATACTCAAAAATATCAGGAAGCATCACTTGACCCAATATGGGAAACAACCATGCATGAATAGTTCAATTCATTGCAAGACAATGAGACTTGGGAATTGGTTCCCTTGCCCACCAAGAGGAAACTAGTGCAATGTAAGTAGGTCTATAGGACCAAAGTTTTTGTTTATGGTTCTGATATCAAGTATAATTCCAGGTTGGTTCCAAAGGCTTCTCTCAAGTCCAAGGAGTGGACTATACAGAGATATTTTCACCGGTTGCAAAGATGGACTCTATTAGGCTAGTTTTAGCCATTGTTGCATCTAAGCGCTGGGAGGTTCACCACATGGATGTGAAGTGTGATTTTATTCATGGTGAAATTTATGAGGAGATATATATGCATCATTATGATGTTTTAATTCATGATCCTTCACTTTTTTTCTGGTTGAAGAAGTATCTCTATGGCCTCAAGCAAGCCCCCTGGGCTTGGTATACCAAGATGGACAATTTTCTGCTATCACTTGGCTTTGAAATATGTAAATATGATCCTAATGTCTATTTAAAGCATGTTGGTGATTTATTGCAATTAATAGTACTGTATGTTTATGACCTTTTGATTACAGGTATCTGTGCTAAATAAATTGGATCAATTAAGTCTTCTTGCACAGTGAATTCTCCATGACTGACCTTGGATTGTTGAGACAATTTCTTGGATTAGAGATTGAGAAATATGAAGCAGGGATCAAGGTCAGCCAACCAAATTATGCTGCAGACTTGTTATTCAAGTTCAAAATGGCTGAATGTAAGGCAAACAAGTTCCCATTCCTCTCGGGAATAAAACTAGGTGATTTTGGTGCATCTCCATTGGTGGACAGCTCGTTGCACAAACAACTAGTTGGGAGTTTGTTGTATCTTACACACTCTTGACCTGATTTGGAATATGTTGTAGGTGTTGTTGATAGATATATGTAGGGGCCTCATGAGATCCATTGGAATGCTTAAAAAATAATCTTGCATTATGTGCAAGGACCCAAACACTTCGGTGCACATTGTGTTGTTGGTTATTCACTAGAACTAGTTGGATTTACTGATTCTGATTGGGCTAGAGATTCCCTTGACAGAAAGTCCACTTCAGTTTATGTCTTCATGCTTGTACATGCTCCCTTTTTTGTTCAATCAAGAAACAACACACCATATCCCTCCCTTCAGCTGAGGCCTAGTACATAGGAGCAGTAGCGCAGCTACACATTGTGTGTGGATGCAAGGTATTCTTGGGGAACTTGGATTTGCATTTGATTCACCCACAATCATTTGGTGTGACACAAAAAGTGCAATCAAAATTTACATTGATCTAACGCAAAGATAGAATACCAAACACATTGAGATACACATGCACTACATCAGGAGCTTGGTGTATGAGCAAGTGATATTATTACAGTACTGCTCATCTACAAAGTAAACTGCTAACATCTTCACCAAGAGATTCATAGAGAAGACATTCACCTATCTGAGATCCCTTACTGGAGTGGGTGACACATGGTGATGACTAATATTCACTTTTATATTTTTCTCCATGTCCATTTTAGAGGGGAGGTTTTGTTCCCATGATGTTTTCCTCCTTGCCTTGGTTATATGGACAAATAAATTTTTGTATTAGGTGACTTGAGCCTTAGTTTCCAAGGCCTCAATAATATGGTATAGTTGTCCCAATTCAGGATTAATGGGGGGAATTAGAGAATTAATCTACCTCGGTACCATGTTCATACACCTAGGATACATTTTCATTAGTCGTATGTTATGTTATATGGTCCAAAACTAGATTGTATTGGTCAACCTTGGTGTATTAGGTGTTTTGGACTCAAAATCGCACCCATGCGCTCTCTTTTGTTCATTCTGACTACTCATGTTCCCTTATTAATGACATATCATACCTTGGTGTGATCCCCATTCGTTAAATCAGGAAAATTGTTTGACCATGGGCGTTAGTGCATGTATTTGGTGGTTTTTTACTCTTCTTAGACATTTATTGCTTCCTAGAGCCACTCCCACTCACCCAGGTGCTCGCCCACACCTATCCTACCCTCATTTGTGTTCTAGCATGCTCTATCCATGTTCACATAGGCATTTGTGACCATTTGGGATGGTTTGGAAGTTCATTGGTCCACCTAAGGGGGTTTTGAGGTCAAATCCTAGCCTGACACATGTATGCATCCATATTGCCTCCAAAGTCTAATGATTTCTCCCTAATGTAATATAAAAATGACCCATACATATTTACATGTTGGATAGTCATAATAAACTCTATTATTGACTACATTTGTATGTGTTATTTTCACTATGTCTATTGTTTTTGTGCATAATTGCATGTAATATCAACTTGTGAGGATTCCCTTAGCTCCTAGATCCTACTGTGAATCAATTCTCACAAATATCCACCCACAAGATGATTGAAAATCTCATCAACAATTTGTGAATGATACCATTCTTATGGGGCACCCATAACTTCAAGAAGCAAGGGTTATTAAGCATTGCCTCTAGTGGTTTGGGGATGCTTCTGGCCTAGAATTTATGAGAGAAAATATCAGATTTTATTTTTCAACACCCCCATGGTCACTAAAATGAATATTTTATGCATCCTTAGGTTTCAAGAGAACTCCCTGCCATCTAAATACCTAGGATCCCCTCTGGTGGATTCGATCGTCCGAAAAGGGTCTTGGACGGAAATTTTGGAAAAATGAGGAAGATACTTGGAAGCTAGACCTTTCAGCCCATAAATATTGATGTTCTACTAGTTTTGGTGAATTCGTTGCTCAAGTACATTCCATTCTACATGTTCTAGGTGATGGAAACCCCCAATGCAGTCTTAAAAGAGATTCACAATCTTCAAAGGATATTCCTATGAAGTGGGGTATGGGAGAAGAGAAAATGGGCCTTAGTAAGTTGGGAAACTATTTTTGCCCGAAAATACCATGGTGATTTAGGGATACAAGACAAAAAAAAAATCAATATGGTGTTTCGAGCTAAAGTGTGGTGGAGGTGGGTTACCCATGGCAGGGAGTTGTGGTTAAAAATATGGAATTACAAGTCCGCTCCAGTAAGGGATGGAAGAGACCTTATTTAATATGTAGATATTAACCCATGTTATCATATTTGGAAATTGAAAATTCAAGGAAGGTCCCTCATCGAAGAAAATAGCTTTTTGAAAATTAGAAATGGAGAATTGGCATACTTCTAGGGAGATTCTTAGCAGCAAATATTGAAACTTTAGGAGGCTCTACAGGTTCCCTTGCTTCAAAAATACTGTGAGACTCAAAGGAAACAAATGATGAGGGAATTTTGGAGTGATGGCGATGAGGATGATGAATTCCATATTTGGAAGCACCATGAATGGTGGGATGGGATGGGGACCCAGGAATAGTCTTCTATCTTACGGGAGGCCCTTCAAGACAACCAACTTTAAGTTCATTATGGGGAAGACAAAATTGGATGGGGTTTTACCTCTAAAGGGTATTTAATATAAATTAATCCTACACTATTTGGACAGGGTTTAATAACCCCCCTCAAAAATCAAAGTGGAAAAAACTCTAGGTATCCCATTTATGGCCAAAGAATATTGACTTTCATGTGGCTACTTATTTCAAGACGCATTTTAACTAGAGAAAATCTTATGAAAAGGGGGCTAAGAGGACCTTACCATTGCTTCTTATGCAAATATGCAGCTCTGAACATTTGTTCATTTGCTACATAGATCTGGGACCATGTGTTGTCTCCTTCCAAAGATACAACTGAATTCGGGGACACCCAAACCTGTTTATAATTGAATGGCTGGAGAATCCATTCTAGAACCCAATCATGAACCATTTGTTGCACATCGTTCTGAGTTTCTTGATATGGGAAGTATGGAGTGAATGAAATAATAGAACATTCCAGGGGAAATCCAATTCAGTAGACAAGGTCTGGATCATTATCAAATAAATGATACCAAAATCCATTCGTATGAAGCCCTGGATGGGTGACGATTGGAATGTGCAAGGAGTTGAAGCCTACATTATGCAGGCATGGGGAATTTTGAACCCCATGCAATGTTTTATTTTTCCAATAACTCTGAACAAAGGTGTTTCGAGCCCTGATCGATGGTTAGTTCCACCTAGGGATTTTGTAAAATCAATTTTGATGGTGCCTCTAAAGGTAATCCTAGTCCTCTGGGGTTCGAGGGAATCATCAGAAATCATGATGGGTGAATTATGGGCATATACATAGGGACTGAGACCAACAATGCTATGAAACTTAAAGGAATGATTCATGGGTTTATCATTGTTAAATGAAGGAACTGGTTCCCTATGGTCATGGAGGGATATTAGAAGGTAGTCTTAGAGATGGCGACACATATACAGAATGGGACCCAATACGCAAAGGCATCTTCCAACTAATTCTTGGAGCATAGTATTGAGAACTTTGTAGGTATCATCTTGGATAGACAAACTTTCTCTTTCATCCATGTCATGTGAAAGGGGAACAAGGTGGTGGACCTGCTGACTAATAAGGATATCCAGGACCATCGAGAATTTATGGAAGGTACGCAGGAGGAATTAAGAGATGAGACATTCAAAGAACAATGCGAGCACCTACGTCATGAGTATGTGTCATGTCGAAACACAGTTGGCATGAAATATCTATAGTGCAGTTAAATCAAATCCCTCCAATCAAACATGTGGCTTCCCAACTAAAAGGTGCGACAGGTGGGATGGTACGATGCTCGAAAAAATGGTTTTAAGGGAAATAATTATTAACCTTGTCTCATTAGGCTGGAGGAGGATGTCCATATGGCAATTAATGAGGTTCAGAGGTGGCATATCATGGGACTTCATCAGAGGAGATCAGAGAAGGATAATTGTATAGTGGTTGACATTAGTAGAGGCACGGTGATCATCAGGAAGGGATATGGTAACTTACCATTTAAGCTCAAGGAAAGTGACCATACTCGTCATTGTAGTCGTATTATTTTTTGCATGTAACTTGTGATATTTATGTCAAAGATGAGGCTTTTAGTATTATGGAGGCACATAATGTAGACTGGGGACAAGAGCATGGGTGGAATCCAAGCCAAGAGACAAAGGGAGAATAAAGGGAAGGCCCAATTTGGTGGGCGTAGCATAACGAAGGACTGGAAGCTATGGAAGATCAATAATTTAATTTGGGGCTTCCCTTTGAGATTCAAGGTGAACTCAATTTGTTGGAGGCAGGCTTGTGGGTCGAATTGGATGACAAGAAGTTGCAGACGGAAAAAAAAAGGCGATGGAAGACTGGGTAATTGACCCACGAAATAATGTTGCTCACCTAGGGTTATATGAGAAAATGGTGGACCTTTTCTAGGTGATGAAAAATATTATGGGTTAAGTTATTTGTGATCTCCAACTGAAATAGAATTTTTAATGTCCCTTCTTGGAATTTTGGTGAAAATTACAAGTTGGGCAAATTCAAGCTCAACTAGTCTTTCTTGGTTTGGTTCCCAACACCACCGAACCTTTCCAAATTTATTGTGGAGAGATCCTATGGGATTTAAAACATACTAACACACCTCATACACTCAATGTTCAAATCATAAAACTCATTTTACATGTTATTCAAGTTTGCACGATTTTGGCCAATTTCAAGCTTTGAGAGGCATGCCTCTAGGGGGCTCCAACAGACTCCAAATGGTCTCAAATTTGTAAAGAAAGGATATGGTGAGTCCTATAACATTACAATATGAACCATGAGAACTTAGGATCTGAATTTAGGTTTCTGCAACTTTATTTGGGGCTAAGAATAAAAGGGGAAAATTTACTAGGAAAATTGAGGTCAAATTCCCCCCAAGGGTGAGAGCCAAATTGGTTTTCCAACTCAAGTAAGACCCTCAAAAATTTCAGAAAATAATATGGGAGTGAATATAATGCATAAGTGTCTGTATTTAAAAAAAATTATTAGCTCTTTAAACTGGCTATAAAGCGCAACATTCATATAACAACTTTCAGTGAAATTACTTAAGGGAAAATGGTATTGATAGCTTGATTTTGACACATGAAAAGTAGATTGAATGGTTCAGATAATGACATGAAGTATAGATACCATAAAAATAATACAAATTTATTCCCAAAAAACATTAAACATCATATAATATCCCTCATACAAGTCTCGTATAAACTCTTTCAAGCTTGAATCCAATCGCATTAAAACTAGTGACTCAAAAGCATGGGAATGCAAGCCTTTCACACTAGAGTTTCTTTGATTTCGATATAAAGAGAATATGGTCATGGAATTACATAGTAATACATAATTTATGGCATTCCCATCATCATCAAAATCATAGAAAATTCCTTATACAAATATGATACACAACTCTTCTAAAATGGAAGCCAAATACATGAAAACTAGTCATTCAAGATCATGGGAATGCAAGACTTTGACACTAGATTTTATTGGATTTAGAGATACATAGAATATAGAGTAATACAACATTTATGGCTTCCCCTTCACCATAAAACCTGGATAAAATTCCCTATACCAATCTGATATACAACTCCTTTAAAATGGAATCCAAATACATGAAAACTAGTCATTCAAGAGTATGGGAATACAAGCCTTTCACTTATGTTTTTTTGATATTTCAACTTAAAAATAATATGTAAATAAGATTAAATAGTCATGCATCATATACCCAATCTTGGAATCAAATATCCTGAGAAAAATGCAAGAACCACTCCGACAAGTGCACCAACAACATGAGAGTGTGGGGAATGGAGAAGAAGGAATGAGAGAATAGGGAGATATATGGGAATTTGATTGTATGAACCTTAAAAATGAAACTAAAACACATTAATTAAGCTCCAGTGATAGGTCTGAATGGACTCTCCATCAACCAACTTGGAAAGGAATCCAACTCCCTCAAAATTGGTTCACAAGCAGGAAGAGTGAGTACTCATCGTGCAATGGACAAGCAAAAGATCTCCAAAATTCCAAAGGCCAATTAAAAAATGATAAAACTCCATTCTCCTTCCTCATGAAATCCTTTTATTAGCTTCACGAGGCCTCCTAAGGTAGAATTTCCCTCCATGAGATTCCTCCAACTCATCTTAGTGGTTTAGTAACTCTCATAACACTTGTCTTCCTCTTCATGCTCCAATTTTTTCCCCAATTCGAATGGTTGCCTCTAAGTCCAAAATTTGAAATCTTGGTGGCTATTTTTATTCCTTTTGGGTCATATTTGTCATATGTCTGGAATCAAGTCTGAATTTGACATACTTTTCATAGAATCTTTCATCATTTGTTGTCATAGAGTGCATGGAATCTCCTTCCAAGTGGCACACATTGTCTTCTAATCTCTTCCTCTTCCGTGGGATTTACTCTCATTTACTAATTTGAATTCCTTGGCTCATTGTATGTTATTTGACACCACATCACCCTCCAATAACCCCATGTGTTCTAATTTGGATGAAGATCATGCCAAGTGTGTGGGGAATCTAGTCAGACTCCACAAGCTTCCAAGTGTCTTCATGAACCATGCCACATTATTTTCTTATAATTTATCATTTATGTGACCCAATTAAATGTGAATATGGTAAACTAAAGTCCTTTTGGGTACCATATCCCCTTATTACAAAATTTATGTCTTCATCTCAACCTAGGAAACTAGTAGGTTGGTGAAACATTATTTGCAAGTAGTCTTATTTGGAAATTGTTTAATTGTGGACATGACAAAAGGGAGGGGAGATTCTTGTCCAAAGCTAGAAAGAAATTCATGTGTATTCCTGGATAATGAACAAAAATATTGATTCAATCATGAAGGATTTGGGGATCCATGTTCTTGTTCCTTTTGCAACACTGGTCGGTTGGTCTATGCTCAGGTCTGGGGGCTTTCCTCTTGGTAATGCAGCAATGCCACATGGTTTCTTATTAATCGGATCATGAATATTTTGTTTTGGCATTTTTTTTTTGCAATATATGTGATATTATCGTGGTAAGGGTTTTAATTTTATGAAGTCTATTGTTTATGGGGATTTTCTTGCCTCTTTATGAAGTATGTTGGTTATGGAGATTTTCTTGGCTCTGTAATGTGGGATGGGATGAAGAGAGTAAATGTTTTTATGATTAGTTGGGACAGAGTAGCAAGTGAGTTTTGGGAGGAAGGGGGTCTTTTGGATCAATGTTGTTCTCCCATGGAAGGCTAATTGTAATGGTCGATATGTATTCTCGTTCTTTTTAATACAATTTTTTACTTACTTACAAAGAAAATGTGTTGGGTCTCACTATCATTTATTACTAATTAAGGAGAATTGGAGAAAGCGAGAAGGATGAGTTTCAAATTCCTATAGACTAGTGAGAGTAAAATATATCATTTTCCATGGGTATCTCAAAGTAAGATTGTAGTTCTTAACGAATTTATAGGATATGGGATAAAAAACATTGATTGCTTTGTAAACACTTTAGTTGCCAATTGTATTTGGAGACTTATTAAAGGGTGATGACTATGGATTAAGGTGGTGAGACAAAAATACAGTGATCCTCTTTGGTGGAAGGTTGGATTAGGTCTTCCATAAAGTCTTAGTGATATGGAAGGTAATTTTACTAGGATTTCCACTTATTGGATACTAGTTGGTGTGGAATGTGGATGATGGTTCTATGGTGAGACTAGGTGATTAACCTTGGGTGGGGTGCAATGAAAATTACAGGCTACCAAGCAGTATGCTAGAATATCTTGAGGGCTTGAGGTTTCATACACTTATGTCAAATTTTTGACCTTGTAAGGACTATTGTTATGATTTAGGAATGGATTGAGGCAAAAAGGATGTGGTATATAGGTGAACAGAGCCAAATATGGAAATATTATTACCAATCAATTAAAAATAACCATGTTAGAATCAAAGATGAGGAAGAAAGGATAAAGGCTAGTCCAAGAATCCAATTGGTGGCAATTATAGTTTAAAACTAGGTTATAAGGTGCTTAGGGTGGTGGATATTCTTAAGGATCTGTGTTGGTGGTTTAAAGGGGTATTGAATTTCAAGTTTCCTCTCAAAGAAAATTATTTTTTTTGGTATCCATAAATCAAAATGTTCCTAGATGGGGTTTTAAGCAAAAGAGGAGTTGGCAGGGGCCTGGTCGATGCTCATCATGCAAGGCTTATGAGGAAGATATCTTTGATTTACTCATTCAATGTTCATTTGTAGAAGTTGTTTAGAAATATATTGAAGTTGTAGTAGGTTTCAGGAACTGTTATGGGGCACAAACACTGATGGAAGCACTAACTAGCTTGACCCAAAATCCTTTAACAAGTAAGTATAGATATTTATCACTCACTATGGCTTGGGAGATATGGATAGCAAGGAAATCAAGTCTATTTGATGGTAGCTCCCTTCCTCATAATTATGTGCCTCACAAAGTTTTACAATTCTTAAACATTTCAAGTAGGATTCTTTTCTGAAACCACCTAGAGTGGTGGTGGCAAAGGTTGTAGACAAAAAGGGGGCATGGGCTTAATTTGATGGTGTGGACCAATGAAACCCCTCATTTGGTGGGGTTGGGGGGATTGTTTACTTATTTGATAACAAATGATACAAATTCAAAGTGGGTTTGGGTAGATGCTTGAACAATAAAATTAAATTGCTTGTAATGAAATTGATTTTAACAATGGCAGTTAACAAAGGTGTTCAAAAAATTCATGTCATGGAGGACCATTTACTTGTTCTTGAGTGAATGAAGGGAGTGAGATCCTTTACTTGCTCTTGAGACCTATCTATGAAGAATCTTGGGCCATTAAAAATATAATTGTTGTTGTTTCTTTTATGCATGTTCTCGAAGTAGGAATAAGATTGTTGACTCCCTCTCAAAGGATGGCTTAACTATGACGCTTGGAAGATGACATATGTGCAAATATCATAATGATACTCTAGGAGGATTTGATCCATGACCTTTTATTTGAGAATCAATTGGTACATTGAACCACATGGTGATGTTGATGGTTTTTCATACCCATTTTAAATTATCCTTTTTTTATGTCATATTAATTGATCTCTGGTTGGAAAAAACACTTTAGGAAGATTGTATATTAAATTACTGAAATGTACTTTGGTAGAACAATATATAAACACATTGTGAAGTGGTTTAGCTTACTT
This sequence comes from Pseudotsuga menziesii, assembly GCA_001517045.1. NCBI lineage: Eukaryota > Viridiplantae > Streptophyta > Pinopsida > Pinales > Pinaceae > Pseudotsuga > Pseudotsuga menziesii. Next base: position 445,126 of record LPNX010420137.1, on the reverse strand, counting down.
GGTTTTGTTGAATCTTGGCGGAAAACAATGAAAACAACCACATGTTGAATTGTTGACTCGTTATTATGAATAGGCAGCAATTTTAACTTGATAAGTAGTTTTTTTGGTGAGATTGTATCACAACAAGTTCCTAAACTTGAAGTAAGAATGGTAGAGCCATTGAAAATTGCAATATCATTGAAATCAATAAAAAAAATATTTTTTAAAAGAAAAGTTGGTGGTGGTTAAAAATTTGGCATAATAGTAAAAAATTAATATACATACACCTTTAACATAAACACAACACATAGTTTAACAATATTTATCATATTCTTTAGTGTGTCCCAGCTTGTGCATTAGTATCCAACATTTCAAGGGGATTGTCAAAGTTCAAGTATACAATCCATAATTATTCAGACTTATATTTATTAGTTTTATATGTAATTATTCAAACTTATATTTATTAGTTTTATATGTAAGAAGTTATAAATTGCCTTTGTTTTTAAAATAATTTATAGTTTAACTATTTAATATTTTAGTTTAATTATAGAGTTGAGATTTAATCATATCATTTTTTGTTTGTCAAATATTGAATTTTATTAATATATGTATTTATTGTTTTAGTATAACCAGCATAGATCCAAATCCTAGGCTTTATCAAGCGCCGAGAGGGATAAAATCTTTGGAGATGCAGACCTCTTCTTAAGTATTGCACTCAACTATCAGCTTAAATGTGATTCAGACCAAAAGGCACATCTTTTTATTCAAGGTTCACAAATAATATTTTTATTATTAATATTTAATACTATTTATGGTTGCATATAATATTTTTTATTTTGTTAGGAAAGAACATTAGAACATCTCCCCATACATAGTTTTAAAACCATGTGCAAAGTCCTCCTAAAATCATGGGTTGTTTAGGAGGCCTTGCACATGGTATTAAAACCATTTGCAACTACCTCCTAAACCATGTACAACCATGTACAATAAAACCATGGGTTTTTTAGGAGGCCTTGCACATGGTTTTAAAACCATGTGCACTACCAACATTTTCTTTGCCGATAATTCTATTTTTTGCGCCGAGAGGCGCTCTACAGCCCAGTATGGGAGAAATCTTGTAACGTTACATAACATTATGTAACGTAACGTTATTTTTATTAATAACAAATATTTTTTTTAATTATAGGCCAAAATAAATGTCGGCCATAAAAACCACCTAATATGGGGAAGATGTTGTAATATTCCTACCTAACAAAACAATAAAAAAGTAAAAATTTAATTATCCGTAAAAAATGGAAGATGTTGTAATATTCCTACCTAACAAAACAATAAAAAAGTAAAAATTTAATTATCCGTAAAAAAAATGTGGATCACGATGTTGTGAATATTACACAATATGGGGGAGATGTTGTAATATTCCTACCTAACAAAATAATAAAAAATAAAAAATTGAATTATCCGCAAAAAAATGTTGGCCTTGCACATGGTTTTAAAACCATGTGCATGGTTTTAAAACTATGTGCATTAAAACTATGTTACTATGTGCACATATTTTTAAAACCATGTGCAAGGCCTTCTAAACAACCCATGGTTTTATTGTACATGGTTTAGGAGGGCCTTCAAGATGGTTTTAAAACCATGTGCAAGGCCTCCTAAACAACCCATGGTTTTATTGTACATGTTTTAGGAGGCCCTTGCAAATGGTTTTAAGACCATGTGCAAGGCCTTGCATATGGTTTTAAAACCACGTATGGAGAAATGTTGTAATGTTCATTCTGAACAAAATAAAAAAAATAATAATAAATACTATATGTCGACCATAAATAATATTAAATATTAATAATAATATTATTATATGTAGACCTTAACTAAAAAGATGTGTCTTTTGGTTTGAATCAAATCAATGGATACCTAAGAAGAGATTTGATCCCTCTCGGCACTTGATAGAGCCTAGGATTTGGATCTACACTGGTTTATTTTTAATTATTTTTTATTATTTTTGCGTCGAGAGGCGCTCTACAGCGTAGTATGGGGGAGATCTTGTAACGTTACATAACGTTATGTAACGTCACGTAACGTTATTTTTATTAATAAATTATTATTTTGTAATTATAGGCCAAAATAAATGTCGGCCAAAAAAACAACCTAATATGGGGGAGATGTTATAATATTCCTACCTAACAAAACAATAAAAAAGTAAAAATTTAATTATCCGTAAACAAAATGTGGGCCATGAAAAAAACACAATATGGGGGATATGTTGTAATGTTCCTACCTAACAAAATAATAAAAAATAAAAATTTGAATTATCCTCAAACAAATGTTGGCCTTGCGCATGGTATGTGCATGGTTTTACATGGTTTTAAAACCATGTGCAAGGCCTTCTAAACAACCCATGGTTTTATTGTACATGGTTTAGGAGGGCCTTGCACATGGTTTTAAAACCATGTGCAAGGCCTCCTAAACAACCCATGGTTTTATTCTACATGGTTTAGGAGGGCCTTGCAAATGGTTTTAAGACCATGTGCAAGGCCTCCTAAACAACCCATGATTGTAAGAGGGCCTTGCATGTGGTTTTAAAACCATGTATGGGGAAATGTTGTAATGTTTGTTCCTAATAAAATAAAAAATAATAATAAATATTATATGTCGACCACAAATAATATTAAATATTAATAATAAAAATATTATATGTGGACCTTAAATAAAAAGATGTGTCTTTTGGTTTGAATCAAATCAATGGATACCTAAGAAGAGATTTGATCCCTCTCGGCGCTTGATAGAGCCTAGGATTTGGATCTACGCTGGTTTATTATTTTGTTAAGAAAAAACATTACAACATCTCCCCTATATTGTGTTGTTTTTCTCACTGACATTTTTTATGGCCGATAATTAATTTTTTTTTGTGGGGGGGGTTAGGTACGAACATTACAACATCTCTCCCATATTAGGTTGTTTTTGTGTCTGACATTTATTTTGGAAGATAATTAAAAGTTTTGTTTTTTATAGCCGACATCTATGTAACGTTATGACATAACGTTACAAGATTTCCCCCATACTGGGCTGTAGAGCGCCTCTCGGGGCAATTAAATATACAAACTTTACATAAGAATTAGAAAAGTTTATTCATTTTGTTATGTTTTGTTATAGTGATTTTGCCAAAATAAAAATAATAATTATTTTTATGTTTGAAATATAGTAATTATTTCTTATTAACATGTGTAAAATGTAATAACAAAACTACCAAATTTAATTATATGATTGTTTATTTTAAATTTAATTTTTTATAAAAAAAATTAATATAAAGAAATAATAGATAACATTTCATTAAATATTATTTTTAAAATAAATAAATAAAAAACAAATAAACTTTACTCATTTTACTATAATTGCTTCAATTTGTATAAATAATATTTTAGAAAAAAAACCATAAATAAACTTGCAACAATAATGAAACATGGTCATTACTTTCTAAATATGTATAAACAAAACAACAACCAAATTAATTTTATGTTTAAAAAAATAAATAAATTTTAAATTATTATCTTTATATCTATTATTTTAAATATACAGATGTCATAAGTATCATCAAATCTCTTCATTAACTATTCCCCATAAAATATTAAATATATATAAAAAGTACAAAACGCAACCAACAAACAACCTAACCTTGTTAGGTGTTTAAAATGGGTATTTGCTTCAATTTGTATAAATTCTTTAAAAAGAATAATGAAACACTATGAGGAGACACATATATATATAAACCATTGTATATTACTAAAGTACAAGTGAATTAAAATACGTGTTTAGTAATTTTTTAAAGGAATAACAATAATGAGACACTTGAGGAGGCACATAAAAATTTATGTACATATATGAACTATTATATTAGTAAAGTACTAGTGAATTAAAGATTGTTATATAAAAATGTATTTCTTTAAAAGAATCTTTTAAACAATAATGAAACATTGTAAAGAAGCACACAAAAATTATGTATATACATAAAGTACTCATGAATTAAAAGATGTATATGTATGAAGATGTATTTTTGGTTAAGCTAATTATTTTGATATATTAATTTTTAAAATAAATAAAAGTAGACTATGTTTATTATTATAAAAATTATGAAATAAAAGTAGTTTTTTTTACATTAAAAAAAATCTATACTATATATTAATAAATATAGATATAAATACAAAATTGAGAGTCCAATAAACAAAAAAAACAAGTTGAATACTCATCGTACATAATCTAAAAACTAAAATATGTGTATAGAGAAAATGCAACAACAAGACCATATGTGGGCACGTCCCTAGAGTTAGGACCGAAAGATCATAATCTTTTCCTCATATATAAATGAACCATCCTTTCACAATTAGAAAATATGTAACTCTCTTCCATCTGCAAAGCAGATTTTGAGAGAGAGTTTGCTATCTCATTAACAATGTAAGATAAATTCACAAATTTGTTGATCAACGACCTCTTATGCTTAAACAAATTGAGAGATGAAAGATTTGCACATTGTTCCTTTTTGCAGCCCAATCCACCAAAACTTTTAAGTCTCCATAAATAGGAATACCCTCCAGGTTTGAGTCTTCATAAATAAAAATACCCTCCAGGTTGTGCAAGTCCCCCAAAAAATAGTATCATCCAAAAAGCAAGAAACTCACTTTTCACCTTTTGAATTTGATCCAGATTCATAACACATCCATAATTTGTAGATATTAAAAATGAGTTTGTGGATTTTTTTTCATGTAAGAACATTTTTTATTTAAATAATCTTTTAAATATTAATATAAGTAAAAAATATATATTTTTTATGTTTTTTTAATAATATATATATATAATTTTAAAGTTATCTTTGTACCACCTTATTTCTTACTAATTTTTTTTTAATTCAATATCCAACACTTATTTCTTACTAGTCTTTTTTTAATTCAATATCCAATTCCATATTAATTTGAGTGTTAATTTCATATTAATATGACTATTATTTGGTAATCAATTAGTCACATCTCTAAATGGTCAAAATTTTGAAGTATATAAGTATTTTTATAATATCAATATTCGGAATAACCGCAGATATCATTTTAAATATCGACGTTTCGAGTCCACAACAGGACTCATCATCAGGATGGTGTGATGTGAAGAAGAGTAGGTGATCTCAGTGTGATGTGAATAAGTATTTTTTATTTTGAAGTATATAAGTATTTTTTTTGCTTATGGTATTATTTGTGGGTTTAAGAGTTTATTGCCTTTTTTTTAAGTTTCAAATATAGATAAATTTATCTGGGATCATTATTGTAAGGCATAATTGCAATACATATATATGAATGAGTTTTTTTTATTTAGGATTTTCAATTTCTATGTTAAACAAAACACAATTAACAACAAAATAAACCGTAATTAAAAAAATTGTAATTTTTTTAACACTTATCCGAAAATGACAGGATCTACTAACGTTTGAATTTGCAGGTGAATTCTTAAACCAGTTAACTTGTAAAAAGGCTTTAAATAACAAGCTTATCAAAGGCTTAAAAATAACATAAAGAATATAAATGAACAAATAATGCAAACCATAAGAATGTGGACATTGTATGATAACGAAGTTCATCCCTGATGGAATACACCTCCGGGTCCAGCTACAGTGAGGACCAATCATATTAGTCTTCAAAAAGCTTGAACGTGTACAAAAATGTCTTCTTCAAAACAACTACAAAGAGACTTAGGCTTCGAAAATGTAGTCCTCTCACTCTCCAAAATGTCCCAAGAGTGGCTAAAAAGTCTCTTACAAAATGAGCAAAAATTACAAAAATCCTTTACAAAGGCATAATGGCATTATACTATTCACTCTCCAAAACCTCCAATAATCCTTCAATGCATTTTCCAATGCCCTTCCATGGCCAAATTGCATTGTTTTAATGGCCTAAAGTTTCATAACTTATCCCCAAATTGAATCGGATTTACAAATATTTGATCCAACTTAATGGGATAAGATCCATAAAAAAAATGGATAAAATCTCCATAAATTTACATTGTTTGTTTCAAAACAATAAACAAATCCGAAAATATAGTATATATGGTTAAAAAAACCATATAATAGCTTGAATTTGTTTTAAATTTGACCCAAAAGGAAGCATGCCCATATTGAGGGTTAAAAACTCAATCCAAATCAACATAAATAAAATATAATCTATCGTCACAAGTCTCGCACTTAGTGCAGTGGTTAAGGAGTTTCCCAAAGGGGAAGGTCACAACGTCAATCCCGCGGACCTCTTCCCATATATCGATTTTGTTGGCATGTAAAATAATATACAATTCATTTGTTATATGTTGGTTCGGCGGTGGTGGTTGGTCATGTGGCATAACAAATGGGGTCGAGGGATAAGCCCTTACCCTCCGCTTTTTCAAAATATCAAATCATTAAACTTCAAATAGAAGTTAAACACTATAGAGGTAAACAAAAAATCGTGGAGATCATGGTTATGCATTCGGCGGTGGTGGTTGGTCATGTGGCATAACAAATGGGGTCGAGGGATAAGCCCTTACCCTCCGCTTTTTCAAAATATCAAACCATTAAACTTCAAATAGAAGTTAAACACTATAGAGGTAAACAAAAAATCGTGGAGATCATGGTTATGCAGTCGGTGTGGTGACTCTGGAGGAGGATAGGTCGGGGGTTCAATCCTCTGACACTGACCTTGCCACTTGGACTGCCACAAGAGCTAACAACTCTGCATCGTACTGCCACCTGGACTGCTAATTGGAATGCCATTGGGTGCCACCTCATCTACCACGTGATCATCTATGGTGGTTCCTTGTCATAGTCATACAACCCATGTGTCATCCTTGCAGTGGTGCCATGTGGCATGTCTTTTTGTCAAATTTACCTATTTTTCCAAAAGTTCAGAACTCAATAACTTTCACGTCCAGAGTCCATTTTGCATGAAATGAGCGCCATCGGAAAGCTCTTATCAAGCCCTACATAGCTGCAAGGTCCTATTTTCATTTTGAAGACTTTAATTTTGATTGATCTAGGAGATCGTCCTGGATCAAACCTTCCCATTGAGAAGGTTTTGGACAACCAAAATCTTGAATCATTTAGAATTCAAGTGAGGACATGTTCGTCTCACTTGTCCCGTATCATTTGTTCATTATTCCTAGAACCTGTACATTTTACTTATCATAATAACAATCAACATTGCACTGACATTGTTAAGTACATTAAACCCTTTTTCGACCAAATCTACATTCAATATTGTCGGAACCAGCCATATATCATTGATCAGTAGAAAGATAAACATCAAAATTGAACATATGAAAGAGATTGTACCTATATCATGCATCTGTTTTATCATAGGAACACTATCAACCATAATAGATGTATTGTGATGCAATGACACTTCCTTTTCATGCTTATGATTATTTTTTTCCTTAAATTGCATAGATATAAGTGACAAATTTTGACTTGTATTAACAATCCTTTTCAGTTGTTGTGTAGTTTCCAATGATCTACCAATATAAATGAATGTGAATATACTATATACTCAATTCCTTCTTTAAGCAAATGGTATTGATTATGTTCTCCATAGAAAATTTCCTTTCAATCATATTAGTATGGGCAACCCAACACAATTCCACATATATCTAGTGGAACCACGCCAAATTCAACTTCATCTACAAAATTGGATGTTATTGCAAACTTTCGATCATGTTACTTTGTTACTTGCAATATTTTATCTTTGCATACCCAGCCTAATGGATAAGGTTTCCTTTGTAGTATTGTTGTTATTCCCAACTGCTTAACTACTTCTTGTGAAATGAGATTAAAGTTGGGATCCACTATTTATGAGTGTGTCGATCCTAGTTTGTTTTGTAATTACCCTTATATGAAATCATGCATTCCTTATTCTATCCTTAGAAGTGACATGGTCTTTAGAAGTAGAAGCACATGAAGAACCAATGTTAGAATCATTACCAACAATAGCTTTACCTTTCACACCTATGATTGTTATATTTGTTTCATCCTCAGAATATGATCCAAGTTCTTTCACGATAACTGTGGTGTTTTGATTCCCTGTCATATCCTTAAACCACTTTGATTTCAATTATGGGTGTAGATTCCAACAATGATCTTCATAATGCCCATCTCTTTGGCAACGCGAACATGAAATATTTGTATCCTCTTTCTTCAAGGTAGCTGCATATTTACCTTTCCCTTTTCCCTTCCCTTCTTTCGACTGGTTGGATTCAGTTGAAGAAAACATATCATGAACATTCTTCCCTTTAGATTCAATGTGTATAGCTTGCACAAATACCTCATCAAGGTTAGTAGGATTAAACATAAGTATTGTATGACACAAATAACTATATAATCCTCCAATAAACTTGAGAAGATTTTCTTGAGTGTAAAGAGGTATACCAAAAATCAAAGATCTCTTTCTAAATTCCTGAGTGTATTATTGTACATTATTACCTTTACCTTGCCTTAAGTTTTTCCAATCCATCATGGCTTGTTGCATGTATCCTAATGGGTAGAATTGCTTCTTTAACACAACAGTAAATTCATACCAGGAAGAAATTTGTTTACCTTTAGTAAGAAGGTCTTCCTGTGTCTTACTCTCCCACCAGATGAGTGTGGTGTCTCCAAGACAGAGAATATCCAACTGGATGTTTGCACTATAATCTGCAATCTTTTGTATCTTTCAATACACCTCAATATGCCTGATCCAATCATCTAGCTTTTATGTGTTAAGTTCACCATTATATGTAGGTAAATCAATCTTAATATCAAGTTTCAAATAAGGTAAATCAGATTTTGTCTTCTCGGGTTGTTTATTTGGATTTGAATAACTAGTACTGGAGCGTTCAGAAGAGGAAGAAGAATATGGAGAAGAAGGATCAGAAGGGTCTCCTCCCTTTCCCAAAGCATTCTCCTCTATTTTCTCCTACTTCGTTTTCTTCTTTACCAATATCTCTTGATAATATTCAAACAATTTTTCTACCACTTGTCTTCCATCTAATAGAAGTCCTTGCAAAAAATCCTTCTCATCTTCTTTTTGGTATTCTTCATCTTCCATTTTCTTTCTTCGATGTGCACATCCAATCTCTAAATTGACAAGTTGGACTTCACCCCGCTTAAGCCTTGATATGGTTAACATTCACACACTACAATTTCATGGTTAGCCTGCTCTGATACCAAACTTTATCTAAAAATTAGAGGATCTACTAACACTTGAATTTGCATGTGAATTATTAAACCAGTTAACTTATAAAAGGGCTTTAAATAACAAGCTTATCAAAGGATTAAAAATAACTGAAAGGATATAAATGAACAAATAATCCAAACCATAAGAATGTGGACACCGTATGATAATGGAGCTCGTCCCTGATGGATTACGTCTCCAAGTCTAGCTCCAATGATGACCAATCTTATTAGTCTTCAAAATGTTTAAACAAGTAAAAAAATGGCTTCTTCAAAACAGCTACAAAGAGACTTAAGCTTCAAAAATGAAGTCCTCTCACTCTCCAAAATCTCCCAAAATTGGCTAAAAACCCTCTTACAAAATGAGAAAAGCTTACAAAAAGCCTTTAAAAAGGCACAATGGCATTATACCTTTAACTCTCCAAAAACCTTCAATAATCCTTCAATGCATTTTCCAATTCCCTTCCATGGCCAAATCACATTGTTTTTGCAGCCCAATCTTTCATAACTTATCCCCAAATTAAATGGGATTTACAAATATTTGATCCCAAACTTAATGGGATAAGATCCATAAAAAAATGGATAAAATCTCCATAAATTTACATTGTTTGTTTAAAAACAATAAACAAATCCAAAAATATAATATATATGATTAGAAAAAAACATATAAAAGCTTGACTTTGTTTTAAATTTGACTCGAAAGCAAGTGCCCCCATTATGGGGGTCAAAAACCCGATCCAAATCAACATAGATAAATTATAATCCATCGTCCTTAACAAGCTCCATGCTTTATGCAGTGGTTAATGTGTTTGGAAATGGGGGAGGAGGTCACAGGTTCAAGCCTGCATACCTCTCCCCATATCTTGATTTTGTTGGCTTGTAAAATAATATATGGCGGTTTGTTTGTTATATGTTGGTTCGGCGGTGGTGGTTGGTCATGTAGCATAACAAATCTAACCCCTCAACCCTCCCCTTTTTCAAAATATCAAATCATTCAACTTCAAATATAAGTTAAACACTATAGCGGTTAAGAAAAACTCACGGAGGTCATGGTTATGCGGTTGGTGCATAGATTCTGGAGGAGGATCAAATCATTCAACTTCAAATATAAATTAAACACTATAGAGGTTAAGAAAAAATCACGGAGGTAATGGTTATGCGCACGATGCATAGATTCTGGAGGAGGATAGGTCGTGGGTTTGATCCTCCCCAAATCCAAAATATTTGGTAACCAAACTAACAAACTGCGAATAGGGCCACCACATGGTAGGCCCTAATTGATCCACATGCATATTCACCCTGCTACTTGGACTCTCACATGAGTTGACAACTCAGCACCGTACTACCAACTGGACTACCATTGGATGCCACCTCATCTTCCATGTGGTTCTCTATGGTGGTTCCACATCAACGTCTACATGCCACATGTCACCATTACAGTGGTGCCACATGGCACCCATTTTTGCCAAATTTACTTGTTTTGTCAAAAGTTCAAAACTAAATAATTTTCACATCCGGAGTCTGTTTTGCACGAAACGAATGTCACCAAAATCTCTTATCGATCCCTACATATCCGCAAGATTCTGTTCACATTTTGAAGACTTAAATTTTGATCGATCTTGAAGATCCCCCTCGATCAATTATTAAAATATTTTTTCCTAATTCAATATTCAATTTCATAATAATATGACTATTATTTGGTAATAAATTATTCACACTTATAAATGGTATAGGATGATTTTGACATATCTTATACACTTTAACTCAAAGTACTATGGATTGCATGGAATCATAGGGATGTAAATATTATTAATTGTATAAAATTTTGAAGTATATAAGTATTTTCTTGCTCGTGGCATTATTTGTGGGTTTAAGAGTTTATTTCTTTCTCCAAAGAAGTTTCAAATATAGATAAATTGATCCAGGATCTTTCTTGGAAGGCATAATTGTAATACATCCATATGAATGAATCTTGTTTACTTCGAAGTTTCATTTTTTAAGTCAAACAAAACACAATTAACAGCAAAATAAATCATAATTAAAAAAGAGTTGCAATTCCTTCATTTCAAGAAAAAACAACTAAACTACATTTAACATGTCTTTGAGGACACACAAAAACAAAAAGAGAGTTGTAACGAACACTTTGAGAATAACAAGCCTATGAACTAAAATCTCTATAGCTCTAAGCTAATAGATTGACAAAATGATATAAAACAATGTTGAATATGTATTTTTTTCACAAGTTCCAAAAATGAAATCAAAAGAAATGTACTTTCCCATCACTCGCCATAAAACTAACCATCCAAATGTTAGACAAAGAAATGCTCAATACAACATAACTATCAACCATTGTACAAATATCACACAACTATCTGGCTAGTAGTAGGAACAACTAGTTTTGTATCCTTTAACTCATGATCTTAAGGAATCCTACTTGAGCAAGCATAAGTTTCCTCCTTTGATAATCTATTTGCAATACCATTTAGCCTTTTGAAAATATGCCTACAATTGTAGTTATCTAGTTTATCTAGCAACTCCTTGATCTTGTGAATGGAATGATCAAATCCCAAATCGATAGTTTTCTTATGACGCTAAAATACATTCCAACATCAATTTTCAATTCCCAAATATTTGTAATTTTGATATGTGCCTTTGCATTCCTAACTCCATTATTACCAGTTGAAATGGCAGTCTAAGCGACCGGTAAGCATATAAGGGAAAAGTGACCACTGACACCTTAGTCACCAATCCCCAACTTCTTCGGAAGCCTAAGCCTCCTAGGGGAGAGCCCTATTTGACCCTACAAAGATACTAAAACAAAGTGTTCTCTTTCGAGTTGTCTGTTGCTGGAAATTCTCACCTCCTGCGGACAGGAGTTGTTTCCCTAGATTTGAATGGTATAGGTCTAGAACAAAACAAAAACCAAAATGTTAAACTCTCCCTAGATCTGGTTAATTACTTGAATATAATGCCACAATACATCTCTTAAAGGTTATCCTCACTATCCTTGAAACTTTCGTATTTGCTACTGTAGAAGAACCTGTAAAAGACTGAAGACAACAAGAGAAAGATGATAACGTACAAGATAATAAACTAGATCTATGCTTGTGACCAAGGAATCAAACAATATATACAAATGATATAGTAAATATGGGAAAGAAAAGACATATTTTATTAGAAATTATTGGAGAGACTACAACCTTTATGCCTTGGTGTTGAGATTTCCTTCCAATAGCTCCTTGCCTCCAATAGCTCAAGAATTATTTTGACAGAGTTTGGGTGTTCAACACAATTCTTCCTCCTTTTTCCCATGGGGGATGAGCCAGTATTTAAAGGCATGGCAGGATCAAGATGGTTGAGGAAATGGTGGATGATGTGGGAGGAAGATCCAAAAATGAAGGATCTCAAGCTCCAGGTGGTCATAAACCATAGGGATGAGGCTTCATGAAGGTAAGCTTCGAGAAGCCTCTCGAAGCTTATGTTTTTGCCTTTAAAACTCGAGCACCGCACTTTTGCTGAAGAGAAAAAGTGGTGTTAAGGGGGTAACGCCCTTTTGATGAAGGAAAAGAGCGATGGTACCTCCCTTTTGCTATGTAAAAGGAGCGTTGTTCACTTAGGTAACGCTTTTTATCAATGGGAAATGAGCATTACTGGATCTAAACAAGGAAAAATGCAAGGGGTCAATTTCTTCCTTTCATTTATCTAGAACAAACTCTAATGGATTGGAGCAGACAACGGAATACATATCTCATAAAATGATAGTGATGATATTTAGGTGTAACGGAATGCCCCCCAAAGTATGATGGATAGAGGGAAATGATAGGAAAAATACTTTGATAGAACAAGGTGTAGTCCCAAGGAAAAGGTCTAATGGCTGGAACTTCTCAAGCATCACATGGCTGCTGACCAATACAACGAAGATCCATGTGAGATACAAAAATTCATGGCTACTAAAATGCAATGTAGATCCATGCGAAGAAGACTCAAATTTGGACATAGCTACCAAACATACAATGTAGATCTATGTCATACAGACACAAATCTGAGCACATCCACAAACATACAAATGTGGATCCATGCTATGACTCATACAAATACTCCATCACAACCCAGGGAAAGCAATGAGTGCTAAACTGATACCCAAGGTCTTCGTCTCGTCTTCCACAAAGTACGATTCTATCCATGTGATTACAATGTCTTGATATCGAACATGGTAGAAACCACTTGATTATTGGTCAATGATGAGAACCATTAATAAGTGTGAGGGAAATCACCATTGATGTCAATGATTCCCAAGGTACCCTAGTACAATCTCCCGAGTGTGAATAGATGATCTCATGTCGAACACTTAGTCGAATATTTCGATCAAAGTTCAATGATGTGAACCTATGTTGAAAGCGAGAGAATTTGTCATTGATGCATACATATATCAAGGTACTAATTTGTTTCTAAGACTGATTCTTGGATGATGAGTTGAAGTCGACAGAATAGTCTCGTTGAAGGATGGCCATGATGAATCCCACATCGACGACCTGAAACTTGGAATGAAGTTTTGTAATTTTGAGTATGATGTAACCATAGGACTGACACAAAGGTTGTTTTGACTACAGATGCAAACTCTCAGCATAACTTACCTTTGAAAATCAGGCGGCATGACCCAAGACTTGGCAGCATTCACTTAACCAGGAGGATACCAAGACATAATGTGACGGTGGACGATGCATTCTTTGAAAAACTCAAAGGAGCGACATGACTCATGAAAGTGGATCGAAATGGAAGAAAACTGAATACCCAATTGACTAAATGAAATGCAGACAAGTGCCATGTTCAAAACTGACTAATAACCGCCATTTATTCCAAATGAAATGTATTCCCCTTTCCTTAATTTACCCATCATGATAGATGAGTGCCTCTTTTCATTTTTACGAGTTCAAAGATGGTAACAAACACTCATTGTAGCTCATCAAGCAATGATTCCATTCTCATATGTTTTATGAACCTGAGAAAGGAGGGGTTCATTCCCAAAAGAGGGTCTTTCAGTGTTTAATGTAACAATTCCATTGAAATTTAACTTAGTATCATTCATGTTTAGAGATTCTAAATGAAAAAGGAAGAAGTCTCCAAAATGAACTCTTTCATAAATTTAGTCCCCGATCCCGAAAAAGTATAAAATGATGCCCAGGAGAACTCTTCCAGTCATGATTGGCTGGAGTGTACCTTTTTCATAAGTAGTGCCCCTTGGTCCAAAAAAGGTAAATTATCACAAGGAAGATGACTCTTAGGGTCCTTTTATGAGCATGAAGAAGACAAGTTCACTCGGAAATCTTTTCACATTTTAAGAGTCCGAAAAGAGTGTAAAGAGGACTCTATTAGGGCTCTTTTTTCATAAACCAATTTTAAGTAAAAGTACACTCGATACCTCTTCACTAAGTTCTTAATGAGCATGTTGAAGGTATAAAAGGCACTCATAACCGTTTCAATGCTTGAATCCAGAGCATGAAAAAGCGATAAAGTAAGCTCAAACCACTTTTCATGTTTTAACCAGAGCACGAAAAATGAAAACTAAGATCAACACCATCTTACTGTTTTTAATGAGCTCAAAGATTAGCTGAAAGAATGCTCAGGGTATCTGCTTCATTTTTAAACGAGCTTGACACAAAATAAGAACTATACTCAAAGGGTTGTTTCATGGCTTAATGAGCTCAAAACTAAAAGAAAGTATGCTCAAAATGAGTTACATTGACGGGTATTTTCCCAACATGATGTCCAGTGGTTGGTACCTGCCCCCAGTATAACTGTCAACTATATTAACTCAACATAATGTAAAGAGGTGGGATTCATTTCGTTCGCCTACTCTATTTGTCATCCAACTAATTTCACGGTTGCCACCAGGAAAAGGTTCACTAGAAACAGATGAAGAAAGAGGATCAAGTTATACAGGCAGGTGAAATCAAGTTGCAAGGCTTGACATAATAGAAGAATATGTTTCATTTTTTAATGAGCTTAACACGAAAAAGGAACTTTGCTCAGGGTCAGTTTTATTTTATAACGAGCTTGAAACCAAGGACAAACACTGCTCAAGGTGACCTATTTCATTTTACACAAGCTTGAAGCAGAATAGGAACTATGCATGTGGGGACCTGTTTCATTTTTACACAAGCTTGAAACAGAGAGTAACTATGCTTGTGGGGACCTATTTCATTTTTACACAAGCTTGAAACAGAGAGTAACTATGCTTGAGAAAATCCATTTCATCTTTAACGAGCTTGACACAGAATGGGAACCTTGCTCGCAGAATGGTTTCAATTTTATGCAAGCTTGAAACCAAAAGGTAAACTATGGTTGAGGCCAATTTTATTTTTTAACGAGATTAAAACTAGAAATAAACTATGCTCAAGGTCGGTTTTATTTTTAACGAGCTTGAAACCAGAAGTAAACTATGCTCACAACCATTTGTTTCATTTTTTAACGAGCTTGGCACAGAGAAAAGGAACTATGATCACAAACCTCTGTTTCATTTTTTAACGAGATTGACATAGAAAAAGAACTATGCTCATAGACATATGTTTCATTTTTTAACAAGCTTGACACAGAGAAAAGGAACTATGCTCACAGACATATGTTTCATTTTTTAACGAGCTTGACACACAATGGTAACTATGCTCATAGACCTCTATTTCATTTTTTAACGAGCTTGAAATAGAGAAAGAACTATGCTCAAGGTCATCTGTTTCATTTTTTACCGAGCTTGACACAGAATGGGAACTATGCTCATAGACCTCTGTTTCAATTTTTAACGAGCTTGATACAGAGAAAGAACTATGTTCACAATGACTTGCTACCCTACATGATATCCAGAGGTTGGTAGGTTTCTCCCTTTCACATAAGGAGTTAGAAACTTAAATCGAGTATGATATCTGTAGACTGGAACCATGCCCCCCATTTTACCTATGATGGGAAGAAGCTAACTAGAAGAAGGGAAAGGAACCACAAGAACATGCAGAACATTCAGGGAATTCTGATTACTAGGAATGATGCGATGGTCAAGTGTAACAAAGGAAAGCCGATCAATGGTCACAATCTTCCCATCACGGGGGAAATGCATCACTCTAAAGAGTGTGGACACTACAGGATTCATGGTGTACACATAATCACGTCCAAGGAGCGTATTGAAATTTAAAGCACCTTGGACCACCATAACATCAATACAGAATGTTTTCCCTCTTAAAGTGATACGAAAATGAGGAAGGATCCCTAAAGGTGCAGTAGATCTTCTATTAAAAGCCAGTATCTGATCGGTGGCCGGTACAAGCAGAGAAGAACCTATTGCTTGCCAAGCAGTAGAGGATAGAATACTAACAGAAGCCCCTTCATCAATAAAAGTGCGAAGTATACTCTTAGTAGTAACTCTCACATACATCTCGAAAGCAACACCCAAATGAAGACGATATTCTATTAGGTTACTCCAGTCAAAGGGAATAACCTCACTACTTAGAGAGGGTTCTGTCAAAAGAGACAAAATTTAGTCTTGCATATAACAATCAAAACTAACTATGAAAACTTCAGCAGGCTTCAATTCACTCTCAACTGGAAGAGAGGGCTACTTCAATCTTAACACTCTCTGACGAAAGAGTGGGATCGGGTGGAGATGACATCGACTCGACCACTTTAACTTCACTCTCCAAAGGGAGAGTGAGGAGAACAACATGTTCTTCACTCTTTAAAGAAAGAGTGGGATCAATCAATGATGTAGCTGGATAGACCACTTTATCAACCAATGACAGGTCAAGGGACAACTTACGATAACCTGTTGGAACTCGTTGCTGAGGAACAATAAAATATTCCAACCACTTAGAAGCTTCATCCATACGAGAACAAAGGTAAGTAAAGTGCATGTCCTTACATAGAAAAAAGGGATTTTTGACTTTAACCTTCTGACTCTTAACCATAGAGTCACTGGTTGAGGGGGTATCATTAGTATGATGATCAGAGGCTGGTGACATCGATTGCCGGGAAACCTTAGACTATTCTTCTAAGACCAGGGCCAGACCATGACAATCTTTCAGAAGGTGATCGCCCTTGTAAATCCTGCAAGGGAATTTGGGCTTATGCAATTTTTGGGTGTGCAGAACAACATTCTCCGCAATGGGAGGAGTAATTGGTTGAGACTTGGTTTTTTATTTGTTTTTCTTCTTCTTCTTCTTCTTATCCACCTACCTACTAGTACTACAACTTTCAACAGGCGAAGAGGGAGAAAAGGGAGAAGACACATCTGGAGAAGAAGGCGAGGGATCAACATGAGGTTGATGCTTCTGGGATGAATGTTTAGGATCTGAAGCAGTTGGTGTATGTGGGATAAATTGAATAGAGAATAACCAAATAGGTAATCTAATAGTCAATCCAGGATGGCTTAATGTAGCCATGAAAAGAGGACCAGCATTCCCATATGGAGGGAAAACAAAAGACGTGCTTCATGACGGAGTCTCTTGGTTGGTAGTCTTGGAAGGTGAATCCATAACTATGTAACAAAAACTATCTCTTTCTTATAATAAATTATAATTGTACAAACAACAAGTGCTACTCAAACTAAAGCAGCAAGCAAAATATGTGAGAGGAGTGGATTAAAGGTCTGGAAGCTCACAGGATTGTCAAACCATCACAACTTGTTATATACCACAGGGTCCAATAGTAGAGCACGAAAAGGAGGATTGGGACCGTACCCTTTCCTGAATACCCAACTACCTGGATGGTATGTTCATAGTAATCTCCCCGAGTGATGTTCTTGGTGTATTGTGATGATAGGACAGCCAAAGGGATTTTCTCGGTTGGTCACGTGATTCCTAAAGGTGTCTCCCGATATATGCAAGGTACATGGGAGCTCCACTTCGTATCAGTGTTGTCTAATGCACAACCATTCGATAGGAGCCTTCCGATATACTACCGAGTACGTGAAGTACCTTTCGATATACCTCTAGGGTATGTGAAAGGTTGTTCGGTAGTATGTGGAAGAACTACAAGCCCCATGGATGTAGTGCAGGAAATAAACAACAGCTCCTACGTTTAAAGACGCAGGAACACGTCTCTAATCTATCACACAAATTGCTAAAAATTTTAAACTTAAACTAACGCTTAATTTTATATTGTACAGTTAGGTGAATGCATGGAAACTTGGACCTGGCTCAAAAAATATGCAAGTATGAGTATGGAAGCATTTTGTTTCAATGAAAACTATATATGGAAAGGAGAGAGAGATTCAATTTCTTTGAAACACATAATTAATCCCATACACAAATAAAACAAAACTTTCTTATATGGTCCTTTCCTAATTGAAACAAACAAAATCTTCTTTTTGAAAGGAAAAAGAAGTGAGATATCTAACAAAAAGCAAGAAAATATTGTTACAACTTTCATACAAAAGTGTTCAGTTTTTTCAACTAAAACGAGAATGAATTAATCGCAAAATTCTACAACAACTTTTATATGGATTTTTTCACAATTTTTTGAAAAAGGGAAAAAAAACATACAAAAATCTTGTATACTAAATGAAGAAAAACTCAAATGAATATTTTCTTGTTCTGTTAAAGAAGACAGAAATCAGAGATCTAACAAAACCAAGTTCTAGTCAAAGCCAACTATGAAGCTTTAAATACCAACATCAATCACAATTCTTGAAAACACTAATGAATTCTCATACGACCTATGAATTCACACATAAGCAAATCTACAGGTCTATCAATTGAAAAAGTAGATCTACAAATTGAAAATGAAGGTGGAGATTTCAACTTACCTAATATTCAAAATTCGAAGTAGTCCCCAGCAGAGTCACCATTTTTTGTTGCTGGAGATTCTCACCTCCTACGGACAGGAGCTATTTCCCTAGATTTGAATGGTATGGGTCTAGAACAAAACACAAACCCAAATGTTAAACTCTCCCTAGATCTGGTTAATTACTTGAATATAATGCCACAATACTTCTCTTAAAGGTTGTACTCTCTATACTTGAAGCTTTCGTATTTGCTATTGTAGAACAACCTGTAAAAGATTGAAGACAACAAGAGAAATATGATAGCATACAAGATAATAAACTAGATCTATGCTTGTGACCAAGGAATCAAACAATATTTACAAATGAAACATTAAATATGGGAAAGAAAAGACATTTTTTATTCAAAATGATTGGAGAGACTACAACCATTATGCCTTGGTGTTGAGATTTCCTTCCAATGGCTCCTTGCCTCTAAATTCACCTTGGCTCCAATAGCTCAAGAATTATTTTGACAGAGTTTGGGTGTTCAACACAATCCTTCCTCCTTTTTCCCATGGGGGATGAGCCAGTATTTAAAGGCATGGGCGAATAGGGATGGTTGAGGAAATGGTGGATGAGGTGGAAGGAAGATCCAAAAATGAAGGATCTCGAGCTCCAGGTGGTCCTAAAACATAGGGATGAGGCTCCACAAAGGTAATCTTAGAAAAGCCTCTCTAAGCTTCCATTTTTGCCTTTAAAACTCGAGCACCGCACTTTTGTTGAAGAGAAAAGGTGGCATTAAGGGGGTAACGCCATTTTGATGAAGGAAAAGAGCGATGGAACCTCCCTTTTACTATGTAAAAGGAGCGTTGTTGACTTATTTAACGCTTTTTATCAATGGGAAAGGAGCGTTACTGGCTCAAAACAAGGAAAAATGCGAGGGGTCAATTTCTTCCTTTCATTTCTCTAGAACAAAGTTTGAGGGATTGGAGAAGAAAAGGGACTACATATCTCAAAACATGATGGTGATGAGATTTAGGTGTATCATTATCAGAGATCAAATCCTAACGGAGGCAAATCATAAGAGTGTGAAGGTTATAATGTCTACTAGTATGGCTATAAACTTCACATAACGATGCTTTCATCCAATGATAATAAGATGGTCAACCAATCAAATCAAACGTGATTGAGCAAGCCTTTATGTATCACAATTCCACGTTCTCATTTCAAGTCTAAAAGTGTGCATTTCTTAGCATCAAACACTTATTTAAATACATCAGTATAAGTGACACCTAACATGCATTAGAGCGGCATTCTCACACAAAGTTTAATGATGATTCTAGGCGACAATAATTACGATTTCACCATGTTAGTCATTAATTTATTTACTAAGTAATGCGATGTGTTCAATGATCAAACCAATATTGTTCACAAACAGTATGCTGCTATCATATAATTGACTTTACATAACCACAAAATGCATAAGTTTGTAAGCTTATAATACGACAATTTTCTAATTCAGGTTTTCTCAATATAAGGTAGAATCAACGTGAATATAAAATACTGGAATATGGATCAACATATGTCAATAAAAACATAGATCATGTTTCACACCTTGTATTTATATCACCAATGCATATATTATTACCATTATTAAATTAGGTTACAAGTTACTTACCCACATCAGTATCGTACCCTTATGTAACAATGCAATGGTATTCCAGTATTCAAGCCAAACTGAATTCATATTTTTTCCTAGCAAGACATTTGTTCTTAAACCAAACATAAACTTATCCTTGTAACGTGCGAATTACCGAGCCACCTTGTCGGTTTAAAGCACGTGGGATACCACGAATTAGGGGGGGGGGAGGCGAATATAAGTGGGAGGAAGGCTGCCACTGTAAGGTCAACCTTCATGATGAATGGAAGGTTGAGCGATCACAGGATTGAGCAGAGAAAAGGTCTACACCAATCTACCAAATGCAATGGTGATGAAGAGAAGAATGTGAGTGGAAAGGATTGGGAGCTTAGATGATGGAGGTATAAGCAATGAAGGTTTGTTGTAGATCAGAAGGAGCCCGGCAGGGGTAATTGGAGGGTTGTTTGTCGAGGAGAGGTAAGGAAGAACAATGCAGGGTAGGCTACCATTGTAAGGGCATCCTCACCACTCCATGCATGTTTAGGAGAATGCATGGGAATGGGCAAAGGAAGGCTTGCACAAGTGATTTAGATGAGGTCGTGGGTAAGGGTAGGGTTGTAACACTCCTACGGAGAATACACGAGGTAAAGAGAATAAGGAAGGGGCAACTAGAGTAGGGTGAAGGAGGCTAGCAAAGCACATAAGGCATGGTGACTAGGGAAAGGAGTGGATGCAGCGAGGACTTAGAGGAGCTAAGAGGAAAGGTGATGAAAGTGGAGAATATGGATGGAGAGGGTAGTCTTAGAACTTTTAGAGGGCGGTGAAGAAGATGTGGAGGAGGCCCGAGGGTAGAGACAGAGCACAAAGGCCATTTTAAACAATATCGATAGTTTAAGGGACAAGCCCAAGGGTATGGTAGGGTTTTGGAGGAGGCTACGAGAGGGAATACAAATAAAGGGAGCAGCAGTGAGAGCTTAGAGAGGTGGACTACTTAAGTTACTAGCTAGAAGTGAAGCTAAGGAAAAGGGTTTAGACTTTGAGAAGTCTAGCGAAGGAGTTATGGAGAGGTAGTGAGGGTAGATAAGAGAGAGGTTGCTAGAGAATGCTTATGAAGGATCGAGAAAATGGCTATTGTAGTGTTAGCAAGGCCAAAAATGGGAACCAACGAAGACTAGGGTAGTGGTTGGAAAGGTTGTTAGTGCAACAAAGATGTAGAGAGAGAAAATCGAGGGTAGCAGCAAGCCTCTAGGGCTGTGATGGTGGAGGAAAGGTGGATCTATAACCTAAGAAACCTAATATAAACACTAACCTAACTAATCCTAAAGACTATTCTAAGAACTAACCCTAGGTTAAGTTTGTGAGATGAAAAAGTGTGAAAACCTAGGGAAAACCCTGTCACAAGCCCTACCTAACCTAGGGATTCTTACGAAGAATAGATAGCCTAGTGAGGGAGGGTCCTAGGTTAAGCAACTAGCCTAGGAAAAACTAAGGAGAAACCCTAGGGAACCATCATGAGGAGACATGTCATTGTTTTCTAAGGTGATAGGAAAGAAGGTAATGGCCTATCCTAAGGCAAAGTGCATCTCTAAGGCTACCACTAGGACTCCGACATGCACATCCACCAACATCCAACAAAAAGGTAAGAATCCTGACCTCTTTGTGCTTGTGTTCAAACAACAAATAGAAGCATCAACAAAAGCATAGATTCAACAAAGAATTACCAAAAAATAACTTGCATTAACCAGAAAACTCCCTTAAAAGGAGCGCATTCATCTAGAGAAACCGTAAGAAAGGTAAAACAAGTGCATAGTTATTTATCCCATCAATTCTAATTTACAAATGAAAGTGAGGAGATCTATTTATATGATCTCACACTCACTTTAAATAAAATCAAGATCGACATGCCTTAAAACAAGTCAATTTCAAATTATAAAAATGTCAACTGAAAATTAAAAGAAAATAATAATAAAATATAGCCTAAGGTAGGCTTGAGGTAGGATACCTAGGGTATTTTTACCCCTAGGTGCCAAAACATGCTCAAATAAGCTAACCACTCTGAACGAAAAGCTGGAGTGAGCTGGAGGGAGGGAGTTATACCCCATATAACCCCTAGAATGCTGTAAAATCCCTCAACACCATCCTTAAAGCATGAAGATGGCTTGGCATGGAGGATGTCTTCCTCTAAGGAAATAAGTCCAGGGAGAGGAAGGACCCACTGACTCAAGGGCCATTAGGGTGTGCGAAATAGTTGCGAATGAGGACGAGTGTCTCGTATTTGAAGCAAAGGCCACTAGAGACCACAAGCGGGATATGGATCCATGAGACCCAATGGTCAACTCTTAGGGTCCCCGGACACCAACCCTGAGGTTAAAACCCTCTTTAAAGGGAATTCAACATTGTCATCAAGCCATAAATACCATTAATGGAGAGACAATGGGCCAGACATGACCACCATTTCTCAATAACACCCCTCCTAGTTGAAAATTGTCACTCTCTCCCTGGGGTACACATGAAGGTGTGTTGGGTACAAGGTGCAACATAAAAATGGCTCCAACTGTGGGGTGAGTGCTCTTCCCTAGAGTGCTTGAGAACCTATGAATATACTAGTACATGTACACCTACACACATATCAAACATATGAGAGATTAAAAGCATTTAAGGGTAGAAACTTCCGTCCTTCCTTGTTCGCAAAATGAGCGAAACAAACTAATAACAATAAAAACTAACTAGACACTGAAAAAGACATCAAATTCAACTCATAGAAAGATTCCTAATGCAACTAACCCTACCTACTCTAAGCATGGCAATCATAATATGTTAGGTAAAATCATACCACCAACGTATTTAAGTAAGTAATCCATACCTGATGTCTTACCTTTGTATTTTAATGTAATCCAGGCCAATACCTCATCGATGATATGTTGGGTACATATCATGATCTTCATCCGGATGAGGAAAGAAAAATTTACCCTCTGAAGGACCTAGAAGATTTGGAACTGATGCCATGGAGGAGCATATCTTTGACAAGATTTGTTAATCCATGCTTCTAGTGGACTTATGTAAGGGAACCTTCCATCATATACTGGTCTTGAGAAAAAATATTGCCCACAATTGATCACCAGATTTTGATCTAGAAAGGAAATTGACAAAGCAGGCCTTCACAAATCCTTGTATGTCAAACACATATTTTCCTTGCATCCACCTAAGTATTTCTTTGGATATAAATGTATATTACTTGTCTTTCTTACAAACAAGTTAGTGTCCCAGATAATCCTTGAAATTTTGAAATTGTCAACGAAATAATGCATACCCTCATAATTCAAACGAAAAGATAAACAATAAACACCATAAACCTAAGTGATGAAAATCATACATGTCCACCTACCCGCCTTGATCTTGTCCAGATGGATGATTACTGACTTACCAAGATAGGATGGGGAGGGTTGAACAATTTCTTGGATACTTTCCACAAGAGGATGTTAGAAGTCCTGATTTGGGAGAATGATGGGCTAGAAGGCAATGGGAGCTTCATTGATGATAGGAAAAACTCCTCTTCCCATGCCTAGGTAAAGGAATGGATCCATTATGATACTCCAAGGCCTCAAAGGATCATATACTGGTGGACCAAGGAACTCCCAGTAATTGCTTCCTTCTATATTCTCATAACTTTCTTCTAAGAGGGATAGAACATCATAAGAAACCATCAATGGATGACAATGAAATTTTAGCAATTCTATCCATCCCTTGGTTTCTTCAATTATGGCTTCTTGATCTTTACTTTCATCATCAAGAATTTCTTCAAGCTCTTCTAAGGCTTGCTCATCTTCCATTGTATTCAAGATATCCTACTTGGTGTTCGTGTCCCACTAATCACATAATACCTCGATCAAGTGTTGAAAGGAAGATATCCCCCCAGGAATAATTCCATCATACCAAGCATCCCTGTCTTGGTTCCCTCCCAAACCGAGGGACATCACGAATAATTGCATAGTTGTATGTTCGTCCACAATGTCCCATGCCAAAAGAACTTCTTTAAACTTTGCCACATGTGTCGCAACTATATCTTCATCCTTGTGAAATGTTGAGATATACTTAAGACATCGATGTTGGTTTCACTTGTTTGGGATATACTGAGAGATCATAGGATTGAGCAGAGAAAAGGTATGCACCAATATGCCAAATGCAATGGTGGTGAAGGTAAGAACATGAGTGGAAAGGTTTGGGAGCTTGGAAGATGGAGGGAGCAGCAGTGAAGGTCTGTTGTAGATTATAAGGAGGTCATCGGGGGTGTTTGGAGTGTTGTTCATGGAGGACAAGTAAGGCAGAACGATGCAGGGTAGGCTGCCACTATAAGGGCATCCTCACCACTCAGTTCCCATTTAGTAGAACGCATGGGAATGGGAAAACGGAGGCCTGCACAAGTGATTTAGATGAGTCTGTGGGTAAGGGTAGGTTTGTAACAGTCATGGGGAGCATACTCAAGGTGAAGAGAAGAAGGAAGGGCCCGCTAGAGTAGGGAGAAGGAGGCCAGCAAAGTGGAGAAGGCCTGGTGACTAGGGAAAGGAGTGGATGCAGCGAGGACTTAGAGGAGCTAGGAGGAAAGGTTACAAAGGTGGAGAAGATGGTCAGTGAGGGTAGTCTTAGAACTGTCAGAGGGCGGTGAGAATATATGGAGTAGGCCCGAGGGTAAAAGACACAGTACAAAGGTCATTTTAAATATTCTTGAGAGTTTAAGGGACAAGCCCGAGGGTTCGGTAGGGTTTTGGAGGAGGCTGTGAGATGGAATATAGATAAAGGGAGGAGCACCAAGTTCTTAGGGAGGTGGACTTCTTAAGTTACTAGGTAGCAGCGAAGGTAAGGCCAAGGGTTTATATTAGGAGAATTCTAGCGAATGATTTATGGAGAAGCGTTGAGGTTAGATGAGAGAGAGGCTGCTAGAGCGAGCTCGTGAAGGATGAAGAAAAGGGCTACTGTAGCGTTAGCGAGGCCAAAAATGGGAGCCAACGAAGACTAGGGTGTTAAGATTTCATATGCTAGACTAGATTCATTAGTGTTCAATTCAAACATCATAGTAGTAGCATATCTAAAATCATTGATAGAAACAAAATCAGAATATAAACACTATATTTATCCTAGGAAACCCTCAACGGGAAGAAAATGCATCAAAATTTCCTTTGTATAAGATGTATAAAAGACAACCCCAAAAACTGATGTTCTCCTCCAGTTGTTCTGTCTCTCTCAATCTCCTATGCGCTACTCAAGTGAGTGAGTCTGTGTTCAAATAAGAACCATAGCTCCTCTATTTATAGATATTGAGCCAACTGACTTTTACCCTAATCAAGTTGGCCCACTAAACTGTTTGGTCTGACTTCACCTAGGAAGACTCAAAATAGTATATTATATTATTCATTAGGGTACTAATGACCCAACTTACAATGGAGGATTTACCTCATGACTCTATGATGACCAAATATAATAGTAACACCCCTCAGAGGAATAATAACATCTCCATTGGGTTACATCAGTAAAATACATTTAGAATATCATTTGAAGTTACAATATTTCAACACTCCCCCTAAACGAGAAGGTTATTCTACTAACAACATCATCATAGACTATAGGAGAATAGAGAAACAATAATTGCAATAGTACATCAAGGTAATACATCTATAAATCATAGTAAGTTTCCTCAATCAGTAACTAGAACATTTACTCTTCATCTTCTGCATCACACGGTCACTTGATCCTTTTATCGCAACGCTTCGATCTTTCGATCCTTTGTAGCAACTCTTTGATCTTCTTGATCCTTTGCAATACTTTGATCCTTTGCAGCAACACTTTGATATTCTTGATCCTTTGCAGCAACACTTCAATCTTCTCGATCCTTTGCAACAACACTTCGATATTCTCGATCCTTTGTAGTAGCACTTCGATCTTCTGTAGTAGCCTTCCGATATTCTTGACCCTTGTAGTAGCACTTCGATCCTTTCGACCCTTTTGTAGTAGTACTTTGATCCTTTCGATCCTTTGCAATCGCAATTTTATCCTTTCGATCCTTTGTGGTTGTACTTCGATCTACTTGACCCTTTTTTGTTGTACTTCGGTCTACTTGATCCTTCATCGCCACACTACCTGCAGTACACATGATTTATTTATGGGATGATCAATCCCGATTCCTGATCACTTTAGGACCAAATTCGAAGGATGATGCAATCATCCATCAACGTGATCCATGAAATCGATCGTCTGAAATTTCTACACTAAATGTAGATCTCGACCGCACCCATTGAAGTCCCTATCATCTATGAGGACTCATCGTAGACCATCCATACCACATAGGTTAGGACCACTCCCAAGTGAGTGTTATACTATGGTATCTACACTTACATGTAGGCATACTCTTCCAAGCAAGAGTATTGTCTGCAGAGAAAATCTTGACTGCATACAAAATGTCATCCCATTATAGAACATCCATACCACACAGGTTAGGACCACTCCCAAGTGAGTGTTATACTACGATGTCCATGAGGAATCATCATAAAGCATCCATACCACTGAGGTTAGGACCATTCTTGAGCGATTGTTATTATATGGCATATACATATGAATGTAGGCATACTCTCCATACAAGAGTATAGTCTGCAAAGCATATCTCGATTGCATACAAAATTCCAGTCCTGTCATATGTGAGGACTCATCATAGAGCATCCATAACACAGGTTAGGACCACTCGTGAGAAAGTGTTATTCTATAGTATCCACAACTGAATGTGGGTACTCTCCATGCGAGAGTAACATCTGCAGGACCATTCTTATCTAGTAAGGACCACTCTCTTGAACAGAGTGTTATATCTCCCATCCTTAAGAGAGGATACTATCATCCACAAATGAATGTGGGTACTCTCTATGCGAGAGTAATATATGCAGGGTCATCCTTATCTAGTAAGGACCACTCTCGTGAACATAATGTTATAGTTTCCATCCTCAAGAGAGGATAATATCATCCACAAATGAATGTCATACCATCATCATCACTATAATCCATCATCGATGTCAGTCTCACCAATACTCCCCCTTTCCTGGGAAGTTCAATATTATCAACCTGCTCCCCATTCGATCGAGGAGGGTTCATGTCTTCGACTCGATATTCCTTTTTGAAGAAGGTCCATATCTTCATCATTTGTAGTCCCATCACTATTACTCCTTCCAAGGAAAGTCTTTTTCGAACTACACCAAGCTTATCACGGAAATATTCGAACTACACTTGAGATAGAGGCTTGGTTAGTACATCGGTACCCACATACTTGAGATTGATAGCTCCTTTTTTACCATATCCCTTATATAAAATATCGCATTTCTATGTGCTTTGTGTCATGGAACATCGGATTCTCTGTCATCTTTATACAACTTTGCTTGTCACAGAGAATTACTGTGGTGTCCAACTCCATGTCAAATAATCCTGACATCAGCTTCTGAAGCCACATCGCTTCACAACAAGCAGAGCAAGCTGCAATGTACCTGCTTCATTCGTAATGAGAGCAACACTGGATTGTTTCTTAACAAACCATGAGATCATGGTGGATCCTAGACAATAACATCCACTTGAGCTGCTCTTTTTGTCTGCGACACTTCCTACCCAATCTGAATCCGTATATCCATCCAATTTGTAGTCATGATCTCTCCCATAGTAAAGTCCCAAATCAATCGTACCTTTTAGGTACCTCATCACATGCTTTGCAACTATCAAGTGAACCTGTCTAGGTTTAAATAGATACTGAGTCAGGGTGTTCATGGTAAAGCATATATCTATCCTTGTGTTTGTCAAATACATTAATGACCCAATAATTTGTCTGTAGTGAGTCATGTCCACTAGCTCAGATGTCTCATCAGACAACAGCTTTAGGTTTGTGTCCATGGGTGTGGCCATGGATTTACAATGCAACATATCAAATCTTTTCAAGGTTTCTACTGCATAATTTCCCTGGTTCAGAAAGATTCCTTCTGGGCTCTTCCACACTTCCAACCCTAGGAAATAATGCAGCAATCCAAGATATTTCATCTCGAATTCTTCAGCTATCTTCTTCTTACAATCCTTGATATGTTTCTCACTTCCAGTCAAAAATAGATCATCCACATACAACAATGGTATGACTGGTTCATCATCCATAATCTTTCATCTACAGATTAGGATTAGGTTTACTCTTGGTAAATCCCATGCTTGTCAAGAAGCTATCTATTCTGCCATACCAAGCTCTAGGAGATTGCTTTAGTCCATACATAGCCTTTTTCAACTTGCATACATGAGTCACTCTGTCTTTGACTTCAAATCCTTATGGTTGTTTGATGTAAACCTCTTCCTCAATCACACCATTAAGGAAGGTTGTCTTTACATCCATCTAGTGTAAATCCCACTTCATCATGGAGGCAAGTGCCATGATAGTTTTGATGGAAGTGTACCTTGCTACTAGATCAAATGTATCCTCATAATCGATCCCCTCTTTCTGAGAGAATCCTCTAGCCACAAATATTTCTTTGTACTTCTCAATACTTACATCAGCATCATGTTTTATCTTGTATATCCATTTTGAAGATACCACACTCTTGTTTTCTGGTTTGGGAACAATATCCCAAACATCATTCTTCATGATCGACTAATATTCTTCCATCATTGCTTCAACCCATTCTTTATTCTTTGCAGCTTCCTCATAGCTTGTGAGTTCTTGATCTACAAGATCACACATCAAAGCTACATAATTGGAATATGGCTTTGACCTTTTGCCGGTTCTTGTGGAGCCTTCTAGCGCTCCATATATTTATGCTTCTTGTATTATTTCTCTTACCCAAGAAGGTTTTCTCTTTTGAGAGATATCCATAGTAGGGGGATCCTGAGGCTCTAGCATGTCATGATATTCTGATGCCACTATTTTAGGATATTTTTCAGCTTCTGTCCTTCTTGGAGGTACATCCTCTTCGTGTACTTCTTCAAGCTGACACCTTCTAGACTTCTTAAGAGTTGTCTCTTCATCAAATGTTACATCCCTCCTAATCTCGAAATGATGGAATCTTGAAATGTATATCATGAAGGCTTTGGATACTTCACAGTATCCAACAAATATTCCCTTATTTCCCAGAGGATCCAATTTGATTCTCTTCTCTTTCGGAATATGTACATATATTGGGAAGCCAAATATCTTGAGATGGCTTACTTCAGGTTTATTTTTGATATACATCTCTTGAGGAGTCTTGAATCCAAGAGAACTGTGAGATAATCTATTTTGCACATATACGGTTGTTCTTGTTGCTTCAACCCATAGGTGCATAGGGAGGTCTTGGTCCTGAATCATGGTCTTCACTGCTTCCATGATAGTTCTATTCTTTCTTTCCGCAACACCATTTTGTTGGGGATTATAGGGAGTGGTTAGTTCCCTCTTGATTCCTTCATCCTTACATAATACTTCAAATTCCTTTGAAGTGTAATCTCCACCATTATCTGATCTCATTGTCTTGATTCTCTTTTTTGAGTGGTTCTCTATCAAGGCTTTGAATTCCTTGAATTTCTTGAACACTTCACTCTTATTATTCAAGAAGTATATCAAGGACTTTCTTGAATAGTCATCAATAAATGTGACATAGTACTCATATCCACTCAAGGATATGGAGGGAATAGGACCACATACATCATAATGAATTGGTTCTAACATACCTTTGGTCTTTGTTTCACTTTTCGGAAAGGGATTATTGATGTTATTTCCCTTTTCACATCCCTTGCAGGTACCCTCATGTTTGATCTTCAGATCTGGTAACCCTATTACCACCTTCTCACATAAGGTAATTTTTTACAGTTGATGTGGGCAAGTCTCCTATGCCACAGTTCACTTGAGCTGGTAGTCTCATGGACAAGGGTTGTCTATGGATGTCCTTAGATTTTGTACAGTCCTACTCCTTCTTCTCCAATAACTACAACATCTTCAAGTTTCTTTCCTTTGGACCACATAAGTACTTGTCCATCTATAAAAGCAACTCTATATCCTTTCTTATCTAGAGAAGATATGTAAGTAGGTTCTTTTTCAAACCTGGTACATATAGTACTTCCTTCATCTTCATGGAAGTCCCAGAGTCAAGCTTGTAGCTTGATTACCAATACCTTTGATGGGACATTGATAGTCATCTCCCAATGATACCTTCTAGGGAGATTTATTCTCTTCAAGTCTTGATAGAGTTTTCCTCTTCCCTGTCACATGCTTAGAAGCACCACTATCAATAAGCCATGTGTCTTCTCAAGGTGTTACAGACCCAAAGAGTGCAGAGAATAACACATATTCTTCTACATCTTCACCTCTAGTTTTCTTTCAAGGTCTTTCTTCATCCTCATATTCAGTTAGATGAGCATGATGTCTTTGTTGTTGTTGTTCTTCTTTGGTGATGGAAATTCTCTAGAAAGATGTCCTATTTTATGACAGTTGTAGCATTGATACTTTGAGTAATCCTTCTTCTTCTTCTGGAATTTATTCTTTGAAGGATTATGATTACTCTTCTTGAAGTTTGATTGTTTTCTTCCTTTAGTATGGGTTGCTAGAACTTGATCATATTCTCTGAGGAGAGCTTCTTTATTGGCTAATCTAGATTCTTCTTGTATGCAATCTTCTCATACTATGTCAAAATTCATACTTTATTTTCTAGCAAACATAGTCTAAATGAATGAGTACCAAGGTCTAGTTAGACCACTAAGAGCAGTCGTAACTAGTTCACCCTCACCAAGGGTTTCTCTAATAGCTCTTAGCTTCTATTTGAACTAGGAGACCCTTGTGAAGTAACCTTGAATAGATTCTCCTTTGCTCATATTGGTGCCCTTCAGTTGAGCTCTTAGATTCATCTTTCTGTTGATGTTTCTTCCCTCATACATTTTGGAAAGTGCATCATAATTTGCTTAGGTGTATTCTTAGATGACACTTGAGGGATCAAGTGATCCTTAATATAATCAACAATGATCCTCATTTCCTTGATTATATCTTGTTCATGGTTCTCCTTAACTTCGTCTTCTTCAGGTTCTGCAATCTCATCCTTGATGTACTTCTCAAGGCCATTCGCTTTCAGAATGAGCCCAATCATATACTTCCAAGCCAGGAATTTTACTAGGACAATAGATGTGCTTGAGGGAGGAAATTTGGTTGATCCAACTAGTTTCTAGAGATCCCAAATATTCAGCCTTCAAATCCTACTTGCGAGGTTGCAACACTGTGGAAATCTTGGTTCTATTTCACTGCAGTTTTTCGGTTCACTCCCAAAGTAGGGTTTGGCTTTCCTGGAGATCTAACCACCCAAAAAATTTGATCTAGGGCTCAATAGATGTGATCCAGGGAGGCGCAAATTTCTATGCAAGTAGGTCTTCAAAGCTCCAACTTTTGTAGAAACCCCAATTTCTTCCGAAGAGGGAGGAGAGAGAATTTCACCTTTTGAAAGATGCTATAATTGGGTTAGCTCTGATACCATGTTAAAATTTCATATCCTCAACTAGATTCATTAGTCTTCAATTCAAACATCATAGCAACAACATATCCAAAATCACTAATAGATTCACAATCACAATATAGACACAATATTTATCCTGGGAAACCCTCAAGGGAAAGAAAACCCAACAAAACTTCCTCCATATAAGATGTATTAAAGACAACCCCAAAAACATGTGTTCTCCTCCAGTTGTTTTGACTCTCTCTCTCCTATGTGCTACTCAAGTGTGTGAGTCTGTGTTCAAATAAGAGCCACATATCCTCTATTTATACACATTGAGCCAACCTACTTTTACCCTAATCAAGTCCACCCCACTAAACTATCTGGGTTGACTTCACCTAGGAAGACTCAAAACAGTATATTATATTATTCATTAGGGTACTAATGACCCGAACTAAAATGGAGGCTTTACCTCATGACTCTATGATGACCAAATATAATAGTAACACCTCGTCGGAGGAATAATAACATCTCCCTTGGGCTACATCAGTCACAATACATTTAGAATATCCTTTAAAGTTACAATATTTCAACATAGGGTAGTGGTTGGAAAGGTTGTTAGGGCAGCAAAGATGAAGAGAGGTAAAAGTGAGGGTAGCAGTAGGCCTCTAGGGTTGTGATGGTGAAGTAAAGGTGGATATAACCCTAGACTAACCTAGAAAACCTAATCTAAACACTGACTAAACTTAAAGACTATTCTAAGAAATAACCCTAGGCTAAGTTTGTGAGATGAAAATTTGTGAAAACCTAGGTAAAACCCTAGCACAAACCCTACCTATCCTAGGGATTCTTAGGAAGAAAGGCTAGCTTAGTGAGGGAGGGTCCTAGGTTAAGAAACTAGCCTAGGAAAAACTAAGGAGAAACCCTAGGGCACCCTCACGAGGAGACGTGTCGTTGTTTGATAAGGTGACAATAAGGAAGGTAATGGTCTATCATAGAAAAAAGTTCATCTCTAAGGCTACCACTAGGACTCATACATGCACATCCACCAACATCCAACAAAAAGGTAAATATTATGACCTCCTTATTCTTGTGTTCATCCAACAAATTGAGGCATCACCAAAAGTAGAGACTCACCAAAGAATTACCAAAAAATAGCTTGCATTAACAAGAAAACTCCCTCAAAAGGAGTGCATTCATCCAGAGAAACCCTAAGAAGGGTAAAACAAGTGCATATTGATTTATCCCATCGGTTTTGATTTACAAATGAAAGTGAGGAGATCTATTTATATGATCTCACACTCACTTTAAAAATAATCCAGGCCGATATTCCTTAAAACAATTCAATTTGAAATTATAAAAATGGCAACTGAAAATTAAAAGAAAATAATAATAAATTATAGCCTAAGCTCGGCTTGAGGTAGGCTACCTAGGGTATTTGCACCCCTAGGTGCCAAAACACGCTCAAAAAAGCAAATCACTCCAAACGAAAAGCTGGAATGAGTTGGAGGGAGGGATTTATACCCCATCTAACCCCTAGAATGCTGTAAAATCCCTCAGTTCCCTCATCAAATCATGAAGACGTCCTGGCATGGAGGATGTCTTCCTCCAAGGAAATAAGTCCAAGGAGAGCAAGGACCCACTGTTTGAAGGGCCAATAGGGTGTACGACGTGGTTGTGAATGAGGACGAGTGTCTCGTAGCTAAATCATAGGCCACCATGAGGCCACCATGAGGGGCAAACAGGATATGGATCCATGAGACCCAATGATCAACCCTTAAGGGCCCCAGACACCAACCTTGAGGTTAAAAACCTATTTAAAGGGCATTCAACACTGCAATTAAGACATAGTACCCTTAAAGTAGGTCGAAAGGATCCAACCATGACCACCATCACTCAATAAAACCCCTCCTGGTCAAAAAATTGGCCCTCTCTCCTTGGGGTACACCTTAAGGTGCAGTGTAACACTCCACCATAATGAGTAAGGACTTAACCTATATCATATTGAAATTGCAAGTAAAGGAAACAAAATTTAGTCCAGAAAGATAAATAACCCCTCTTGATCCACATATTATTGAATTTCCCACATAAGCTCCACTAAAAAACACCAAGACATATTCAATTCCAGTTGTAGAGAACTAATCTTCCTCGAGGCTTTAAGTATTACCACTTTCTGAATACTATCAAAAAAATATTAAATCTTAAGTAAGATCTATAGAGTAATGATTACCCCCCCTCCCCCTCCCCACAAATTAATTAACATCTCATTTTTCATTCACTAGAAGGGCCAACACACTAAATTAATGCAAGTACTTCAAATTTATTTAATAGTTTTTCCTCCCACCATTATTTGAGTGTATTCTCTAGATTTATTCCATCCAATAACCAAACCCTTGTATGAGAGTTATAGTTGTTTCCCATTAACTTCTAGAGAAAAGTACTTCCACTAGACTCAAGAGCACATCTTCATGTAGGATACCATCAAATACCCTCAAAGTATATTTTAAGTAGGTTGTCCCATGTTAATACCTTATTGGATAGACAATCCAAATGAAAAACCTAGTCTTAACATGGTTCCTTAATCTTCCAAAACTTTCACCACCACAATTGTGTGATTTAATTATAACTTTATGTAAACATTTCCTCACATCCTAGCCTCATTAGTCCTCCTCCTTTATAAGAATAACATTGTTGGTTGACGGTATTTGAACAAAATTTTCCCATTAAACAACTTCCTAGTTCTCTAATCTTAGGTCTACAACCTTCATCCACCCTCCTCCCTAAAAAGTGGTTCATATATTGCACTTACAACAACCAATGATTTTATACTTAGATATACTAGAGAAGAATGTAGGCTTATAGATAACCTAAATTTATCTCCACCACCAATCCAATGTTCCCCCCTAATCTGATACTTTTCCATGTCCTACCTACCATGCAAGCCAATCAATTCTAGCGAAGTGGGAAAGATTGAACCAATGCTTTTGGGGATTACAAAGAAATAACAAAATTTTGTTTGGCACCTTGATTCATTTTCTATCACTAACAATGAATGTATTTATTTATGAATGAGAACTTCCCTCAATAACCATATTCCAAATATCATTTTCCATGAAATTTTGGGAGCCAATGTCTTAGAAAAATAGAAAATGTTCTTAAGCCCCCAACTTCCATCATTCTTGGTTTTTTTTTAATCCATACCACCTAACTAAGTCCATTTTATCCTTTTTGAGTATTCCTATTCCAAATAAAAATGAAGGGATCTGTCGTAATTTTATGTAAAATTCCTTTGGGAATATTTGCCAAGGACTACAAGTACATTGAGTTTGCCCCCAAAACTGCCTTAACAAAGGTTAATATAACAACTATCAAATTTTATCTAGTATACCATGAAGTAATCATACTCTCAAACTTAATGTATAATCACAGAGAATCTTTGAATCCATATTCATTCGATTTCAGGTAAAACCCTAGTTATTTGAGCCCTAGTTGAAAATATCCTTCTTGAAAGGGTAACAACAATCAAATTGCATTTTTTTAACCCTCAATTGATCTCTGAAACATTATCATGGAAACATGATCATTTATCTCCATCTATATGGCCTTATAATACACCTCTAGTACATTATTTATTAACTTTGCATCCCTCAACGAGTCGTCACCAAATCACAAGACATTGTGCACAAAGAGTAAATGAGTTAGCGAAATGTGATTCCCCATCCTAATACCCTTGTAACCTCCATTAGTTCTTTTGTATAGTATACAATTGTTGAAGCCTTCAATTACGAGGAGGTAAAGGAGAAGTGAGAGTGGGAAACACTACCTCAATCCCCTGGAGGTTTCGAAGAATGATTAAGCAAAACCATTAACAAGTACAAAGAAAAAAAACATAGGTATAACAATCTTCCATTGGATTTACAAATTCATATGGGAGTCCAAGAAGTAATATAATCAACTTAAGGTATGATGAAATAACGTTATCATATATCTTAGATAGATCTAAATTTATGATAAAAGAGGACCTATTCAATACCTTGAAGTTGTGAGACCTTCTTTATAAATGCAAGTTGCTCATGGATTTGTCTACCATTAGAATCCCAAATTGCTTGCCTAAGATGGAAGGCGATGGCACTACATTGAGTCTTCTTATAGCAGTCTTCTTACAATTATATTATACATACATTACACAAAGAAATAGGTTAAAAATAATTAAATGATTTAGGGACATCTTTCTTTGGAAAAGAATGTATAATTTAAAGCCCCAAGTACCTTACCAAAAAGTATGGATTCCTATACCTCCTGCAACAAATCCTTTCCCACCAAATCAAAAAACCTTCATATAACTCTATATACCAACCAATTGAACCTAGATTTGTTTCCTTTTACAAGGAATTTTTAAACCCTTATAGTTCATCCATTGATTCTCCTTCATAAAATTGAAACATCGTTTTTGGTTCACAAAGCTAGGAAAGTAGGTTGCAATTCAAACTACTCAATTATATTTTCTTTAATACATTCCCTAAAAATATTATCGAAACGATTAATACCAACCTCTACCATATCACTAAAACTTTTTACTTGATCCCCTCTCTCATTCTTTATAATCCATGTAGTGTTAGTGTTTCCCTCGTCTCAGCATAATTGTGAAAGAAATAGGTATTTTTATCACCTTGACCGAACCAAAATTTGCTACTCGTTTGTCTACACTTTGCTTCTTTTCATTTAAGTAACTCTTTCCTAGAAGCTTCCTTCTATTTCAAATTCTTCAATTCTTCATCACTGAAAAATCCATTCATATTAGCCTTGAAAACATTGCAATATTGTCCTATGATCACCACAATTGCTTTTGTGAGTCCTCATACTTTCCATTGGCTTGCTCAATGGTTTTCCTTTTGATCCTCTTCAGATTATTACTTTAAAATTTATCATAATCCTCCATATGGGTCTCAATGTGTTTCCATTCACTTTGAACTATTTACCTGAATTATGGGTCTTTCAATAAATGAAAGTTGAATTTGAAAGGACTTCAGGGCTTGGGAGTTGCGTAACCAACTTTGAGAAAAAAATGAGTCCTACCATCACCTATCCAAGACTTGATTATGCCCACATTGCCTATAATATTTTTTGCAACAAGAAACCTATCTAATATTTTGGATATGCCTCCAATCCATGTTCTATTATTCCTCACAGTCAATTTGTGAAAATCTGATTCGCAACAAGATCTAGGAGCTAAGGGTATCCTCACAACTCAAGATATTCACAAATTATGCAGAAAAAACAGTGAAAAGAGTAGAATTAACACATATGAATGGTGCCAATAACTAAGTTTATTATCACTGTACAACATGTAAATATGTCTGGAACAGTTATAATACAATATGAGAAAATCGTTATCCTTTGTAGGAAAATTGGATCCATACATGTGGCAGGCTTAGATTGGACCTCAACACACACCTAGGTGGACCAATGAGCTCCCAAACCACCTCAAACAGTCATGAATGGTTGTGTGAACGTGCATGAAGCATGCTAGGACATAAATGAGGGTAGTTTAGGTGTGTTGGAGTGCATGGGTGAGTGGGAGTGTCTCTAGGCAGCAATAAATGGTCCAAAAGAGCCAAAAACACCCAAATACCATGCATGGGTGCCTCTGGTCAACCAGTTTCCCAGTTTTAAGGAGTGGGAAAACCCCAAGGACTGACCAATCACAAATGAGGGCACATGTATCTCCAAAATGATCCAATATGGGCGCCTAGGTGCATTAATGAGTCCAAAATACCAAAGGACCTTGCTTGACCAACATAAGCAATGTTTGGACCATATGACATAAATACAAAACAAATGAAAATGTGTCCTAGGTGTATGTGACCATGGTACTATGTGGTATAATTATCTAACATCCCCCTTTAAGTCTAAATTAGTGTAACCACATAAAAATCGAGACTTTGGCAACTAAGGCTCAAGTCACCTCTTACAAAAAATAATTTGTCCATATAACCAAGGTAAGCATGAAAAACTCATGGGAACAAAACCTGCCCTAAAAATGGACATGGAGACAAATCTGAAAGTGAATATCAGAAATCACCGTGTGTCACCCACTCCAAGAAGTGATCTCATATAGGTTAATGTCTTCTCTGTGAAACTCTTGGTGAAGATGTCAACAGTTTTCTCTACAGATGGGAAATACTACAACGATATCTCCTACTCATGCACCAAGATCCTGATGTAGTGCATGTGTATCTCTATGTGCTTGGTCCTCTGTCTCTGTACTGGATAAATGGAAATATTTATTTCACTTTGGTTGTCACACCAAATGACAATGGGTGAATCAAGTGCAAAACCAAGCTCTCCAATAATGCCTTGAAACCACACACATTGTGTAGTTGCGTTCACTGCTCCTCTGTACTCGGCCTCAGCTGATGAAAGGGATATAATGTGTTTCTTCTCAATTGAAAAACATATGGGACCATGTACAAGCATGAATACATAACCCAAAATGGACTTTATATCAATGGAATATACATCCCAATCAGAATCGGTAAATCCAACTAGTTCTAGTGGAGAATTAGCAGCATAATGTACCCCGAAGTGTTTGGTTCCTTACACATAATGCAAGATACTT
The DNA here is from genome assembly GCA_001517045.1 of Pseudotsuga menziesii. Taxonomy (NCBI): domain Eukaryota; kingdom Viridiplantae; phylum Streptophyta; class Pinopsida; order Pinales; family Pinaceae; genus Pseudotsuga; species Pseudotsuga menziesii. Next base: position 406,492 of record LPNX010420137.1, on the reverse strand, counting down.
TTTGTATCCTTCAAATGGATATTATGAGGCTCCTACATATGTCTTGCAACAACACCTCTTACATAATCCAAATCAGGTCGAGAGAGTGTGATATACAACAAGCTCCCAGTTAGTTTCCTATACAACTAGTTGTCCACCAATGGAGATGAACCAAAACCACCTAGTTTCACTCCCGAAAGGAAGGGACTCTTGAATGCCTTACATTCAGACATTTTTAACTTCAATAATAGGTCTACAACATACTTTTATTGGCTGACCTTGATCCCCGCATCATATTTCTCAATATCCAAGCCAATAAATTGGTTCAACAATCAAAGGTCAGTCATAGAAAACTCATTATGCAAAGAAGACTTAATTGATCCTATATCATCAATGCAACTTCTAGTGATAAAAATATCATAACCATACATCACTAATAACTTTAATAAATCACATACATTCTAAAAATATACATTAGGATCATATTTGCACCTCTCAAATCCTAGTGAAAGAAGAAAGTTGTCCATCTTGGCATACCAAGCCCTGAGGGCTTGCTTGAGGCCATAAAGTGACTTCTTCAACCTGCAAACAAGTGAAGGATAATGAATGAAATCTTCAGGATGCCACATATAAATCTCCCCATGAATTTCACGATGAATAAAATCACTCTTCACATCCATATGGTGAACCTCCCATCGCTTAGATGCAGCAATGGTCAAAACTAGCCTGATAGAATCCATCTTTGCAGCCGGTGTGGATGTATATGTATAGTCCACTCCATGGAATTGAGATAAGAATTTCGGAACAAAATTGGCCTTGTACTAGACATTGTAACCATATGCAGCCACTTTGGTCCTAAAGACCCACTTAAATTGCACTAGTTTCCTCTTGGAAGTAGAGGAACCAACTCCCAAGTTTCATTGTCTTGCAAAGACTTGAACTCTTCTTGCATGGTTGTTTTCCATATTGGGTCAAGTGATGCTTCTTGATATGTCTGAGGATTGGATCCAACCATCATAAATAATATCTCTGAAATATTCAATTCACAAGTGGAGAGAACATTGTGAAATTGAGATCTAGTTTTCCTATAGTCTAGTGGATCTCCAACAAGATCACCAGCTACTTGTATGGTTTTCTCATCCCACTTTGGCCTTATGGGTGAGTCATGATATGAATGCATGTCATCATCATCATCATCAATATCATAATCAAAAAAATCAGAGAAAGAATCGTCACTTACATCATCATGGAGTGGAGGATGTGAGCATTCCCCCTTGATAAGTTTGATCTCTTGCATGGGCTCTTCTTCGAACTGTACACTCCTTTCAATGAATGTTTTCTAAGATGAGGGATCAAAGAGATTGTATCCCTTTTCATATTAAGCATATCCAACCATAATGGACTCATTTCTTTGAGGTTTCAAGGCCTTTCTCTTATGGGAGGAATTCTAGTCCAAGCCTTTGAGCCAAAAACCCTCAAATGAGAAACATTGGGCTTGTGACCACTCCAAGCCTCAAATGGTGTTTTCCCTTCCAAGGCTTTGTGTGGAGATTTGTTCTGAACATATGTAGCACAATTTATGGCTTCATCCCATAGCTTAGGTGACAAATCCTTAGCCTCCATCATGCATGTTTCCATCTCTTTCAAAGCTCTATTCTTGTGCTCGTGAATGCCATTTTGTTGTGGTGTGTAGGGCACAGAATGTTGCATCTGAATGCGATTTTCATGACATAGATACTGTAAGTTCTTGTTGACATAATCCTTGCTATTATCAGTCCTAAGAACCTCTATTTTATTTCCACTCCTTTTCTCAATCAAATCTTTGAACACTTTGAAAGTCTCAAAAACTTCAGAGTTTTGCTTGAGAAAATACACCCAACAATACCTTAAGAAATCATCTATGAAAGTCAACAAATACCTTGAATTCCCATATGATGGTGTGGGAAGAGGCCCTATCAGATCTAAATGGATCATATCAAGCACTTGGACAACCCTCCTTGCCTTTCCTTTATAATATTTGCGCTCAACATGTTTCCCCATTATGCACCCTTTGCAAGTGCCTTTGGAAAACTTGATGGTAGGAATCCCTTCAACCATGATTTTTGTGCTTAGTGATTGAAGGTACTTATAAGTGTGATGTCCAAATATCTCATGCCATAATATTTTGGTCTCATTGGCATGTGATAGGATCACATTCCCTTGGCAGTAAGGAAGGAAGTGAGAGAACTTATACATTCTCGAATCATGGTCAACAAAACCCACTACAACAACTTAGCATGTAGAAATTTATGAAATTTCCACATCATTTTGATTAAATGTTACTCTCTTGGATGTACCTATGTCTGTCATTTTATAGACAGAGAGTAGGCTTGCTGCAATATTAGGCACATACAACACATTGTTGAAGTGCCCATTGTCTAGATCGATCCCGCCAATCCCTTGGGCTGGGATCTTAGAGTCATCACCCATGAGGATGGATGGACCGCTGTAAGGATGTATGGATGAGAAGGAATCTTGCATGGAAGCCATGTTCCTTGAGGCACATGAATCTATGATGAAGGAAGAAGAGCCTGAAGATCCATCAACCAAAGCATGGCATCTATCCTTGTTCTCTGAGCTTGAACCTCCCTCTTTCTTCCTTGTGCCTTTTGGAAGTGGGTTGTCATTCTTCTCAAGGAGTTGTGCCATCATGTCAATGGTTTTCTTCATGCATACACTATCTGGATTCCAACCTTTGTGAGATTAAGTGAATTTTGTCTTCTCTTGCTTCTTCTTCTCTTTGTCCTTGGTAGGATTTGAACCCCCATCTAAAGATTTGAGATTCTCCTACTTCTTCTTCTCTTGCTGCTTAAAAACCTTAGCTTTCTTCTTTCCTTTGGCTTGATTCGAAACACCTACAGCAAGGGATTGATCCTTGGTGGATTTTATGGTACCCATTTGCATCAATTTGTCTTGCGCCCGAGTCAAAGACTCCATGAAGTCTGCCAATAAAGGCATTCTCCAATTTCAAACTGTCAGCTTGCCTGAGTGGAATGTGGAGACAAACATTGAATACTCAGGGCCTAGCTTCGAAAGAATGGACAAGATCAGCTGCTCCTCTTTCTTCTCAGTGCCACATTGTTTCAGTTGAAGCACCAACGATTTGAACTTTGTGAAGAAATCCCAGATCATCTCAAAGTGAGTTGAGCTCAGTGCGATCAACTCATTTTTGAGTTCATGTCCTCTAATCTCATCAATCTTCCCAAACAGTGACTCGAGCTTGAGCCAGACTTCATTGGGTGTGGTAATATTGTCTACATGGAAGACAAGGTCCCTCTAAATACTGAGACAAAGCATCCTGAATGCCTCATTCAACTTGTTGAAGTACTTCGATTTTTCCACAACAAAGTTGGGATTGTTCTCAGTCCCCATGGTGACTCTGTAGAGGCCTTTCGGCCTCAGTTGGATCGCCATTTAGGCCTTCCATTCAAAATAATCGAATGCTGTAAGAAATACATGATTCTGCTCCATTTCTTCTTGCACACTGGGTGACAAAGACACTGGAACTACCTGCAATGCAAACACTCAAAAAAAATTTCTGGAAGAGACCCTAGATAGCAACTCAAACTCTCTGGATTCGATTTGAAACTAAAAATAGATCTGATACCTTGTGAAAATATGATTCACAACAAGATCTAGGAACTAAGGGAATCCTCACAACTCAATATATTAACAAATTATGCAGAAAAATAATGAAAAGAGCAAAATTAACACATGGGAATGATGCCAATAACTCAGTTTATTATTACTGTCCAACATGTAAATATGTTTGGAACATGTTTATGATACAATGTTATAAAATCATTATCCTTTGGAGTCAAATTATATGCATACATGTGGCAAGATTAGATTAGACCTCAAACCCCCCAGGTGGACCAATGAACTCCCAAACCACCTCAAACGGTCGTGAATGGCTATGTGAACATGGTTGAAGCATGCTAAGACATAGAAGAGGGTAGACTAGGTGTGGTGGAGTGCATGGGTGAGTGGGAGTGGTTGTAGGCATCAATAAATGGTCCAAAATAGACAAAAACACCCAAACACCATGCATGGGCGCCTCTAGTCAACCAGTTTCCCTTTTTTAAGGAGTGGGAGCACCCCAAGGACTGAACGATCATAAATGAGGGTGCATGTGTCTCCAGAATGATCAAATATGGGTGCCTGGGTGCATTAATGAGTCCAAAACACCAAAGGACCTTGCTTGACCAACATAACCAAGGTTTAGACCATATGAAATAAGTACAACAAATGAAAATGTGTCCTAGGTGTATGTAAGCATGGTACTAGGTTGTATAATGCTCTAACACAATTTAAGTATTAGATTCTATATGTTGTACAAACTTACTTCGCCAATATTTTGAGGTAGAAAATCCACCAAAGAATCCATCCTCCATAAATCACCTCACACTTCACCTACCTAAAATTAAAATCCATGTGACCTCCCACAATTACATTATCCTTCCTATCAATTGAATCCTCAAAGAAGAATCCCCAAAAATATCCCCTTGCAACAAAAGGGCCATAAACATCAATGACGTTAAAAAGTGATTTCGTGACTAGAGATAATAGTTTCAAACATATTGAAAATTAAAGAAAATAAAAACGTTTGACCTATAAAGTCATATACCATCATATCATTAAACATCTAAGTCTTCCTTTTAAGAGGTTTAAAACTACACCTAGGGAAGGTGACCAATATAATATATATATGCCTTGGTGGCATAAAGGATAAACTCCCAAATAAACTTAGTCTCTAGATTATTATCCAGAACTAATCATTGCAAGGATTTTATTTTATGCAGGGCACTCCCATAACCCCTTAAATTGTATAAGAAAACTATTTAAAAAACTTGGAGTGAGATTTGATTTCTTTAATGGCCACTTGAATAACTATTTATTTAGTAAATAACACCCCTTTGCTTGCTTGATTCATTGTGTGAGTAAAATATAATTCCTACAAAGCCTTGCTTAAATTCTCCACTCCTTCATCCTACAATATTAAAACTTATTTTTATTGATCTTAAGGATGCATATTTTATTAACTACTAAAATAAATTATTCATTCAATAAATACTTTAGTACCAATACTATTACTAGTTTCCACATATTTCTTTTTAATAATACTTTTTCCCCTTTCGCAAATCCACTGCATCTTAACCAAGAGGAAAATTCCTCCAGAACTAATCATTGCAAGGATTTTATTTTATGCAGGGCACTCCCATAACCCCATAAATTGTATAAGAAAACTATTTAAAAAACTTGGAGTGAGATTTGATTTCTTTAATGGCCACTTGAATAACTATTTATTTAGTAAATAACACTCCTTTGCTTGTTTGATCCATTGTGTGAGTAAAATATAATTCCTACAAAACCTTACTTAAATTCTCCACTCCTTCATCCTACAATATTAAAACTTATTTTTATTGATCTTAAGGATGCATATTTTATTAACTACTGAAATAAATTATTCATTCAATAAATACTTTAGTACCAATACTATTACTAGTTTCCACATATTTCTTTTTAATAATACTTTTTTCCCTTTCGCAAATCCACTGCATCTTAACCAAGAGGAAAATTCCTCAATTTTTAAAACCACTAAAGCCTTAACAATTTTATTATTATTTAAATTATTTAAAAACCTCTTTACTAGAACGTTTTTCCCTTCCAAGAAACTATCACCCCATTTCTCTCCTCCGTATCTTCTTTCGAATCTAAATTAACTAAGGGAAGAGCCTCCTCCTAATTAATTTATATTTGGTTTAGAGCACTTCTTTGTATTATATCCATAAAGATAATATTAAATATTCTTATTCCTAAGATAATATTCTTATTCGTATTAGGAGAAGATTTTTCTTTTCCATAAACATGAAACCTTCTCATCTTCCCTATTTCTACATTTCTTTTTTGTTTTGTCTTTTTGGTCGGGAAGAGATCACCTTTTCACTAGCTATATCGTGTACCAAAAAAATTAACATTGGATGAAGTTTCTATAAAAATAGACACACCTTTCATTTTTTTTTAACACAATTATATTAAAAAGTTGTCGAAACAACCATAAGATTTACAAAATTTATGTAGAAGACATTGTTCATAACCAATACAGCTTCCAGCTCCTTAGTTTTTAATTTAGCAAAGCTTAGGATCTTCAGGCTTCTTGTTGAACCTCACTATGAAAGAAGTTTGAAGAAGGAAGAAGAAATTCAATACAACGATCAAACAATCATGGTGAAATTGAACAATCAAGAGACAAAAGATTGGCTAGCATAACATTACTCTCATAATCATTAATCTGTGTGTAATACAATCAATATAGAAATAAGGAAATTTGAATCCATTAGCTGTGATCCGAATTCCACAACTTGGACTCACTTCAGAGCTCACTGACTTTGGAAAAACACCATTAGAGACTGACTAGTGCAACTCCGGACCACTAAATCGGTTCACAATCAGTTAACTAACCAAGGTAGGTGAGCAAAATCGCCTAACTCCCTTCAATCAAGCAAATGTGGTGCTAGGCTAACTAAATATGAACTAACTCATGCTAATTGATTCCCATCGCAAGATAACTCAACACATACTAGGGTGAACTGATGGTGGGACTCCCATGACTCAATGTGGGTTCCTAATTTATAGGTATTGGCCTCTGGAGCTCCTAAACTCGTGCAAACTAGTGCATCAAGTGGTTGGTGGGCCCTAGATGAGTTCCCCATGGTACTAATGAAGTGGAAACATAATCCAAAGCTAGGAAATGACATTTAGACTATGGTAATCAAGGGAGGATTATAATTATTCCTAACACCCCCCAACTTAATCCAAACTTCGACAACCTAGGGCCTGACAACTAAGACGAAAGGTCACCCATACAATCTAATGCTAAAAATAACTGCCCAATAAACCGAGGAAATGGGTAAAACCTCATGGGAACCCCCCCCCTCAAAATAAACAATGGAACCAGCATCAAGCTTTGACACCAAGAGGCAATTTCCTCTCATAATCATTAATCTGTGTGTAAAACAATCAATATACAAATAAGGAAATTCGAATCCACTAAGTGTGATTCGAAGTCCACAACTTGGACTAACTCCAGAGCTCACCAACTTTGGAAAAACACCACTGGAGACTCACTAGTGCAACTTCGGACAACTGAATAATTTCACAATCACTCACAATCAATTAACTAACCAAGGTAGGTGAGCAAAAGCACCTAACTCCCTTCAATCAAGCAAATGTGGTGCTATGCTAACTAAAGATGAACTAACTCATGCTAATTGTTATCAACCCAAATGGCACTTCTCCGTCCAAGTGCCGACATTCTTTATGTTGGTACACAAAAGGACAAACTAGGATTGAAGTTTGCCAAAGCACTATAGATGGGCATGACTTGGGATGCATTCACCTCTTAAACCAGCTTGCTATATAATTTTTCAAAGTGTTGAGTTGCGTACGCAACTATCTCCATTGCAACCCGCGTACATCAGCGTACGCGGGTTTCCTTTGAGCAACTCTTGTGTCATACGCGGGTTGCCTATATCAATAGTCGCGTACACCTTAGTTTGACCTTAAAAAATATAAAATGTAATTAATTGAGATTAGTTGGGCCCTAATCCTTAACTATCCCAACTGTTTCAACCACCCCAACCTTTGAAATCACTTTATTTCCCAAAGTATAAATAGAGGCCTTGGGGAGGGTATTAATGCATGAAGATTAGAGAGCAAAGTTATGCTGGTGGTATATCTTCAGAAGTATTGGAGCAACAGAACTCAGAGTCCTTTGGTTGCAGAGGAGTCCTTGTCTGAGAAGCTGGGTTGTACTCTTATCTCATTCACTGATTGTTAATAAAAAGAATTCTTCTTCCGACATTGTGTTGAGTCTATTTCATGTATTGTGGTTAATGAAAGTATTTGATATATTGTTTATCTAACCTCTTATATATACATGCATGAGATATTACTTGGAGAATTTGCTCTTCACAGGTGAAAGAGGTGCATCCCTGGAAGCTTTGGAGAGAAGAGGAGCGGGAGAAGATCAAGCTTGGATCAATCGTCGGTAGTCGGGTAAGTCAAGACTTTCTTCCTATTCCCTTTCTATTCTCTGGTAAAGCTGGTTGTTTGCAAGGTTAGTAGTAAGTTGGTAACCCCAGACCCTAGGTTACAAGGGTGCTTAATCATGAACAACAGAACTGGCGACTCTGCTGGGGAGTCCAGCCTGATGTGGGTTAGTCCCGTAGATACATGCCCAGTCTTTGCTCCAATTCAGTGTGTGGTTGTCTATCTTGAGTTTTATTTGCAGTAGTGTGTCCAGAGACCTTTGTTATTTTTTCTTTTTGAAATTTTTTTGTTTGTGTACGCAGGTTGCTATGCTACATAGTCGCGTACAACAACTTGTGTGCGCGAGTTGATCTATAAGACAGTCGCATATAGTATGCAGGTTTCTCTATAAGACAGCCGCGTACGTCTTTTAGCAGCACAAAATTTTATGGAGGGTTTCTTGTCCCTGTCTTGTTTGGATTTTTCTCTACTTGAAGGTCTTCTTGTACACCATGCTTTGTGCTTTTTATTAAGCCTTTGGGTTTGTTTTGTTTGAGTCTTCTAGTGATTTGAAGTTGGCCCTGCTTGGCCTATGAGTTCAGTGGTATGTATCTCAGTCAGTGATCAGGGTTTTAGATACCTTGTCCTCTGTACTACTTTGTGCAGTATCAGTTAGCCACTTGTTCTTTAGTAAATCTAGTAGATTTTATTCATTAGTTTCCCAATTCAGGTTTTTTACCAAGTTTCTTTCCTGTTTGATTGAAGTTTGGTTTTGTAGGTCTTCCATACTTCATTTTTGCTTTTTGATATGTTGTGATCATTCAAACTTACTCAAAAAAATTGCGTTTAGATGCATTGTAGTTTTTGAAGAATTTGAAAAAAGTGAAAGAAAAACATTTTATGCTTTCGCATATAGTTGCACTTAGTAGTTTTCTTTTCAGTATTTTCAAATAAAATTTCAAAAATTATAAAAAGTCTTAGTTTTTCGACGCTTAGTTTTAATTTCATTAGCTTACATTTACAAAAAGGAAAAGAACATATAGTCGTTTAATGTGCATGTATATTGGGGTTTTGTCTTTAATACATTGCATATCATTATTTTTGAAAAAATAAAAAGAAATTGTTCTTTTGTGGCTTTCAAGTTTCTATTTGAAAAAGAAAAAGAGAATATTTTTTCTCTTTGCATTTCATTTCTCTTTGCTTAGTCATTTTGTTTCAACTTTGAGTCAAAACACCACATAAGTTTCACGCCATTTACCCTCTGACTAAAAACAGCCCTTAAAATAAATGATATAATTTAAAAATTATTAGTAAGTTTTTATTTTATAGGGTCATACACCAACCAGCTCAGGATAGACTTGTGGGATAGGGAGTTTAAACTCCCCACAAGTGTTTAAATTCAAACATAGTTGGCCAATCACTAGGTAAATCCTCTTCTATGTTGATTGTATCTAGGAAGCTCCTCTCAAACGGGAGTTAAGCACGAGGCCGCATGGAGGATTGGACTGAGGAGATAATGCTCTAATTCTTTGTCAAAGCATAGACCAAGGTTTTTGCACATCTGGGGATTCTGTCTTAGACAGGGTTTCAGGCTTTGCTACCCTGCCCATGCGTACGAACGAGGCTTGCTATTGTCCCCCCAGACCGTCAATATAGTTAAGGTAGCCTTTAGTCTCTTTGACATCTAGGGTTCATACACAGGTACACCGAAAGGCTATTTCTGGTTGACCTTGGACAGGCTTGGAAGGTAACCCCAGTAGAAGGTGTGGGAGGGCGGTGGATGATTCCTTCGCTTGTGCCTAAGAACATCTACATGGATGCCAAGTAACTGTTTATCAGCTTTCTTTTGGAAAGCATATCTTATACCTGTTTTTCTGTTTGGCTTTAGGAATTTTTAGTGAGTGCTGTGTGGTTTGTCTGTACTTAGTGTGCCTTTAGGTGTGTGCTTTGTAATTTTGGTTGCCTGTCAACCTCAAACTTTGTCTCCTAGTTTAAAACTATGTATAACACCCCTTTGAACACCAACCAAGAGATCCCCATGCTAGGAACTCCTTGTACTATTCCTCTCACAGGGAATGTTGGTGTTCCTTTGATGGCAACCCTGAATCTTCCTGGATTCACCCTAGGGCTACTGGTGTGGTTGTTTTCCACTCCAACTGTCCCAAATGCTCCTGATGCTTCTAAAGTAAGCTCCTTATATCAAGGGCATCACAACAATGCTTCCCCCTCACCTGTAGTTAATTCTCCAGCTAAATACCTCATGTGATGAAAGTACTGATACTGGTAACCGACAGTCTAAAAGGAGTAAAAGAAGGAGGAATAAGAAGAAGGCACATAAGAAAGGGGGCACCCGTTCAACCTCTACAATTCAAGTTGAACCTCACCACCCAGCCTCTATAGTTCATGATGGGGGCACCTATCCAACCTCTGCATGTCATGTTGGATCTAAGCACTCAACCTCTGCAAGTCAAGTTAATCTTAACCATCCAGCCTCTATTGTTCATGCTGGTGGGATCCTTCCAACCTTTCCAGGTCATGTTGGATCCAGTCACTCAGCCTATGCAATTCATGCTAAGGAAACCCGTTCAACCTCTCATGTTCAAGTTGAACCTCCCCATCCAACCTCTGCAATTCATGTTGGATCAATCCACCCAGCCTCTGAAGTTCATGCTGGGGGAACACACTCAACTTTTGCAAAGCATGTTGATCCTAACCACTCAGCCTTTGTTGTTCATGATGGTGGTGCCCATCCAACCTCTGCAGGTCATGTTGGACCCAGTCTCTCAGCCTCTGCAGGTCATGCTGGGGGCAGTCTCTCAGCCTCTATGGTTCATGCTGAAGATAATCCATCAGCCATTGCGAGTCATGTTGACACTGTTGAAAAGACTACTCGTTCAAAACACAAGCCCAAGTTTCCTTGTAAGCTTTGTGAGGGAGACCACCTTGCTTATAAATGCCCTTCTATCGTGGAGATGCGAAGAGTTTGGTTTCATGGTCATCCCATTTTTGAACATTCTGAAGTTTTTCAACAACCATCCTCTCTTTGTCAGGTTGGACCCAGTCACCCAGCCTCTGGTGGTCATGCTGGGGGAAAAATCTCAGCCTTTGTAGGTCATGTTGAGAGTAATCAGTCATCCACTGCTAGTCATGTTGACACTGTTGAGAAAACTAGTCGTCTGAAGTGCAAACTTAAGTTCCCTTGTAAGCTATGTGAGGGAGATCATCTTACTCACCAATGCCCTGCTATCGCAGAGGTGCGAAGAGTGTGGTCCGAGACTCAAGAATTTCCTTCTCCTGAACAACCTATAGTTTCTCAACAACCTACTCAACCTTTGGTTGATAAAGTGGTCGAACCAATATCAGCTTTGGTTGATCCCACTCTTCTTTCGTAGAGTGATCCTAATGTGATTGAACCAATGTCATCTTTGGTCAATCCCACTCTCCCTTCGGAGAGTGACTTTCATGAAGCGATTGAATCGATTTCATTATCAATCAATCCCACTCTTCCTTCGGAGAGTGAAGTGTCTGCTAGTCACATTTTCTTCACTGGCAATTCAGAACTTACTGAACAAGGGGGCACTGAAATCACTTCGGATCAACCCCCACCAAGCTCTCGGATTGCTTCCTTTGATTGGGATATCCTAGTTGAGCTGGGCCTTCCTTCTGACGCACCTTTCCAGATAAAGGTCAAAGTTGAACCATACATGATTGCTCGTTGTATCATTGATGAAGGAGCCTCAGTCAGTATCTTGTCTTCTTGTGCTTGGAGAGGCATGGGATCTCCCAGCCTTGTGTCGACTGCTAATCAGTTACTGACGTCTGATAGAAGAACTTGTATATCCTTGGGAACTCTTGCTCAAACACCTGTTACTTTGGGTGGGAAGACCGTCTTAGTTGACTTCATGGTGATAGAAGACCCCTTGGACTTCAATATGCTCCTTGGACACGATTATGTCTATGCCATTAAAGCTGTGGTGTCAACATTCTTTCGTGTGATGTGCTTTAATCATGCCAAGGAAATTGTCACTATTGATCAGTTGGATTTTCTTGATCTGTCTCCTGACCTAACTAGAGACCAGGTTTTTCCTTTATTGATTCCCAATGTTTCTATAGACACGACCCTGCCACAGGTGAGCTATGTGGCCTCATCTCCTTTGCATTCAATTGCTACTAAGAACCAGCCTCTGTTTTCATGCTTACCTTCCTGGGACTTGGTCCCAATAGTTGACCAAGTGAGTCATCCTATACAGATCATGGAGCCTGCTCTCCATTATATCAATCCATTTGAAAGTTTAGACATGTTTCCTATCTCGAACGATCTCCTTCCTTCGGATGAAGTCTTCTTAGAGTCTTTGATACAGTCTAACCTTCTATTGGATGTTGGTTCAGTTGTGACTAAGTATAACCCTGATTTGCCTAGTAATCCTGACCTTTCTTCTTATGTTAGTCTTGTTGAGTCTTCGAACTCTTCCTTTGAACAACAAGTCAGTGATCCTTATGAGTTTGATTTTTCTTATGAATTTTTCAACTCCTGTGATACTGAGTTTGTTTTTGCAGACTCTATCTCCCTTGTTGATTTTTTCTCTCCTTATGAGGTTGATCTTACTGATTATAAACCCTCGAGCATTGGTGCTATAGAATCCTCTTCAGTCGATTCTGCCTTGACTTTACCTTTTGTAGAAGATAGCAAAGTCACATGTGTTTTTGTCAAAGTGACCTGCATCAAATCTTTTCTTTTGAATATGATCCTCATGTTGTTGTTTCTTGGAGACAAGATTCTTAGTTGGATTCCCAACTGTTTACTGGCCTTGTCTTGTTGTTCAAGTTGTAACTACATTTGCATGTTCCCCGCCCGCACTTATGAGCCATCGGCTTCCACGCTTTTAGCTTATTGTATAAGCCCTCATATTTGCTCTCATCATCGCTCAGCCTTGTATCTTTTTTCCTTTGCAACTTGACACCCTTTACCTTGAGGAGACGTTCCCCGAGTGTCTTTATCTTGCTCATGTTCCCTGCATTGTGCATAGGTTTGTTCCTTGCACTTGGAACTAGTTTCGCTTGCCTATGATACTCGTCTCCTCGCATTTAGAGAATTATTTTTGCTCTCCTTCGAGCTCGTTAAAAACAATAAGGAGGCCACGGGTTAAATTTTTTGGACTCGTTAAAACTTCACAGCAAAGATATTGAGTTTCTTTAGGCCCAGTTCTGACTCCTCAAAATAGACTTGACTACCGAGTAAACTTGTCCGTTCAGGCTCGTTAAGAATATGTGAATGGGCATCCACATTGGTGGTAGGTTATCACTTTCTAGGACCATGTGGAATAATATGAGAAAGGAACACTCTCACTTTCTTCAGAATTGAGAAGAGTATTCTCAGGCATAGGTTTGTCACTTTTCCGAACCTGAGGGACTAAACTTACGGAAAAGGAACCCTCAGTATGAGCTTACTTTTCTCTTTTTCGTGCTTTGGACCTAAACATGAAAAAGATTCAGAGTTTACTTTATGTCTTTGTCATGCTCGTTAAACACCAAGAACAAAACATCAAGTTTATTGTTATAAGCCCCATTCCTCGTACTCAAATGGATCTTTCCAAGTGATCTTGCTTTCCTTCACACTCGTAAAACTCAAGCTATAGGCTGCTCTCGAAGGAGCGTTGGGTAGGTGGTAATTTAACCTTTTTCAGACCTTCCTGACTAAATACGAAAAAGGTGTGCCTTACTTCTTTAGAAGCTAAGAGAGTTCTTCTGTGGTTTTTTTTATACTTTTTCGGCCTAAGGATACTAAATTGGACAAAAAAGCACTCCCATGGAGTCTTCTTTGGAGTTTTCAGACTCTCTAAACTATGAAAACACCGTCGAGCATGTACTAGTTCGGGATCATAAAATCCACGAATCAGTGACATTATCAAGCATTATTCCCTCTTCTCTTCAAGCTTGTCAAAAATGAAGAGAGACTTGAATTGACTTTCCTGGACTCATTAAAATTTAACAGGAAAGATAAGGAAGAAGTTTTCTTTTGATTCTCAGTCGGTGGCAGCATGTCTTCCTTGAACATAGCACTATCTGTACTTTCCGATACTCGTGTCTTAGTGTTCACTTTCAGTTCAGCTATCACTTCAAGTTTCTTACTCCTCCACTTGTCTGTTATACCTGGGGAATCTGATCATGTCTCCTACATGACAGATAAGTCTAGTTATATTATCTACAAAGTTAAAATCTGCCTTGGGTCATCTCTGTGTCATGCTTATTGTTCAAGGATTTAACCCTGCATCTTATCTGTATCCTGATTCCATCATTGTTCTATCTGTTATTACTTGTGTATCCCTTCCTTTATCCAGTTCCTAGTCACTCTTGTGATCCATTGGAGGATCTATTGCCTTCCTCATCACAGTATGGTTTCTCATCAGCACTTCCTGACAACGAAGACCTAGAGTTTTTGATGATAGTACCTTAGGATTCACTTTCATTATTGGTGAATTCCTTTGCTTCAGTTGTCAATTATCACCTATTGGTTGACAATCTGTTGAATCCTATCCATGTTCGACTTCAACAACATTTATTCACATGGCCTAGATTGTACTGGTTCTTTTGGATTTTTGACGAAGACCTTATGTTCATATCTATGGCCTAAGTTGCGCAAGATTATGTTGTGTTCACTTACACAGTTTCCAAATATTTGAAGATTCATTATTATTGTATATTGTGGCTTCGATCCACCTTTGTAATATACGTGGTCTTGAACTCGTATCATATGTGTTCCAATATATTGAACATGGCATCCTCAAATATGACTTTGTATATGACATTACTATGTATTTGTTGCAAGTACTTCCTCTGCTCCATTGGACCTCCGAGTTCTCCAAGAAAATGATTATAATATATTTCGGTCATCGCTTCCCTCTGACCTCACACATTAGGGGGCATCTGTTATCAACCCAAATGGCACTTCTCCATACGAGTTCCGACATTCTTTATGTTGGTACACAAAAGGACAAACTAGGATTGAAGTTTGCCAAAGCACTATAGATGGGCATGACTTGGGATGCATTCACCTCTTAAACTAGCTTGCTATATAATTTTTCAAAGTGTTGAGTTGCGTACGCGACTATCTCCATTGCAACCCGCGTACACCAGCGTACGCGGGTTTCGTTTGAGCAACTCACGTGTCATATGTGGGTTGCCTATATCAATAGTCACGTACACCCTAGTTTGACCTTAAAAATATAAAACATGATTAATTGAGATTAGTTGGGCCCTAATCCTTAACTATCCCAATGGTTTCAACCACCCCAACCTTTGAAATCACCCTATTTCCCAAAGTATAAATTGAGGCCTTGGGGAGGGTATTAATGAATGAATATTGGAGAGCAAAGTTATGCTGGTGGTATATCTTCAGAAGTATTGGAGCAATAGAACTTAGAGTCATTTGGTTACAGAGGAGTCCTTGTCTTAGAAGCTGGGTTGTACTCTTATCTCATTCACTGATTGTTAATAAAGAGAATTCTTCTTCCAACATTGTGTTGAGTCTATTTCATGTATTGTGGTTAATGAATGTATTTGATTATATATTTGATATATTGTTTATCTAACCTCTTATATATACATGCATGAGATATTACTTGGAGAATTTTTTCTTTACAGGTGAAAGAGGTGCATCCCTAGAAGCTTTGGAGAGAAGAGGAGCGGGAGAATATTAAGCTTGGATCAACCGTCGGTAGTCGGGTAAGTCAAGACTTTCTTCCTATTCCCTTTCTATTCTCTAGTAAAGCTGATTGTCTGCAAAGTTAGTAGTAAGTTGGTAACCCCAGACCCTAGGTTACAAGGGTGCTTAATCCTGAACAACACTAATTGATGCCCATCACAAGATAACTCAACACAGACTAGGGTGAATTGATGGTGGGACTCCCATGACTCAATGTGGGTTCCTAAATTATAGATATTGGCCTCTGGATCTCCTAAACTCATGCAAACTGACACATCAAGTGGTTGGTTGGCCCCAGATGAGTTCCCCATGGTAATAATGAAGTGGAAGCATAATCCTAAGCAAGGAAATGACATTTAGACTATGGTAGTCAATGGAGGATTGTAATTAATACTAACAGAACCCCCCCCCCCCAAAAAAAAAAAAAATGAACAATGGAACCAGGATCAAGCTTTCACACCAAGAGACAATTTCTTCCTGAGTAAAAAAACTTGTAAATTTTTTTTGCAGTATGCATCTCTATGGAGAATTCAATGTGATGGTCCTTATGTGCACTAGTTCCCTGGTACAGTGCATGTGAACCTCTCCACCTTCTTCCAATCTGATGCCAAATAAGAGAAGAAATGATGTTGCTTTTGCAACCAAAATTGGATCTTTCTAACCTCTGTGACAATACGGAAGAGTTGAACTTGGGATTCCATGCCCTAGGGCCTTGCTTGAGCCCATACAATGGATTCCTCAACTTGCATGTCAAGAGAGAATCATCATTGTACACCTCAATATTTTCCATGTAGATTTCTTCTTCCAATTTACCATGTAGAAAGTTACTTGTTCTTCAGTGACTCGTATTCCTTATCCATGGATGCCTGTTTTGGTGAATCATGACAAGCCACTTTGCAAAATTCTTGATCAAACCTCACCATCATCTGATTTGGGCCTTTAGGGAGGGAAATATTGTGGTGTTCAAGGAGTCTAGACATTTGATCTATGGTTTTATTCATACAACCTTTCTCTGGATGGCTTCCTTTTCTATAGTAGGAGCACTTGCCCTTGTCGAACCTCTAATGTTTGTCCTTCTTAAGGCTCGAGAATTCATATAATGGATCAAACTCCTCCTTTGGTTTGAATTCAATGTTCCTCTTATTCTTTCCTTTCTGATTCCTCTTTGCTTGGGCATTCTTTGTCTCCCAGGCCAAGAGAGCTTGATTTTTGGAGGCTCTGAGGGATTCCATCTGCATTAGCTTATCATGTTCCCGAGTAAGAGATTTTGTGAAGGCATCAAGTGATGGAATTCTCCAACTTGGATTTGTCAGTCTCTTGGAGTGAAAGGTGGATATGAACATTGATAATTCTAGTCCAAGTTTGCTTAGAATAGAGAGCACCAATTTCTCATCC
The DNA here is from genome assembly GCA_001517045.1 of Pseudotsuga menziesii. NCBI lineage: Eukaryota > Viridiplantae > Streptophyta > Pinopsida > Pinales > Pinaceae > Pseudotsuga > Pseudotsuga menziesii. Next base: position 389,346 of record LPNX010420137.1, on the reverse strand, counting down.
TTCTTGTTTATCCCACACTGCTTGCACTGCATGACCAATGATTTGAATTTGGAGAAGAATTGTTGGATGGTTTCAAAGTTGATGGGATGAAGAGCAACCATATCATTCTCGAGAACATGGCTTCTCAGCTCATCCTACTTACCAAATAGTGATTTGAGCTTCTTCCATACATCCTTTGGAGTTTTTTATCCATCAGGATGGAACATTAACTCCTTGGATATATGAATGCACATGAAGCCAAATGCTTCATACAACTTATTCAGATACTTCGACTTCTCAAGGGGTTGTTGGGGTTTGACCCCCTTTCCCATAGTGACCATGTACAAACCTTTTGTGCGCAACACAATCTGCATATCATCCCTCCAATCAAGATAGTTTAAGGGTGTATTGACGATCTTGGGTGTCAATCTTGTTGAATTATCTATCTTACAGCTTCAGGGGAAACATAATTATTTAGAATTCCTTAGTTTACCTGCAAAAACACTTCAATTTGAAGGAAAACCAATTCAATCACTCTCTACTTATGCATGTGCACATTATCAAGATGCTTCACACCTAGCTAGACTTATCTGAATAAAATCCAGAGGGAGCAAGGCACAAATACCAGGAATTATATGGAACCCGATTGCTTCTGGTGCATCAATGGAAGTTTCTAAGGATTGAAGTTGGACTAATTACCTGCTTTGATACTGTGTTTAATTTAGCAAAGATTAGGATCTTCGGGACTCTAGTTGAACCTCACTGTGAAATAAGTTTGAATAAGGAAGAAGAAATTCAATACAATGATGAAACAATCATAGTGAAATTGAACAATCAAGAGACAAAAAATTGGTTAGCATAGCATTACTCTCATAATCATTAATATGTGTGTAATACAATCATGATACAGATAAGAAAATTTGATTCCACTAGTTGCAATTTGAATTCTATAACTTGGACTGACTCTAGAGCTCACTAATTATGGAAAAACACCACTAGACTCACTAGCGCAACTCTAGACAATTGAATCAACTCGCAATCAGTCATAATCAGTTAACTAACAAGGGTAGGTGAGCAAAGGTGCCTAACTCCCTTAAATCAAGAAAATGTGGCACTAGGCTAACTGAAGATGAACTAATTGATGTTAATTGATGCACATCATAGGATAACTCAACACAAACTAGGGTGAACTGATGGTGGGACTCCCATGACTCGGTGTGGGTTCCTAAATTATAGGGGTTGGCCTTTGGAGCTCTTGAACTCATGCAAATTGGTGCATCAAGTGGTAGGTGGGCCACAAATGAGTTCCCCATGGCACTAATGAAGCGGCAACATAATAGTAAGCTAGGAAATGACATTTAGACTATGGTGGTAAAGGGAAGATTAAAATTAATCCTAACACTTAGTAGCTTGCAGACCTAAGACTACTAAAACCCTTACATAAACATAAACATCTATATTGTTATATACCCTTATAAACTGTGTAAGCATAATAACACAAAAAAAAAACATAAACAAACATCAACTGAAACAGAGACCACCCTAAGACATAAACCATCACAATTTTTTTCCAACTTAGCCAGAGAGTTGGAAATTTCCATTATGGCAACAACATGCTTATGGATAGATTCTTCATCCATGGTTTTGGAACCAACATGTTTAGTAGGCTTGGACTTATAGGAAACCAACATTTCATGATCGAGATTCACAACACTGGCTATCTTTTCCAACCGAGCAACCTAGACTCAGATCTTGTCTTTTAAGTCATCAAAACGATTATCTAACATAAACACATGAGTTGTTGGCTCTTGATCATAACTAAGACACCTTCCAGCTGTAGCTTCATCGTTTTTAGGGTGGATTGGAGGCCCCTTATGTCATTCTACACATCCTGAATCCTGTTGACCAGGGTCAACAACTCCATTATCATTTCTACCTCAACTTCATGCTGGATATAGATTAGGGCCACCCAAACAAACACCACACCCTAACCCCTTCTCAATTTTGTAAAGGGATAACCAAAACAATAACAGGAAACACAAACAATGTTTGACCAAAATAATTCATAACCTGAGAATCAACAGAGTGACAAACAATTTACCAAACACCTAAGTAATCACGTCTCCATGTAGAGTAGGGAACAAGCTCTTTGATAATCCCAAATCCGTTGAAGGAATAATCCATAAATTCCATATTAAGTGAAGGGGAAACACTCTAATCCAAGCCAAAGCTTTGAGGGACTTCTCTCATGTGCAAGGCTTTAATGAAGAAGCTTTGAAATTTTAAATGTTGGTGGGTGTCTATCATGCAAGACGGGTGTGGTTTATGTTGCATCAAATCTTTAAAACCATTAAGGGATCCCACGATGACAATCAACCCCATTTTTAACCAAGGTTTTAATAGAAAGATTAGAGGCTTGGTTAGCAAGATGATCCATAAGTGCACTATTCACCCTTTGAGCATGAAAGACAATGATGTTGGTTTTGGCTTCTATTAGATCAATGATTTGATCATGGAACATCCCCACAATTATATCTTTAATCAGAACCCATTTTCACATTTGGAAGATGATAAGAAGGGGGTCTCTAAAGATAAGGATACTTTTGATTGCCAAAGAAATAACAAAGTCCAACCCAGTAAAAAAGCATATCATTCTACAATATTATTAGTGGTTGTTCCCAATCTCCATTAATAGGAAAAGATCTAATTTCCTCCATGTTTGAAAATGATCCCTCTCACACCTACTGCCCCAAAAAATAGAGTTACCTTTATTACTTAGTGTTCTCATTGGTATATCTTTGGAACTCTCTAGTGATAAGTCTAGTTGCTCCTCTATCTTCGTAACTTCTTCAGCCAAATCCTCATCATTTGGTAAATTTTTATTGGGATAGGTTCTCCTCAATTAACCATACAATTGAGAGATGGAACATCAAAACAAGATCTTCACATAGTATATATCTTCAAAATAAGACATGTTTCCCACTCAAATGTCTATTCCATCTGAAAATGCATCACCTAAATGATTCTCCATGTGAATATTAACCATGGAGGTTCTATACAATGGTAGTGTTTTCTCATCAATATCCAACATCTTCCCCAATTTATAACTTAACAAGATAGGGCCCTCCTTTGACCACATTTATAGAGGGAGAGAATGTAGTTTCACCCACATAGGTTGGGTATCCACCATTTTTTTCATAGGGTCAAATAATTACATCCAGTTCTTGAGTGACATGGGTGAGATATCCCAATACCATTTCCCCTTGATGTATTCTCCTTATCCTTTGGAGATTGGAAGACAAAGGTAATTCAAAGTCTATTAAGCATATGAAATATGTGTGCATAACCCAACTATTGTTTCGATACTTTCTTTATCCACGTTCTCATGGATTTCTTTGATAATAGTCTACCATGGATATTCCCAACCATTATTTTTCCCTAGTACAATTATACTTGCTCCATCACCACATCCTGACCCATTCTTAAATTTATCCCTTTTGGTCTTATCTTTACACACCTATGCTCTATTTTCTTCCCCTTAACTCACACCCTTGATTTTATAAAAAAGTTCATAAATCTCCTCCCCACCTTAGCAATTTTTCCAATAGCTTCACGGGTTATATGTTATATACACTCCTTAGATTCCCCACCCTTCTTCCATTTATCCCTGAACCTCATTTTTGCCCCATTTGATGAAATACGAGAGTCTTTAATAACATTTAAGAGTTGTAGGGATCAAGGGCCACCCTTCCATTCTCATTGTTTTCCACAAACTCCACCTCAACCTAGTTGTCCTTTCAACTAATACTATAGGATTTCCCATCACTATTAGAATAAACAACATAATACCCAATGTTGTCATCATTGTTCTTATTCATATATGAAAATTTGAACATCACCCTCTTCCATACTTGGTACCTCCAAGTTGTTGCAATCAAGGTGGTTAGCAATTCTTTCCTTTGAGTCGATAGGCCATGGATGAGATAATCACTACATTATCATCCCCATGATTAAGCCTCTAGAGTTCATCTCATAACCAATGAACAAACTTTAAGTTAAATTCCCTATCCTAACTGAAAACCTCCATTAAAATACACACAAACTCTTCAAAACCCTAAAAACATAGAAACCCTCCATATCCATTTTCAATTGTCTATAGATGATCCTTTTTCATTTTGTTTGGATTAAGCAGCGACACATACCTATGAAAGGAACAAAAACTAATTCCTAAGCAAAAAGACATAATTTATAGAAGGAATTCAATCATTTAAACAATGGAAACCTAACTTCAACCCATATAAAAAAGCTCTAAAATAGTTCTCAACATGGGTCAAATTCCTCAATGTTGCTTTAGAATATTGGGGTTTTGATACTTTGGAAATGATTGGCAATGATCTAGGTAAATATACCTCCTTGGACATAGAAACTTGTAAGAACATGTTTACTACTTACAAGTTAGGATGTGTATTATGAATATTTAAAAAAATCAACCTTTCTAACCAAATTGTGTTGGAGATTGGAGACTCATATTGCACTCAACTACTAGATTACAAAAAATGTTATAAAATTTGCTTTGACCATGGCTATGTGTCAACATACTACCTAAATCCAACATATTCATAGGCTATAAAATGAAAACATAAGAAGCCTTCATGGTGGAAATACTTAAAGATGGATAACCATTGGCCACAACAAAATAAAACTCTATAGGACTTTGCACCTCCTCCTTCAACAACTACATTGCTCCAACCCTTTAGAGAAATGGAAACACCATTGTTACAACCTTATATCAAGATTCAATTCCCTTTGATTCCTATGCACAAAATTCCCTTTAGAACATAAAAGAGAAGACAAGGATTATATTATTTGGATTAGGAAAGGGAATAATTGTTTTCATCTTTCGTGGATGAAGAAAATAAGTCATGGTGATAGTTATTTCAATAGTTAACACTTGGGTGGTTGGTTGTATTAAAGTTGGGAGAAATAAAGGAAAAAAGGGTTTCAATGGAGATGTGTGATCTTCAATCGAAACTTTTGATGAGGCGATGTGTACTCAAATTTATAAACCAACAAATTTGAGATGTGGCTTTGTTAGATAGATTAGTAATTGACCACTCACTTAGATGTAAGTATAGTTTTGATATAACATATATAAACATAATTGACCCAGAGAAGTGACATGTTTGTAGATTTTATTTGGGATAATAGAGTTTTGTTCTCCCCCCCCCAGGGAAAACCTTGCAAAGAACCAAGGGATGTTAATGCTCCACATTCATGGATGGAATCCCTAGTAAACATGTTAGCATAGACTAGTGTGCTTAACCCAAGGGGATTTGTACCAAACACGTGGTGACACAAAACTAGCCAAATGCTCATCAACATTGTGACAACCAGTTGAGATAATCCATTGCCTTAAGTTTTGTTCTAATTTACCATAAAGGAAACAATGTTAAATTTTCTAATGATCAACACTTATACCATATTTCTTCATCTATTTGAAATAACTAGCCTTCTTTTCCATTTTTTATGACATTCAATGTGTTGTAGGTTGATTAATTTAATTATTGACGCATTAGAGGGAAAAAGGATGAGGGGAGATGTTAAAGTTTTAGATACTATTCCAAAGCATTAAATATGACACATACCTTTGTGGGCATCAATGGTTATTGGTATTGTGTTAATTTCTTGATATAACTATGTGAGGATTTATGGGTTCAACGTTTTGAGTGGACACTACACCCAATACCAAGTATTGCACAAAAGATTAAGACCTAATTTGATTGAAACGTAAGACCCATAAATCCTCACACAATTGTATCCATAAATTAACACAATAACAATATGTTGGATTGTGGAAATATGAATTCTATTTATCAATGGTTATTTTAGGAGGGTTGTTATATTTGTGGACACCCATTGATATTGGCATAAGGATTAGAGTATCTTGGGACTTAGCCACTGCCACAAACTAAACTTCACAATGAATGTTGGGAATAAACAAGAGGAGAGGATATTACTAATCCAAGATTCTAAACACAACATATCTAGTCTCACAATCTATCTATAATAACACATAAGAGGTGAATATTTATCACACAACCAACACATACTTGTCTCACATCAATCAACCATTATGTTAGTAGGAGGGCCATTACCTCAATAGAAACCCCATTGACATAAGGATCATGGTATGTTGAGACTTATATGCTATTGTGAACTAGACCTCACAACAAGTATGAGATAACACAAAAGAGGAGAGGAGATTTTAAAGTAGTAGCAATCATGGAAAGATGACAAACATGATGTATTTGATCGAGTGGTTTAATCTCATACAAAAATTCTATCTTGTTGTTGAAATTTGATGATATATGAAGTCCGAGTTCCCATTGATCCAAAGCTTTGATTGAAGTCAGAGTTCCCATTTATTCATAATTGGGAAAAACCCCCAAGGGAAACATTCCACCATGCATAAAACTTCAATCATGGTGGAATTTTGGTCATGCCTAAATTTTTATTGGATTCTTGTCATACTTGTGGTAAAAAAGAGGGCCCTTTTACTACAAGATTAGTGTACTCCCATTTCACTAGTTATTTGCTTGTTTATTATTCACACACTTAGGCCATGCAAAAACACATATTCTTCTCATAACTAGTCAATTGCTGTATTAGTAGGAGTCGATTGGGTCTAGTCCGAGTGGTTGTTGTATGGAGTATTATCCTCCCTACATAGGTTCTATTCTTGTAAGTGATATGTTAAGATCAAAATGAGTATATTGTTGTAACGAATTTGAACCATGTTGTTGAATGACCTTATGTCGTGAATAATCTAGGGTTTACTTGGGTACAATCCTCAAAATGTGAGGAAGCACCTGGGTGTTTGCCTCAGGATATTTACCTGGTTGAAAAAACAAAAAAAATGGTTATATTAGTAGGAGGGCCAATACCTCCATGGAGACCTACATTGGCATAACAACCATTGTAGGCCCATCTTAAGCACGAATATATCAAACACCAAGAGGGATCAAATATTTAGAAGTACACATCTTAGAGTGCAAAAATTAGAGGAAAGTTTTTCCCTTCCACATATTTGATTCCTCTTGGCACTTAATAAATCTATGCTCAAAATGGATTTACACTAATTTAATAATATTGTTTTTTGTTATTCTATATTTTTTTACGTGATAATCACAATAATAATATTCTATGGGAGTGGTAGGTATGATGGGGTCATTTGAGACCTAGGGGTCAACAAGAACTATCATTTGTATGGTGAGTGAGTCGATCCCCAAACAATGAAGTAGAAGCCCTAACATTATACCAAGGGCTCCAACTCTTAGGAGAATTAACCTCTTTAGATGTCCTTATTAAGGGGGATTCTTTCACAATTGTATTGGTGCTTTGTCTCAAGTATGGATCCTCCTTGGAACTCATAAACACATTTCTCCAAAGGGCCTCTTCCATCTTGAAAATTTTTAGAAGCACCAACATCTACCATGCCAAATGACATCAAAATAGAGAGGCAATTGTTGCGGCGAACCTTTAAGTGACATTAAAGGAGAGAGCGATGTCCATATGGAAACCATAAATAGTGTCACATCCACAAAGCCTAGTCCATTGTCCTCTTCCATGCCATAGTTTTGCTTAAGGATTTATGATGTTTTAAGCACAATAACTTGGATCCCATGATTTCCTAAAAATTCCCTCTTGTCGTTGGAATAAGGTGATATAGGAAGCCAAAGATCTTATTGATCCAAAACTCTAATCGAATTTTCTACACCCTAGGTTGATTCAAAATTGGAAAAAAATGTTGGGGGTATTGTCTCACCGTGTATAAAAATTCGATCATGATGCAATTTTGAGCATGCCTACAATTTATACTAGATTATCATCATATTTATGTCAAAAAAGAGGGTCCTTTTGCTACAAGATTAGCTTACTCAGTATGTCAGTAGTTATTTTCTTATTTATTATCACATGCTTAGGTTGAGCAAAAATGCACATTCATCCCATATCCAATCAACCTTTATATTTGTAGGAGGTGTTAACATTCCATATGCTTAGATATATATCATTAGTGTTTAATCCAAATTCACAACAATAGCATATGCAGAATCACTGAAAGAAACACAATCATAAGATAGACACAGATTTATCTTGGGAAACCATCAAGGGGAAGAAAACCCAACAAAACTTCCTCTATATAGATGTATAAGATAAAACCCCAAAACATGTGATCCTCCTCCTTGTTGGTATGTCTCTCTCTCTCTCCTATGTTTTATACACAAGTGAGTGTGTGTGTTCAAATGAGGAACACAACTCCTCTATTTATACTCTTTCTGTCACTTGAATTTTAACCTGACAAGTTGGCCCCACTAAACTGGCTGGGTCAACTTCACTTATGAAGACTCAAAACTGTATTATATTATATCCATTAGGGTACTATTGACCTGACTTGCAATGGAGGTTATACCTCATGACTCTATAATGACCAGTTACAATAGTAACATCCCGACAGAGGAATAAGACATCTCCCTTGGGGTACATGTAAACTAAATTTAGAATATTCTTCGAAGTTACAATATTTCAACACCCCCCCTAACGAGAAGGGTATTCTACTAACAACAACGTCATCAACTATAGGAGTAAGGAGAGAGAGCATATTCAGTAGTATCAAGGTAATACATCTATATGTCATAGGAATTTTTCAACAATAATCAGCGACTGGAACAGTTACTGGAATATCTTCAATATCTTCAGTACTGGAACATCATCTTCTACAACACCAAGTCTTCATCTTCTGCAACAATCGATCACTTGATCCTTTGCACCAACACTTCGATCTTTTGATCCCTTGTAACATCACTTTGATATTCTCGATCCTTTGCAACAGTACTTAAATCTTCTCGATCCCTTGCAGCAACAATTCGATCTTCTCGATCCTTTGCAATAGTACTTCGATCTTATCGATCCTTTGCAACAGTACTTCGATCTTATCGATCCTTTGTCGCAACAATACCTGCAATACACATGATCTCTTTGCAGGATGATCAATCCCTATCACTTTAGGACATGGGTCCAAGGATGATGCAATCCTCATCAGCATACTCCCCCTTAACGAGGAGGGTCCATAGAATCGACCAGCTAGATCGTCCACAAATGAATGCAGGACCACATCATCTACAACTAAATGCAGATCTCATCCACAAATGAATGCAAGACCCATCGTCCACAACTGAATGTAGTACTCATCATAGACCATCCTCGTCCTGTTAGATTAGGACCAATCCCAAGCGAGTGTTATTTTATATGATATCTACAAGTGAATTTAGGATCACTCTCCATGCGAGAGTATCATCTGCAACTGAATGCATGACTTGTCATCTGCAACTGAGTGTAGGAATCATCATAGATCACCCTCAGCTTGTTAAAGCTAGGACCACTCCCAAGCGAGTGTTATTTTCTACGGCATCTACAAGTGAATCTAGGAACACTCTCCATGCGAGAGTATCATCTGCAGGACCATCCTCAACTAGTAAGGGCTAGGACCACTCTCATTAAGAGAGTGTTATTGTCCTCATGACCATCCAGAAAAGAGGATACTGTCATCCACAAGTGAATGTCGGACCTCATCAACATCTGCAAGCGCACTTGGCCTCTTTTGTACTGGAACATAACTGCCACCCCATCATTAATGACAGTCTCATCATCACTCCCTCTTTTCAGGGAGGTTTGTATCATCAACCTACTCCCCCTTTTCGAGGAGGGTTCATATCATCAACCTGCTCCCCCTTTTCGAGGAGGTTTTGTATCATCAACCTGATCCCCCTTTTCGAGGAGGGTTTTATCATCATCATTCCTTCTTGCAAGGAATATCTTTAACATCAACATCAATGTTCCTCCTTACGAGGAAAGTCTTTTCGGAGTACACCAAGCTTGTCATAGAAGTATTCAAACATTACTCAAGATAGAGGCTTGGTTAGCACATCAACAACTTGCTCGTCGGTACTCACATATTGGAGTTTTGTAACTCCTTTTTGTACCACATCCCTTATGTAAAAATATTGGATTTCTATGTGCTTTGATTTATCATGGAACACATGATTCTGTGTCATCTTTATACAACTCTGGTTGTCACATAGAATCGCTATGGTATCCAACTCCATATCAAAGATACCTACCATCAACTTCCAAATCCATATGGCTTCACAACTAGCGGAGCAAGCTGCTATGTACTCTGCTTCAGCCATGCTGAGAGAAACACTAGACTATTTCTTGCTAAACCATGAGATCATGGTGGATCCCAAACAATAACATTAACCTGTTCTCTTTCTGTATGCGGCACTTCCTGCCAATTTGAATCCGTTTAACCATACAATTTGTAGTCATGATCTCTATCATAGTATAGTCCAAATTCTATCGTACCTTTTAGATATCTCATCACATGCTTTGCAACTATTAGGTGAACACATCTAGGTTTAACTAGATTTTGACTCAGGGTGTTCACAACAAAGCATATATCTGGCCTAGTATTCGTCAGATACATTAACGACCCAATAATGTGTCTGTATTGATTCACATACACTAACTCTGATGATCGTCAGATAATAGTTTCAGGTTGGTATCCATGGGCGTGGCCATGGATTTACAATCCAACATATAAAATATTTTAAGATTTCCACTGCATACCTTCTCGGGTTCAAAAATATTTTTTCTGGGCTCTACCACACTTCCAGCTCGAGAAAATAGTGCATCATCCAAGATCTTTCATCTCAAATTCTTTAGCTAGCTTCTTCTTGATTTCTGCAATCTGTTTCTCATTTCTTGTTAGAAATATATATCCACATATAGTAATAATATGACAGGTTCATCATCCATAATATTAAGGTAAAGGTTAGGATCAACTTTACTTTTGGTAAATCCCAAGCTTCTCAAAAAGCTATCTATTCTTCCATACCAAGCTCCGAGAGCTTGCTTCAGTCCATACATAGCCTTTTTCAACTTACATACATGAGTCACTATGTCTTCGACTTCAAATCCTTGTGGTTGCACACACCATTTAGGAAGGTTGTCATTACATCCATTTGGTGTAGATTCCACTTCATCATGGAAGCAAGTGACATGATGGTTCTGATGAAAGTGTACCTTGCTACTAGCGCAAATGTCTCTTCATAATCAATCCCCTCTTTCCGAGAGAATCCTCTAGCCACAAATCTTTCCTTGTATTTTTCAATACTTCCATCAACAACATGTTTTATCTTGTAGATCCACTTGGAAGATACCACACTCTTGCTTTCTTGTCTAGGTACTATATCCCGAACATCATTCTTCATTATTGAGTGGTATTCTTTCGTCATTTATTCTACCCATTCTTTCTTCTGTACAGCTTCCTCATAACTGGTAGGTTATTGATCTACAATATCACACATCAAGGCCACATAGATGGAGAAGGGCTTTGATATCTTGCTTGTTCTTGTGGAGCCTTCTGGAGCTCCATACTTCTTTGCTTCTTGTATGATTTATACTACCCAAACATGTTTTCTCTTTAGAGATATATCCATAGTAGGGGGTTCCTAAGGTTCTAGCATATCATGATCTTTTGATGCTACTATTTCAGGAGAGGGTTCATATTCTACCTTTCTGGGAGGTATATCCTCTTCATGTACTTCTTCAAGATGACACCTTCTAGATTTCTTAAGAGTTGTTTCTTCGTCAAATGTTACGTCCCTAATAATCTCTATATGATGGAATCCTGAAATGTATATCCTAAAGGCTTTGGAGACTTCACATTATCCAATAAATATTCCCTTCTTTCCGGAAGGATCCAACTTGGTTCTCTTTTCTTTTGGAATGTGAACATATATTGGACAACCAAATATCTTGAGATGGCTTACTTCAGGTTTCTTTCCTGTATACATTTATTCAGAAGTCTTGAATCCAAGGGCATTGTGAGATAATATATTTTGCACATACACAGTTGTTCTTGTTGCTTCAGCCCATAGATGCATGGGAAGGTCTTGATCACGAATAATTGTCTTCACTACTTCCATAATGGTTCTATTTTTTCTTTCCGCAACACCATTATGTTGGGGATTTTAGAGAGTGGTTAGTTTCCTCTTGATTCCAGCTTCTTTGCAGAAGGCTTCAAATTCTTTTGAAGTATATTCTCCACCATTATTTTTTCTGAGTGTCTTGATTCTTCTTTCTGAATGGTTCTCTATCAAGGCTTTGAATTCCTTGAATTTCCCGAACACTTCACTCTTTGTCTTCAAGAAGTATATCCATGTCTTTCTTGAATAGTCATCAATAAATGTAACATAATATTCATATCCACTTAAAGATGTGGAGGGCATAGGACCACATACATCAGAATGAATTAATTCCAACGTACCTTTAGTCTTTGTTTACTCTTCAGAAATGGATTCTTGATGTTCTTTCCTCTTGCACATCCTTTGCAAGTTCCTTCATGATCGATCTTCAAATATGGTAAACGTGTTACACCTTACTCACATAGGGTAATTCTTTGTAGTTGATGTGAGCAAACCTTCTATGCCATAGTTCACTTGAGCTAGTGGTATCAAGGACAAGGGTTGTTTCTGGATGTCCCTTGAGTTTGTACAATCCTCCTTCTTCTTCACCAATGATCTTTCCTTTGGTCCACACGAGTACTTGTCCATCTATAAAAGAAACTCTATAACCTTTCTTATGTAACACTGAGATGGAAAGTAAGTTATTTTCCAAAACTAGTACATATAGTACTTCCTTCATGTTCATGGAGGTTCCAGAGTCAATCTTGTAGCTTGATTCAACAATGCCTTTGATGGGATATTGATAGTCATGTTTTAATGATACTTTCCAAGGATAGTTCTTCTCTTCAAGCCTTGACAGAGTTTGCTTCTTCCCTATCATGTGATTTGAAGCACCACTATCAATGAGACATGTATCTTCTCCAGGTATTACAGACCCAAAGAGTGCAGAGAATAGTACATATTCTTCTACGTCTTCTTCTTTTGCTTGTCTCTTTCCAGGTATTTCTTCTTCTTCATCATCCTCATCTTCAGTTAGATGAGCATGATGTGTTTTGTTGTTCTTATTCTTCAATATACACTCTCTAGCAAGGTGTCCTATCTTATGACAGTTATAACATTGATATTTGGAGTAGTCTTTCTTCCGACTGTTTTCTCTTTTCCTTTGAAACTTCTTTGGAGGTCTATACTCCTTGTGACATTCCTTCTTGAATTTTGATTGTCTTCTTCTTCTGGTATGGGTGGCTAGAGCTTGATCATCTTATTTAGGTGGAGCTTCTCTGTTAGCTAATCTAGATTCCTCTTATATGCAATCTTCCCACACAATGTCAAACTTCATACTTTCTTTTCTGGCACACATAGTCTGTATGAATGAATCCTAAGATCTAGTGAAACCATTGAGAGCAGTCATAACCAATTCATCTTCATCAAGGGAGTCTCCAATGGCATCTAGTTGTTCCTTGAACTGGGAGACCCTTGTGAAGTAATATTGAATGGATTCTCCTTTACTCATCTTGGTACCCTTAAGTTGAGCTTTCAAATTCATCTTTCTATTGATGTTCTTTCCCTCATACATTTTGGAAAGGGCATCATACATTTGCTTTGGTGTCTCTTTAGATGACACTTGACGAATCAAGTGATCTTTGATATAATCAACGATGATCCTCATTACCTTGATTAGGTCTTTCTAGTGCTTCTCCTTAGCTTCATCTTCTTTTGGTTATGCAACTTCATCTTTGATGTATTTGTCAAGATCATTCTGATCTCTAAGAATGAGAACAATCCTATACTTCCATGCTCAGAAGTTTTCTATGCCTTTCAGCTTGTCCTCAAGCTTAGTGCTTGGGGCCATCTTATCCAAGAGGTCACTAAAAATTGAAATTTTCTCAAAATGAAAAGTTGACCTTACCAAGAGATGCGCTTGACTGAGGCGAGTTGGTTGGTCCACTTGATTTCTAGAGATTCCAAATATTCACCCTTCAAAACTTGCTTAGGAGATTTCTGGTTCTGGTTTTCTGCAGTTTTTTGGTTCACGACCAAATTAGGGTTTGGCTTTCCCGGAGATTCACCCACTCAAAAAATTTGATCTAGGGCTCAATTGATGCATTCTAGAGAGGCACAACTTTCTATGCAAGCAGATCATCAAAATCCCAAATTTTGCAGAAACCTTAATTTCTTGCCAGAGGGAGAGGAGAGAGAGTTTCACCTTGTGAAAGCTGTTCTATTCAGGCTAGCTATGATACCATGTTAAGATTCCATATCCTTAGCTAGATATCATTAGTGTTTAATCCAAATTCACAACAGTAGCATATGCATAATTAGTGAAAGAAACACAATCACAAGATAGACACATATTTATCCTAGGAAACCCTCAAGGGGAGGAAAACCCAACAAAACTTCCTCTATATAGATGTATAAGATAAAACCACAAAACATGTGATCCTCCTCCTTGCTGGTATCTCTCTCTCTCTCTCTCTCCCCTATGCGCTATACACAAGTGTGTGTGTGTGTTCAAATGAAGAACACAACTCCTCTATTTATACTCTTTATGTCACTTGACTTTTAACCTAACAAGTCGGCCCCACTAAACTGATGGGCCGACTTCACCTAGGAAGACTCAAAATAATATTATATTATATTCATTAGGGTACTGTTGACCCGACTTACAATTGAAGTTATACCTCATGACTCTATGATGACCAAATACAATAGTAACATCATGACGGAGGAATAAGACATCTCTCTTGGTGTACATCAATAAAATACATTTAGAATATTCTTCGAAGTTACAATATTTGAACAGGAGGGACACTACCTCTTTGGATACCTCCATTGGCATACAAACCAATGTATGCCCATCTTAAGCATGGATCTATCAAGTGCCAAGAAGCACCAAATATTTCGAAGTGGAAATTTTAGAGTGCAAAAATTTGAGTAAAGGTTTTCCCTTCCATGGATTTGATCTCTCTTGCCACTTAATAATCCATGTTCAAGATGGATTTACACTAGTTTAATATTGTTTTATTTTGTTAATTTGTTTTCATTCACATGATAACAACAACAACACTAACAATATATAATGGTGGTAGGCGTAGGGGGGTCATTTAGGACCTAAAAGGACAATAAGAACTCTCAGTTCCACGGGGAGTGGGTCAATCCTCAAATAATGAAATAGAAGCCCTAGAAAGTTACTAAGGGCTCAAACTCTTTGGAGCATTAACTCAAGGAAAATTTTAAGGATCCATAATTTTATCAAAGTGTAGAAACCTTGACGAATCTTACTAATTCTTAAATTTGTAATCATAAGATGGTTCTTTTTGTCAAAATATTCAAATTTCTCAGGATTATATATAATTTTTGGACAATTTTGGCAATTTTTCGAGTAAAAAAATATTATCCCATGGAATTTGGGCAAAACAACATTGAAAAAAAGGTAAACTATTGAACCTTTTTTTGGAAAAAAAGGGACTAAAAATAGCCCATGGGCTCAATTTCGTCCCTATTTTTTTTCCTAATTAACCTCTTTGAACATCTTTATTCCAGGGGATTCTCTTATAATTTTATCAACACTCCATCTCAAGTCCAGATCCTCCTTGGCATTCAGAAACATAACTCCCCAAAGGACCTCTCCCATCTTGAAAAAGTTCATAAGAACCAACTTTTACCAAATTAAGCAGCATAAGAATAGAGATACATATGTTATGGCAAATCTTGGGGTGGCAATAGAGGAGGGAGTGCTCTCCATTTGAAAATAAAAAGGGAGTGTCATATCATAAATCCTTTCCCATGATCATGTTTCTTTACTATAATTTTGCTTGAGGCCTTATGGCCCTCTAAGCATAGCAACTTAGATCCCATGATTTAAAAAAGTCATCACTTTCCTCTCCCTCGATCTCCAACCTCATCTGCCACAACTCATCTCATGGAGATGAATTTAACCCTCTACGAGTTAGTGATAACCCTATTTGACATGGTCATTCAAATAGCCATTAACATGGACTTCCTTGCCTCATACATGATTTTGCCCAGTCTACCATTTGTTGGAAATGCATTAAAACTAATTGAAAAATTAGAGGTTGACATAAATCTATAACTAATGCTAATACTAGTTTTTAAATAATTTTATATTGCTATACATTCTTATTATTAAACAAGAGCCACGTGGTGGCAATGTCCCCGACATTGCCACATGCTTTTGCTAAAAGGAAAAATGCCTTAAAGAACACTCCAAGAGCATTTTGGAAGAGCATTTTTTCTATGTAACACTTTTAAACATCTTAAAATTACTATATGCCATAACATAATATCATAAAACTGTGAAAGCAAGGAGAAAAAATTATGTCATTGAACATTGGCAAATATGCATCAACTGTGGCGATATGACACTATTTGAAAAAAAACATAAAAGTGTAGAATTGCAGAAGCAAATAATTTGTTATCCATGATAGTAATCAACAACAACATATAAATAAATAGAAAAAAAACATTGTCTCGACAACAACATATAATTAAATAGAAAAAAATATTGTCTCTTATCATTAGAATAGAGACATTGTAAAGATTGTGCTATTAAAAGTATAATTCAATTTCATTAAAAATGTTATATATTACAAACTTTTGTGCTAACATATATGAAAAACCAAGAACCATCTGACTTGATACACAAACTTGATACAAGGTTAAATATCGGACTAATTTAACTTGGCTAATAATTTATGTGTTATTGCAGCTTGACTATGGACTTTGTTGATTGGCTCTTTACTTTTGTTTCCATTTCGGTTATTTCAATAGTTGCATAGTTCCATTTCATGGATTGGAACACTGCAAAGGTTTTAATTTAATTGCTTATGGAAGCAACTGGTCTAAGTAGATACAAAGTGGTTTTAAACTTTATCTGCTACTTTATATTTTAAAGCATGGCTTCCAATTAAGTAAACCTTCCTCGTCTTTTAACCTTTCTCAATTAATAACCATAAGTATCTTATTGTAAAATTAAAACATAATATCAGCTATTGAAAAAAAAATAGAACATAATATCAGCTATTGGAATTTTTTTTATTGTAGTCTAAACTATATGTGACAATGGCATCACCATCCTTCACATTAGTGATGCAACAATCAAGGCTGGTCCTTTTGCAACAACCTAGAAGATGAAGATGACATTAAGAAATTTTAATTTCTAGGAAACTTCAGGAGAAGTTACAATAACCGTGATTTTCAGAGTTACTGTGGAATAACTAATTCTGTGGAATTAACAATTCTCTACATGATGCTATTTTGGGGGAAATGACCTTGGATCATGCCAGGTTTCTGTCTTTCAACAAATTAAGAGCCCTTTACTGTACAATGTCAATTATTTAACCTTTGGGTGGTACCTTTCCCAGGAAAACAATTTACTTCGGAATTGCTCAAACAAGTTTATTAAACCCTCTTCGTCCCACCCGCGACCCCACCCCAGCCAAACCCCACCTCAGGTTTTGTCGAGATTCTTCACTGCTCATAACAAGAAAATTATAAGCTATTACCAAGGATGAGAGAGTCATTAAGGCTGATAACTGGTTAAAAGTGTACTCCCAACCAAAAAAAATAAAACAGTGCTATATTTTGTTTAACATACACATTCAAGCTTCAAAGGTGGTTTCCAACTGAATTGGCATGAAATGAGTTAATGAGTTTTGACTAAGTTAAAATATATTATTTGCCTCAGAATTGCAGTAAACAAGAACCCAATTTCCCATTATTCTTCTCTATTTCATGCATCCACTTACAATTTCCCTAGACGATGCAAGGCCAAACTGGACGCCTATCAAAGCCTCCTGTGGAAATCGGGTGGCTACTTCCATCGTGCCAGTAAATGAAGTGACTGACTTCTTCACTCATTGGAAGCAAGCAACTGTTATTCCTCGTCTTCTAAGTCTGTAGGTGAAAAGCAAGCAACCAAACAATGAAGCCAGCGGAATAGAAAAAGAAAATGAAGATTGTGTGCGACAAACAAGAGAGCTGGTTATAATAAGTACTTCATAGTCGTGCCACTCCCTTGTATACAGATTCAAGCATAGAATGGTTGGCCATTGATTTTCAATGGTCCCGTGGCAGTTGATATGCGCGTGACTTGAAGTGTGTTGTGGGCAGCGTTGCAATCGAATCAGTAGAGTCTGGGCACAGTGGTTTTGGTCGTTTGTAGACCGTTGTTGCAGCTTTGTTTTGTATAAAATATTGTGATGAAAGTATAAAGGATAAATGCGCCAATGAATGAATGAAACCTCAAAGTTCAAAGGGCTTCAGAATTAAATTTTATCAAATTGACAAATCACCTCTTAATTTGTGTTTTTTCTATTTTCCAGGTATTCATTAATGTCCCATGGTATTTCAGTGCATTGTACTCCATGTTAAGCCCATTCCTGACGCAGCGTACTAAGAGCAAATTCGTCATAGCACACGAAGGAAAAGTCACAGAGACCTTGTACATGTATGTGGAATTCCTTCTCTGATGCAGTGAAAATGTGCTTAACCTCAATTGAAGACTCTGATATAAGACAGAAAGAAGGATATGTTCAATGGAATATTCCTAGAAGCTTATTTAACCTATGATTTTACTTGCAGATTTATATCTCCAGAGAATGTGCCTATACAGTATGGGGGACTTAGTACGCCCAAAGATGTAGATTTTGGTCCTCACAAACCTACAGTAGAGTTCTCCATTAGAGCTGGGGAGAAAATCAATCTTGAGATCGAGGGGGTGGAGGTAATGTATGTCAATAATTGCTCAAGTTTGCAGACTTTGTGATAGTGCCTGCATTCAAATTTTGCTCTTTGGCTTCGGTTTTGTTTCCAATATACTTCCAAATTTGATAAGGTTTAGCTTTTGCTCTTTTTATTTTATGGGTGTTAGATTTGAGGTTGAGTTTGTCCTCATGATCTATGGGATTGGGATTTTTGTTTGTTTTTGTATTCTTGCAAGTTTTCTAGATATGATGTTTACTGAGAATTCTCACATTTAAGCATAGGATGAATAATTGTGTAGAAATTCATCTTTATGTTTTGGGGTTCATGTTTGTGCTTGATTCCTTCTCAGTTTTATAGATATTAGACTTTGCATTGCATTTTTGTTTACAAAAAGGCTAAAAGTTGAGTTTCCTTGTGCTGTTGAGTATTGTTCGGGCGGGCGCAACAATCCTCTGGGACCTCATAGTTGGTGGGTGGGATGTTGATTATTGGTTGGAGTTTATTCCAAGTGCACAAAAAAGCCATGCAACTCTAATCGACAAGAGGAGAATGTTATCTTCATCTGATTTAGTGATATCAACCTATAATAATCATTAACGCTAATGATATAAATAATTTAACGTTAAGTAGCTACAAATGAGCTCAACATCATCACGTTAACTTATGATTATTATTTTTCTCCGTGTTAATTGTTTATCTTCACGTTAATGATATAGTGGTAATCATCACGTAACTTATCATTAATTTTTTTATCCACGTTAATTTTTTAACTTCACGTTAATGATATCGTGGTAATCATCACGTTAACTTATGATTTTTTTTTCTCCATGTTAATTGTTTATCTTCACGTTAATGATATCGTGGTTAATAAGGATTTAGTGATTTCACGTTATCGTGCATACAATGAAGGAATTAAAAGAGCCCTTTCCCCTACAATGTCAATTATCTAGCCTTTGGGTGGTAACTTTCTCAGGAAAACAATTTAGTTGGTAATGACTCAAACAAGTTTATTAAACCCTCTTCATCCCATCCCACCCGAGCCAAACCCCACCTCAAGTTTTGTGGAGATTCTTCAATGCTCATAACAAAGAAAATTACAAGCTCATTACCAAGGATGAGAGAGTCGTTAAAGACTGATAAACTGGTTAAAAGTGTACTTCCAACCAAAATACCTAACTTGCCAAATCATTTTCCTTGAAATCTTGAAATAATGTTGATCAAAGAAAAAAGTTGCTAGAGAAATCTCCTCAGATGTTGGTTTCTGCTTGAAATCTTTGAGTTGATTTTGATGACATGAGATCTGCTACATCTCCTCAAGCGTTGAACTCTTTCCATAAAATTTGGGATATGGTTGTCACTTGTTTATCTGATCACCACCTCATCCTTTCACTGCTAATGTTTGACCTTCTAATCTAGAGTACTCTGTTAATTTCACCATCACAAGTTGTCTCTATTCAATCTACTGCTACATATATGTTGTTTACATTATCAGGCCAGGAAAACATGCTCAATTCCTGCATCTAAAACTCAAGAAGAATGATAGAAAATTTCTTTCACTGCTAATGTTTGACCTTTGAATCTGGAGTACTCTGTTAATTTCACCATCACAAGTTGTCTCTATTCAATTTGCTGCTACATATATGTTTTACATTATCAGGCCAGGAAAACATGCTCAATCCCTGCAACTAAAACTCGAAGAAGAATGATAGAAAATTTCTTATGAACAATGTGTATGCATAGAACCCTCATAGATAGTGAACATAACTTGCAACAGTGCAGTACGCAGTACTCTGGAAATAATAGAAGGAATTATGTTGCAAAAATTAATCATTCTTCCTACTTTAGCCTCATATTTACCCTTGTAAAACTTTGAAAATGCTTTGTTTGAGTATAATACAAAGTATAATACAGACTTGATTTATGTCACCATATTTCATGGAAGTGTCACCAAGAATTGACCAATTGCATGCCAAAGACCGCCAATGGAACTGACCATATATTTAGGTGCTCAATGCATCAATATATAGCAGCAACAATGCAAATTACATAGGGCAGATAACAATATCAGGTTTGGATGCTTTAAGCCTACATAAACCTAACCGAGCCCATACCAGTTGTGCTTTACACCGAGTTCAAGATACGACACCCCTGAAATCGCTCATGATAAATGCTAAGAGGAAACTTGGAATGAAATGTAACGTAAAGCACGAGGAAACTTGGAATGAAATGTAACGCAAGGGGCTTTCCCAGACATGAACTAGGACCATCTTCATACCCAACGCCCACATGGAAATCCAGGAGAGAGCCTATAGGTCAAGAATTGTGCACAATGCTTGCCAGTGGTGGAGCCTCTCAATGGGGTCACTGGAAATTCGACATGTCAGTGACAGTACTTCCAGGAAGCCTCACTCACTTTGGCCAGCATGGGTGCCACTCGGGTTCAGGTCATGGGCACTAACATCTCCAAAAGACATCAACATCTCGAACGTTTCCGTACTTCACAGCTTGCTGATAGAGAGAACTCCCAATGGAAGAGGAGGATTTGGCCGTTGGGCCACCCTCTGCAAACAATCTAGTAAGAGAAAAAGAGAAATAAAAAAGAAACATAATATAAGACAAATCTAAAGAACTGTAATATATAAGCACGTCAACAAGCGTAAATAAGAAGAACTATTAGCAGGTGACAAGCTTAAATAATATGAAACATATCCACTATAACAAGCACATAATGACATACATATATACACATTCTTTGCATTCAGAGCTCAAAGGTGGTTTCCAAATGAATTGACATGAAAATATTGTTGAGGGCAATCTATTGCCTGAACAATAATTAGCAGCACATAATGACATACATATATACACATTCTTTGCATTCAGAGCTCAAAGGTGGTTTCCAAATGAATTGACATGAAAATACTGTTGAGGGCAATCTATTGCCTGAACAATAATTAGCTTGCTGCAGGTTATTTAACACGGTGGTAGTAGGCATGTTCTTCGTTGGATTTAACACTGTGGTAGTAGGCATGTTCTTTGTTGGATTTTAAGCTGTTTGAGATCTTCACTTTGAGAAGTTATGTTGGATTTCACTTGGATTTCACTTTGAGATCCACATATAGACATATGTATATGAAATATGAAAATATGTACATGTGGATTTCACTTGAGATCCACATCCACATATCTATATGTGGATTTCGGTATGTGGATTTCGGATTTCACTTGAGATCCACATATAGACATATCTACTGCAGCGGCATTAAAGCCATCTTCTTGAAAAATGAAGAATAATTAGCTTGTTTTCTATTTTCACTGCATGTCCCACACATGTAGAGGCCATATGCTATGCACCAACCACGTTACAACTCAATGCCTGCTACAACACCCAACTTTCTGCCTCGTCACTTGCTTGGATTCATGCCCATTTCCTTTAATAAAACTAAAGGACTAGGCGCTACACGCGTGCATTTAGATTTTAGAATCCCAATGAAATTTAAACAAATGGACACTTTGCTTTTCAGGGATTTTCGTTTATTTCCATAACCATCACAACATCCCACAACCAACAGGCATAAATACAAAAATTCTTTTAAAAAACGCCTATCAGGCATTAGGCCTAATTATATTCTAAATTGAAAAGATAGGCTTTGAAACTGAACTAAACAATATCTGGCAGGAACACCTTGAGGCTTGGACATAAAATGAGGAAAATCTGCTGCATAGACATATATTGCTAATTTTATCAGAGTTCTAGAATAACAACATCAAAACCCACTAATATCATTAACCCTATGGCTAACATCATCACAGGAAGGTGATGTCCTGGAAAGGAATTGAAGGAATTAAGTATACAGCCATAGACTGCACTAGAAAAAAAAGCATATTGTCATCATATCGCAGAATAACAGTAAACCAGTTAGGGTATTTACCTTTAAAATTAACGGTTTTCAAACCAAGGTCACATGCAATCTTTTGTCCAAACAACTCCTTTACAGACCTTTTTTGCCTTTGATTTTCAACCCAAATACAAGAGGAAAGGCAACAATCTGTGGATTTAATGAATTTATATAATTCTTCATGTAAGCCTATGCCTGGAATAAAACAGAGCATATACAAAATCGCATCCCCTTTTCCCAGCAACGACTGTTTCAGAAAATGTGTGCCCTATGTAAGTAGTATCCATCAACTCCATTTACAATAGCCTGACAGGGAAACAGGCGCGTACTCTGCTTGCCCTTACACTCCGGCCCATTTCCTAGTAACTTATGGGAGCCAAATTAAACTTTGACAATATGCAACCCCTACAAGGAAGCAACGAGATTATCCTCTCTGGATTCTCCATCATTTTGAGCCCTTTGCTCCATAATGTTCCCAGTGGTTTCGCTATAAAAGCCTTGATTCAGCTCATCGCCTACAATACCATTATGAATCCCATAGCTGATCTGGACACGCAGTTGGTGAGATTACAGAGCCACGAGGTGGCAATGTCACCACAGTTGTTAGTAGCTATTGCTATAACACCAATGCTATAAGAAAAATACAACTAGTTATTTGACCATCTATAAAAATTTTAACATACCACTCTTGTAGATTATGTAATCTAAACATACCTTGATTTTAGATTTTAAATAAATGAGGTTGATTTTTTATAAATGTAAAGTAGTGACATATTTCCATGTAAAAATATAAATATAAAGTATTTTCATAACTTTGTTTCTATAAAAATATTATTAAACATATTATTAGTGAGCTCCTTATATATGTATTAAGTATAATTATAAAAAAAACGAAAATTAATGAAGGGCACACCTTGCAAATAGACATGTAAAAAACATGTGAGTGTAATTTCAATATATTAGACATTGTAATTTATTCTAATTCTAGGTAAATATTCCCACAACCTAATAAAAACAGAAACCATATCTTTTTTTGTTAGTAGTGCTAAATGAGACATATATTTTTTTGTTGGTAGTGTGAAATGTTATGGGGTCGACAGGGATTGAGATATTATAATCTATAATTATGGAAATGCATGTAGGGAATTTATAGAAATAAAGTCAACCTGCAATCACCACTATATTATCTAATAACTAAACCAAAGTATAAACCACGGAGTCGTTTTCACTTAAAATATTTAAATAACAGAGAGAAAACACTCAAAAGAATTAAATAACACAAAGACAACCAAAAACTCCCGGACGAAACACTTTACGACAAAGCCAACCGATTTATGGACAACCAATTACATACAAATTCCAATATTACTCTTCAACTTCATCCATAATTTAAAAAGCACATAATAGATTGTAAATAAAGTCTATAATCATGGTTTCCTTGTAGAAAATGACTTTATAATAGATAATGTGGCACTGATAAAATGGTTGATAAATCTATGAAACAATTTTCAAACACAAAATCAACCTGATACTTTTATTATTGCTTATATAGACGCCAAAATTAAAAGCAAATGCACGAGCCAAAATTAAAATCTACTAACAAGAAAAAAGCAAAAACTGGTCAAGAAAACTTGAATACTTTCACTGGCACTCGAAAACTAAGAAAGAGGAACTAGTTTAGAACAATTAATAAATCTAAAAAAAAATATCTTCCAGGATTTCTTGACTCAATAAACATCGGTTAAAATGTAACCTCTACACTAACTTTGCTTATCCAAAATCGTTAGCACTATACTCTCCCATTAAATCCTACGTTGCCAGAAATGCAAAGGTAAAACAGAACGTGAGATAGGAACGGAATGAGAAATGGGGTAAAGGGTTTGGAATGATGAGAAATGTAACCCTCCCTATCCTCTCTGACAACACACATTTTTGGGATGATAGAAAAAGTTAATATAAAATTCACCAGAATCAAAAGGTGAGCCGTAACCACCGAGTTAATCACTGTTTTCACTTAAAAGAGTTAAATAACACAGAGACAACAAGAAATTCCCGGGCGAAATTGCTAACATAAAGCTACTTGATTTGCGTCACCAGATTAAGGAATAATAAAATTCAGAGCATGAATACATTCTGAGATTACAACACAATATTGCAAAGTAGTTCCAAGGACATTTGTGCCCGCCTTTGGAGTTTTTTAAGTTAGCGTAGCAGTTGCAATCGCCTGGAGGATAACCATATGTTCCAGAGGGCACACAATTAGACATAGTTCTCCTCCTGTTGCTCACCTCTCCCTCCTTGCTATCCTCAGGAAAGGTATAGCCTGAATCCATTGTGGCCTCGGCTTTAACGAGATCACATTCTTTAGCAATGGGGTCGCATTGTAGCCCATATGACGCCCACCCACAGGACAAAATAAGTAGAACACAGAGCAGAAGTAGAGCACTCAAAAATCTCCCAAAGAAGTACTGTTTTTCCATATTATTGTTTTTCATTGATATTTCAGGCTATATCATGGATTGCATCAAGTACAGTACAAAAGTCAGTGCAGAATGAGAAAAGGAATGAAGATGGTGATGGTATATAAAGCACCAAGAAGAGAATTCATATATGTAAATATGAGTTTATTGGAGAAGTTTATAAACCTTAATTTAAATTCTAATTTTTTTAAAAATTGCCCAACACTTTCTCAAACCCTTATTTATTCACTGACAATTATGGATGAAGCTGCATGCAGATTTTTCTGTCACACTAGACACGGAGATTCCACTGTTTACTGGCTTTTTCATCATAATTTAACTTGTGTGACTCTTGGAATGCGTACCTACCTACACCCTTGTGTACAAGCCACAATGTGCTAGCAATGAGTAAAAGGCCAGTAAAGCCATCAGGACCAGGTGCACTACTACCAGACATGGAGAAAAATGGTCTCTTTAACCTCTTCCAATGAAGGAACTTGAAGGAGCATCTAATTATCCTCAATTTATTCTGCTGGACCACTGAATCACCCATTTTTACCAATATGTACTTACTGCGCCTCACTTACCCAACAAATAACAATTCATTAATAATAATTATAATAACCATAATTGCCTACAACTATGATGGAATTCTCTACCAATGCTTTGTAAATAAACTTCCCAGGAGGGTGTTACACCATAAACATTATTGTAGTGCATTTTGTTATGTAAGTGGATAACATAATATATAATGTGGAAAATAACAGATACAATTCATTCATGGTTGATTTAATTATCCTTTAACAATCATGCTAGATGCTAGAAACAAAACATTACACAGTCATTTCAATTGTAAACGTTTATATCATTTGAATTCTAAATGTTTCTATCATTAACAAACCTTCAATTTTTAAACATTAGACGGTCATTTCAATTCTAAATGCTTATATCATTTGAATTCTAAAAGTTTCTATCATTTTCTTTTTTCTGGGGGAACCCAATCTTGAAAGAGAATATTATTACGATATCATTGTTCACTTCTGAGGCATCTTCACTTAGTGGATTGGCTCAGATATAATACTCAGGAAGCATATAAGGCAGAACTGAAGGCATCTGCTCGCCAGTCCAGCCAACGCGCACCGCCCATCACATAGCGTTGGGAAGTCTATGCTATTTGTGGCATCTACTGCATTTCACGGAACCAAGTATAAAAATATATCGCTGATCAAGAAAAACAAAAACCAATACCGTCTCCATTAATTATATGACTCCCATTCAATCTTGCACACACTATCATAATCTCATAATGAATACGGTATCATAATCCCATTCAATCTTACATAGTATCATAATCTCAATAATGAATAGCATACATGTTTGCAGCAATTGACGTTGTATTATCTCCAAGGCAAAACCTTGCTTCACAGTAACAGATAACTATTTTCAATAAACCTGATTTGTACTATTATAAAGATTATACAATCCTTAATCAAACAAACTTACCTGCATAACTATCACACAAAAACCAACATAACAAACATTTTTTGGGTTGCTGCCATTATTAATCCTTCAATGCCTGGATGGCCGAACTTTACTAGTCATTATAGATGCTCGTCTTTTTATACATAAAGAGCCAGACACATATTGCACTGGAACCTGAAGTGTGCACAGCATGAGCTGGATGGCACTTAATCTCTAATTTATATTTAAAAAATGTCAGAAAATGGAGATCGAATTAGTACAATACAGTAGTAACTGTAAGCCATACTTACTTTTGTTTGTTTTGGTATGGGCGCCTCGTTTTGGTATGTTACTGGCACTTATTTTATCATCTCTCCGTGAGCCTTCAAGCCTGACTGTTTTCCATTACAGTGGGTTTTTATTC
This sequence comes from Pseudotsuga menziesii, assembly GCA_001517045.1. NCBI lineage: Eukaryota > Viridiplantae > Streptophyta > Pinopsida > Pinales > Pinaceae > Pseudotsuga > Pseudotsuga menziesii. Next base: position 362,378 of record LPNX010420137.1, on the reverse strand, counting down.
TTGCCTGCTCATCTATCGAAAATGATTCATGATGCACTTCTGAATGGGAATCCCAGAACTTTAGATGAAGCATAACTACATTTTATACCCGATCTGTAACACACCAGGTCGAAGACATTATACCAGATGGATTGTTTGTGTTACAGCTAGAAGATACATGCATTGAGACAAATGCATGCATGTAAATATCCAGGCTCCCGAGGCTCCCAATGCATGCCACACAAATGCATGCAAATATCCATGCTCCTGATGCATGCAGATAGGCCCAAGGATCCTTATAGGTTAGCTGGAAGGTGCACCAGATTTCAAAGATGTCAGAGAGAGCAGTGGGCAGAATTGAGATGTCAGAACGTTTGAAGTAAAAAGTTAATTTCACAATAAGAGCGGTAAGTACAAAAACATTAAGAATATATTCACTTACAAATTTCTTTGGACAATGCAATTCCTGGACGCCTGTAAAAAAACTTTAAAATGCTCAAGATTAATACACCTTAATCGATCAATGCTGCTGACGTTAGCCCGCCGCCGAGTCTTGAGGCACAAAGTCCCATGCCTACGTCACCTGTATAAACCAATAAAAAGAAAAATAAATCAATATTTAAATAATTCCCCCCAAAAAATTAATACAAACTATAGCAAAAATGATATGATTTTGTTAAAGTTGCAACAAATTACTTCAAATAATAGCCTTGAGCGATTCATATATATCCCCTCGGGCGGAGACATAATAATTTTACTAAATTATATACTTATATATGAAATAGAAAAAACATTTTTCTTCTCAAACACCTCAAAAAAAACATTTTCTTTTCAAACACCTAAACAATGAAATGTTTCATGTGCTTCAATTAAACCATTTAAAAAAAAATCTTTTTACAAAGTGATCGAATTAGGTGGCAATGAAAAGTCTGAAAACATCTATAATTGTTATTATAAAAAATATTGAATTGGTGTATTTGATACCTTATATATCTAATATAAAAATCCCTTTTTATATTATATATTTTTATTTTAATTATTATAATTGAACAACCTATACAGAGTTGACAAATTACATCTCTCCATTGAGCAATCATGGTCTATCCAGACTTACATAGCCTCACAACCAAATATATATATATATATTATAAAATAGTTGAAAAAGTAAAAATCTGAATTAAAATATGCCCTTAAAGACAAGGTATCATGGTATGTGTTGGCATTGCTTTTGCTTTGTCATCATCTATAGAAGCCAAGGCAAGGCATGGCATGATAGTAGATGCGGGGTCCATGTATTTAAAACATCACCAAAAAGGCCGGCAAAATAACAGCAACAACATCATGAATGTAACTAATTTCAATGGGACGGGACGGGACGGGATGAGGATGAGGGATTGATTAGAGCCAATAATAAGAGAAACTTCGTGCATGAATGGCTATTTCATCAATGTTTATTATTATCAGTTCAATCACACGCATCAACTTCCATGTTCTCTGTACGAATCGAATATGAATGGGATGCTTCCCTCAGCCAAACAGGTCAATGGACGGATTGGATTGGGATGTCAATATTAACTATTCTTGTTTCCATTTTATGCATATATTTGTCCTCGGTCGAGGCATCGTGAGGTCGATCCCAAGCAAGTCACGTCTCAGGGAAAAAGGAATACACAGTTGTATACTCTAGCACTTTCCCTGTCTTTCCTACTTGCAGTCATACTGACAGCTCGTGCATTTGAATTTTTTGGTCCCAGAACACGGTGGCCAGGCCATGTATGGCATAGCCGTACACAGAACTGCACTGCCTCCCACACATAATATCTCACCAACAATATCTTACCAACGCTCCCACTTTTTCACAACCCAAGTTCCCATTTTCACTCATTATTTCACTCATTAAAAGTAATTGTGAGAGTAAGCTAGGTAACCATGTGGTAAAATGAGTATAATAATAATAATAACAAACTTGATATGAATCCCACAAATTTTTAGAGATAATCAGAGTTTTGGGAAGCTATGGACCTAAAAATGAAATGAAAATTCAAGATCAATGAGAAATTTGACTTGTTCTATCAGCTGATGCCGGTGACCTGGAAAATTTGAAAACCTGACCTGAACTGACAGAGTAGCTAGGCTTGTTTACCCACATTTGCTCATAGGTGGTCAGGAATTCTACCCCAGTCACATCGCATCATCTGATTGCTGGTTATAAATTCAATTCTACGGAGTTATTTGCAGAATTAATGTGACCAGCATGGCGAGTGAATCGTTTGGGCTCCCTCCTTTCCTGAATTTATTGTATGCATGAGAAAACGCCCAGCCTAGGTAACGCGCGTGTTAAAGCAAAGAGAATCGAATAAGAGTAGATGGAGACCCATGTGGCTTTCCACGTGATCCTAATTTTCTTTTAGGATACCCTTTTGTTTCTGTCCGAATGTGAATGTCCGACATTGCAGGGATCCCCTCCGATTCCACAGATCCTTCATTTGGCCTGCCCCTTTCCCTTCTACTTCTGTTGCTGTGTCTGTGTTTGCACGGCCCACGAGATTACATGGAGCCCATTTAATTGCAATGTATGTCCCTGTTCTCCAGTATTTCTTAAAAACCATACCTGTGGAAATCCCAATGGCCTGGCATTCATATTGTTCAAGACAAACCTTCTCACCTGCTGCTCCTCTTGTCCACCACGTGGAAACAAGACAGATCAAATCACACTAGAAATGCTCTGTCAGCCATGACATGCCTATCATCCATACGCCCATAAGCCCAAACTGCTGAAAACAATGCACCGTTCCAATCATTTTGAATTCCGTCTACCCCAATTGTTGCTATTCTTCTCTGCTTAACGAGATTTTGATAAATGGGCACTTTGCAGCCTCACCATGGCCATGATTCCTTGAAGACTTGGTTGGTCCAGTAGAGCTAGTGGGCAATGCAGACATGACATTAACTAAGATCTGTTAATTCTGGGAACCCATTGCCACCACAGTATGTGGGTCTGGAGGGAGACATGATGAGGGCAGAGAGTGGTGCAGAACAAGTGGAAAATATGAAATGTAGTTGGAATTGGTGCGAATAAGGAGTCCAAAGTTCAGACTGAAGCAGGAATGGGGGAGTCTGGCCGAGCAACACCAGTTGACCGTGATATTGAACAGGTCTCTTCAAATACGGCCCTTCTTATACAATTCTCTTTTTCTTTCGTTCTTGTGGCCATTTCCACATGCCCATCTTCTGCATTTTATTCTGAGCCCAAGTTTAGGTTCTGTTACACATAAACAACTGAATCTGCGTTACCTAATCCAATGTAATTAGAGCGACATTCCAAAGCGCACCCATGGTCTAACAGTGATGAATAGGCAGAAAAACAGGTCTATAACCTCAACGTCACTTGTATTATTAGCTTTGCGGATATAGAATTCATAGGGGCATTGTGAAACCAATGATAAGGGTTTTCCAAGATATGTTTGTCATCTGGATCAATGCTTCGTTTCAAATACAATTAGAACTAGAGATTTAAGAGGATTGTAGATTTATGCCGTTGCTCATGTTGTTTGTGTGGACTCCGGACAAAAATCCGCGTATGTTTTTGATTCGGACGTTTCGGGTGAAACCCATCACCCATCATCACAGAAAATTGAATGGAGTGCAAATGTACTCGCACTTAACCCATCACCTTCAGATAGAATTGAGTCAATTCAATACAATCTTCAGAGAAAATTGAGTGCTCACTTTTACTCAATTTTTTTCTCAAGTTGGGTGATGGGTTTCATCTCAAACGTCAGAAATATAATTTTATATGCAGTTTTCTCCGAAGCTCACGCAAACAACTAGAGATTTGCTTGAAGGAAGGCTTCAGCCATGGTGATTTCAAGATTTAGACGGTGATCTATAGTTTTCTGTAATTTTGTTGCCAACATGCAAAAGTCAACGGAGTGCCCAGATGCTTTGAAACGAGAAGAAAATGCCTATGCTAGAGTTTTGCCAGAGGAACTTAAAGCCAAAAGGCATTACTCCCTGTATGAGAGTGTTGAAGCATATGAAGGTAACCTGTAAGCGTAGGTGCCATTTTAAACCACTCGTGTCTATGTTATCAATTTAGCTCCACATACTCTGTTTCAAGTTATCAATCCCACCCTTAAGCTTTTGGTTGGTAATCCAGTCCACCCCATCCTGTTAGTTGTTCTTCTTACATGGCGAAATTTGAAGTTATCTTGCCTTGAAGCATTTCTTGATACATCTTCTTTGGTTTTCCAACTTCCATCCTGCCGAGCTTAGCTGGTCCTTAACAAGTCACTATTATCCGCGAATCCCCTTCCACCAACACTTTGGTCATTCTAATGTTTAAATAGACCTATATTATTCGCGCTTGAGCTCTTATTTCAGCTTTGTTATTTGAATCCAGCCCAATGTTTTTGTTGTAGATTGCCAAAACTTATCTTTCACTGTTCATTATTGCTTCCCAACTCGCTTTTCTTTTTGGGTTTCCATTGGGTGCGCCATCGAAATTCAGCTTGATTTATTTTACTTGGGTGATCCTTATTGGGCCTGCATGGAATCCGTATTCTGTGCTGCCCTTTAGAGGGAGGTCAAATTATTGCATATTTACTTCTCAGTAGTTTGCTAAATTCTTTCCTTCTAATTGGTATGCCATTTTATTTTCAAGGGTCCAGATAAGCTTAGCAACGGTTCAAGTTGAATATTGATTGCTTTTGAGAAACCATCTGCAGTGTTATTATCCTAATTATTTTTTGTCTGAATCTGGACACGTATTTTCCTCGGCGATAGGATTATTTACAGGAGCTACTTGCAAATAACAACTTACTAAACCTTGTACTTCTGATAAATTACAGTGTCTAGAACTTTCTTACCTGTGTTGTTTGACTAAATTTTTTGTTTATGGTAAATTGTGATTTTCTTAACTTTGATGGAATTTTAATGAATTTATGCATGTTGTAGTTTCGTAGAAGACAGATCAAAATTGTACTTTTTTTAACTTTGTTTTATTTCTGTGTCTTTATGAAGGCCATTGTCGCCTTGAAGAAAGGTGCACATTTGTTGAAGTATGGCAGGAGAGGAAAGCCTAGGTTTTGCCCCTTCAGGCTGTCTACGGTATGTTTCTGTATAACACATTTTAATACCTTGCAAAGGCAGATAATATGTGGAGAAAGAAAGAAAAACACACATCCCAGTTACAAAAATATTGGCTACATTAATTGACAGGACCATTGGGATTATTCATGTTGCCTTTTGTCTGGTTTATGAGAATGATCCATGGAAAACTTTAGATTCTATGGCTACACTATTGGATGGCAGTTTAATTTACATGAGTTGAAGGGAAATTACACTATATGTAGACACAGTATATTGGTATTAATCTGTAATATTAGGAATGTACTAGCCACCTTCCAACATCAAACGAAGTAGTTTCCTTCAAATTGACCAAGTTGTAAGTGATGTTTGTGCAGACCTTTGTCCCAAAAAGCGTCCTTGATGAATGATTGATTTGGCCAAATACATTGGAGAGTATAATTGAGCTTATAGTTAATATCATAGTAGCAATATTGGAGTTCGAATATGAATATGAAATTTGGTACAGAAAAATTATAGTACAATGAAAATATGGAAGTAGACATCTCATAAGTACAAAAATACATTCTTTAAATTTAAAAATATACATGGCCATACAAAATTTTGAAGTAAGATTAATTCTTCATTGTAAATAACTTGCAACATATCTCAAATTTGAAACATAACATATGATATAACAACGTGAAAATAGAGTTTAATAGGTAAGTATGGGTTCATAACCTAACTGTATGTAACGTTTATTTAAAAGTTTACGTGGATCAATAGTTAAAATTTGTTTAAAATGATGTCTGAGTGTTTGTGGGTCAAAAATTAAATTTCACGTTTATCTTAACAAGTAAATTTAATAGTAACATTTAGTGAAGTTTTAAAATATAAAAATTTACCATATTGTATCCATACTTTGTCAAATATTCGCCAAAATTTGAATTTCAAACGAATTTCCGTACAAGAACTCTCAATACAGCTGAATCTTGCTACTATGGTTAATCTGTTGCTTCTGTTATCAAAATTCTTCAATTATTTCTACTTCTTTGGTATAGTTCAAAGGCTTCAAAGGGTGGATTCCCTGATGCTATAACTAATCTCAACCTTGAGAGTAATTATGATATGTCTGAAGACCGTGTCTATTGACATATTGGGCTTGTTGATGAAATGGAGATTCTATATCCTCGTTGGTTGTAAGATCCATTACCTATAAGGCTCCTTAAGGCTTGAGTATTAGGCTAGATTTGTTTGATGCTGGCATTGGTTTTGATTATTATGAGATATTAATAAGCTTTTTTAGATTTATACATCCTGCATGATTAATAAGAAAATAGGACACAATTAATGCTTTGGTGTAAAAGTGTTACAGAGATTAGATATAATGAATTTGCTGGGCATTTAAACATAATCACTGTAACATTTTATATTTGGACTTTCAGCAATTGAGATATTAAGGAAAGTCTCTTTTTGGGTCCTCTCATTTTGCATATGGTACTTTATTTTCCTAGTAGAACCTTGCGGGATCCCTCCAACTTCCTGGAATACCCAGATGGAGGGTGGCTCAACTGCAACCCACAATATCTGCTGTTAACCCGAGGGACTTGACTGGATGTGAACCTTTGAAGTTTGGCCTATGGCCTCCTCATTGGCAACCTGCCTTGGGTGGATGGTTCAACTGATTGAGCTAACCCTTGGGGCTATATGGCATATGGTAGTTAAGGTTATTGTAGAAACTTTGACATAGTATAAACTTAAAAGAGTCTAGATAACCTCAAGGAGCCGAAAAGGGGGACTAACAAAGCCAAAAAGACAGTCATATAAAAAATACAAGTCTACTAAGGATGATAAAGTACACAAGTTTTGAAAGCCTAATAAGGACAGAAGAGAGGGTTATATTGCGGAAGCACAAATCCCATTGCCAAGTTGTAGTAAGTGAGGGGCTTGGAGGGTAGTGATTGGCCAATCCTCGAAAAGATTTCAAATGTCATTTGAAGGTCTATAGCCTATAAATTCCCTCAAAGAGATTATAGATAACCTCGAGCAGCTCAAAAAGGGGGATAATAAAGCCAAAAGACAGGCAGAATAAAATACAAGTCTAATAAGGATAAATTACACTAATTTTTAAAGCCTAATAAGGACAAACGAGAAAGTTATCAAGTTATAGGAAATGAGGGGCTTGGAGGTAGTGATTGGTCCATCCTCCGAAAAATCATCATTTGAGGGGATATGAATGCCTTCAAAGACTCACTTTCAATGCTGCCTCGGGGATAGTGGAGACAGCTTGCTGAAATACTTGTGCATGTAGAAGACGACTATGAAGATTGTGGAAGGAGACTATTGTGCGATTACTGTGACAGTGTGATGCACCTAGGGTGAAGAAAATTTTGCTTTTCCAGTTATTTATTTGAGCTGGTTGTTGCTGTTTCAACCTTACATTTCAGCTTGTTGTTGAGAGGATTTGTTGACATTATTTCTACATACCTGATGGGCCATCTATCCTAAAAGATACCTGTATTTTGTTGTCATTATAATTTCCTATCGACTGCTACTAAAGGGCTGAAAATGTTGTAAGTTGTTTGCCTCTATTCTCACTCATTTATAGGACCTTTCCTTCTAGCTAACAAAGGTAAGACATGGACCTTACCTGAGCACAGTGTAAAGCTGTTTGTGTAGATTAGTCAGGTAAGACTGCTATCCTCACTTATCTGAGCCAAAGTTTTAAAACTCAGACTCCAGCTCAGAATTGAGTTGAATTTAATGACTCAGTTTACTCAAAAATATGTAAAATATTTAAATTTTAAAGATTTAATCCATATGATTCCAAAGCATTAGAGACAAAATGTTCAAAGTCTGCTCATGTATATACCATATAAGGGTGAGAATATATCAAAATGGCACGAAGTGTACTGTGCAATACATATCTGGAAGTGGAACAAAATACATAAACAATGAGGCCTATATGGCTTGTAGAGTCCAAAAAACAACATGCTATGACGTCACTACACCATACATGCTCAGAATCGGTAGAGGGTCAACTCAGTCTCGGACTCGAATTCGGTAATGAATTGGTAATGACTCGGCCGAGTTGAATTTAATGACTCAGTTTACTCAAAAATATATAAAATATTTAAATTTTAAAGATTCTAACCTCTGTTACAAACATTGTCGATATATAGGCAACATTGCGATGTTAACTCACTGGCGATATATTGGCAATATATTGCCTCGATATTTTCCCTGTTTTTTGGTGATTTTTTCCCGATTTTATTGCAATATTTGTTGATTTTTTTGAATATATTGTAATTTTTTGCATTTTTGTAATTTTTATTTTGTCGATGTTTGCCGATAAATCCAATAATTTCTTTTTGTACCCTTGGCGATATATTCACCGACATGATATTTATAACATTGATTCTAATCCATGATTCCAAAGCATTAGAGACAAAACATCCAAAGTCTGCTCATCTATATATCATAGAAACATGAATCGCGAATATTACGAGTTTGATTCAGATTGGTAGCTAAACGAGCCGATTCAGCTCATCTTGAGTCAAACTCGGGCTTCCCGGTTTTACGCGAATGAACTGGAATAAATCGTTGATTTAAACTCGGTTTGACGAGTTGGAGATGCGATTTACCCTTGCCGTGAATTGAAGCTGCCTTTAAAATGCCATTTGAAAACCATGCTGCTGCTGTTTTGAACTTTCGGGTGACGTGAGCACTCCTGCACAAAGCAATGACGAAGGGTAGATGAACTGGCATTGTTTCAGTTTTTACACTTTACTCAACACTCCGCAGCAGGTTAGGCATGAAGGTTTCAGGGCCACGGACAGAACAGAGAATCGAACAGATTCGACAAAGGAGTCATGAGTCACGACCAAGGGCATAAAAAATGATTTTACACTAGGGTATAAAAAATCGATTTTAGTTTTTATGAGTTGATATATTTTGAACATCTATTGATATCTTGCAATATATGGATATGGCTATTTTAAATATTTATGAAAAATGTTTTTTTTTAAATTCGAAATATAGGTATATATTTAATTTTTTGTATTTGCCGATTTTTACCCGATCTGATTCAAACTCTTCGCTCTTTTTCCTCGCTGATTTATTGCCGATTCCAAGTCTGGTCTAGTATGGTATATACCATATAAGGGTGAATTTATCAAATGGCACGAAGTATACTATGCAATACATATTTGGAAGTGGAACAAAATACATAATCAATGAGGCTTAAATGGCTTGTAGAGTCGAAAAAACAACATGCTATGATGCCACTGCATCATACATCATACATCAATGATCATACATCATACATGTCATTGATCAACATAATCAATCATCAAACTCATCACCACTACTAGAACTAGAAGTAGAACTAGAATCAGAGATTCAGAACTAGCAATGACATCATCATTTGGCTCAAGCTCGGACTCCTTAAGGTCATCTACAACTACAATAGTAGTACTAGCTAAAAGCTTAGAAGCATGATGTTAGGGTTCATTTATAGCTTTAGGGTTAGGGTTAGATCCTCGAAGGACATTGTTCAATGAGTCAACACCCTATAATTTTGATGAAACTTCCTGTTACCGCCTAAGTTGTACTTAGTGGTTTTTTATCAAGTGAGCCTGGTGAACCGGACAAGGATAACTTGTTAAGACTTCAAAAGACCTTCAGTCTTGCTTTTGGGAAACTTTGTTGTACTATATCACATGTTCATACCCCCTTGGGGGAGTTGTAATAAATGTTCTAGCATGATAGTGTCTATAAAAGACTCGGTCTCTTAGACTTTATTTGTCAATCCGATCAGCCTAGGGTGTTTTTTCTCTTGGTTATTATTGGTTGTTGAATAAACGACTGATAGTTTCTGAGTTTTTCACTCAATACCTCCAAAGTTGGGGTGGTCGGCTTGGCATTTAGGCCTATTGATGTTATTAGAGTCTATGTGTCAATGTATAAACATGCTAGGCATTCTGGTCGAGTCATATGAACATATCTAAGTCCCCCTAGGTTTTTTAATTTTTTTAATTTTTAAATTTTTTAGTGTTTTTTATTAAAATTTAATTTTTCCAAAACTTAGGCTATTTTTTAATAGTTTAATTGGAAGAATTGGCTTTGTAATAGAAGTGGGCCAAATAATCAGTTTCAGTCATGGGGGTGCTCATTTTCAAGCTAAGAGCACCATGTAAACCCATGGACCCACTTTTTTCAAGTTTTGAGTGATTTTCCATCACTCAGGTCAAAAAACCCCAAAAAATCAATTATTGATTATTTTAATTAATAAATTGATGAATAATGGAGCAAATCCAAAATCCTAGATCAGTGGATTCTCAGCCGATTTGATTGAAATGAGTCAGATCTGAACCAGATTGATTGGATTTGACAAATCCTTGACTGAAGGAGGTGTGATCTGGATAGATCTAAAGTTGAACTTTAGCATCCTTTATGGGGAATTGCGCCCTCTCTCTCTCCTCCACACGTGTGGGCTCTCCTGGAAGCTCTGTGGATTGATGTGTCAGTTTGTGGGTTGATGTGTCAGCTCAATCAGCCCCTCGATTGACAAGTAGGCTCAGTGGAAGCTCAGTTCAGCTTCAGATCGGCATTGATGGACTCTCCTTCAGCTGCAATGGTCTGTCTCCTTGGGATTTGCGCCCCCCTGGGCTGGATCTCCTATTTTTTGTATAAATAAAGCTCATATCACCTTTTCTAAACTAGTTAGAACTGGGATTGAGGTGTTGATGCTCTTGTATTGTGTTATTGTTTATTATTCTGGAATAAAGAAGCTTTGGAGGCAAGATCTATGGTGTAATGCTCTTCATGTGTGGATGGTGATTGTCAAATGTTTATGAGGTATAATTAGTGTTATTTATCATTGCTTTTGCTGGTTAATTGTTGGCCTTGAAGGAGAGAGCTCCCTCTTGTTAGGGTAAGAGTTTATTCTAGTTTGATTTATGCTCTTACTGTTTGCTTGTTTCAGATTTATTGGAGTTGCATGTATTTTAAGTTTAATTGCATGCTTTCCAATTATCTTTTCCAGCAGCACCTATGTTTTAACCATCTGTTTGTGCAAGGATTTCTAAGTTGCAGGTGATCTCGCTTGTGGAAGAGGTTGAGCTGGTTTGCATCTTCCTCATCTTCAAGATCTTCTGTATGACATAGTCCCTCAGTGTTCCACCAAAGCAGACTCCAAAGCCCAACATTCCCAGGCTTCCAACACTCTTTCTCTCTCTTTCTCCTTCAAAAAATCAATTTTCTTACTTGGTTACTGTGTTCGAAAGCTTTGTTATCATTTGGATCTGTTATATTAAAGTAAAATTTACATAGATCTGCTATTTCAAAGCTCATAGTCTAGATCTCATTTCTGAAAAGTATCATTAAGCATTCTAGATCTAGCATAAGGAAATCGTCCGTTTTGCATGGCAAGTTAAAGAAAATTAGTAGGTTGCATGCTCTAGATTTCCTTTTCTGTTTAAAAAAAGATTAAATCCAGCAATCATTGTATATTTCATTGGTTGCACAAATAGCAAGCCAAGATCCCAAGGAAAGCTTGCTTTCCTTGGTTCCTTTTTCACCTGTTTAGCTAGTTTTAACGTAGTCTTTTTTGAGTTAAGGTAGGCTGACCCAAAGGTACTCTTAAAGTGCTTTTGGGCATATTTTATTCTAACATGCTTGCTGGTTTTTAGCAGGTGTAACAGAAAAGAAAAGAAGCTGTTGTTCGAAAGTGGACTCGAGAGCGTTCAAATCCCCCTAGGGATCTCCCCTTTCTCTAAAATTTAAAAATTCTGGAAAGTTGTAAGATCTTGGTTTCATCCCGTATAAGGACCAAGAGGTTTCTGATATTTTAGTTTGCTGATATTGTAACCAATAATAATAAAATAAAATCTTTTTTGAGTAGTCTCTTTCGAGCCTGCTCCCCATCCCCCCAGGGGGGGATCTGGGTCCGTTTCATTTTTTTGCATTCTTCCCTTTTTTCTGCTCTAGTTTAGTACTGACATGCAGGATTGTATACTTTGATATAATTTTGCATTATTCCATATTTTAATTTCAAAAGTAATCATACTACTTACCCCACGACTTCCCGATTGACTTGCAAGGAGAAAGAGATGCGTGGTAGGACTAATTAGAAAACCGGTGTTGTGTATCTTTGATTCCATTTTCATTAATTATTTCGTTAGTCATAATAAAATCAACCCCTCCTTGATTCCTCGATTGAGGTCCACTTGGATCGAAAGAGGTTCCTGGAGGGTTTTCTTTTTAACAAGAACACCTATTTTAAAATTTACTAAAAATAACAAAGACTCCAGTGTGTATGCTCTGTACTTGGTTGCGGTTCGTCCGATTAGTCAAGCTGCATCAAAAGCATTTGAGTGACTAGAATAATTAGGATTCACTCTCCCCAAATTGACAAACCATCAGGCGAAAATCCAACGCCTCGATCAAACCATTACGGTGGCAAAATACCCAAAGGAAGTGGGAACTCCTGAAAAGTGACCTCGGGGCACCGATCTCTGTTACACCTTCTGGTGCATTATGAACAACAGTCTCAGAGACTCCATTCAGCCCACATATTCCTTGCGGGTAGCCGTGACGGTTTAGTTTTGGACATACTTCAAGTACCCCCTGGGTATATCTGGAGTCCCCTCACCTAAGTTAAATTACTCATCTTCTTTCATTAATTTAAAATTAACCAAGATACAATTGCACAACATTCATTCCAGCACTTGCAAGCACTCTTAATTGTTTTTCGACTCCATTTTCAAGGCACTGGTCAACTATTTATTTCTTTTTTTCGTGCTTACTTGTGATTATCTCATCATGTTATTTGTTGTTTACAATTGTTAAATCGAAACTCCTAATTAACTTACTCTTTAATACCATCATCATACTAAATAATTTTGCTTTAGTAATTTAATAGGGTTTACCCCACTTGGCTTCGTTAGGAGTTGAGCCTAAACGGAGGAGTCAAGAACAAGGTGACAGCCTTGACTTGAGACTTGCCCCCAAGGACACACTGAGTGGCTTGAAGATTTTTGCCACGTAACCCAGGTGTGTGAAAAGCGGCAACACTTCCTAGTCCAATAATTAAAATAAGGTAGAAAAAGCTTTACATGTTGAATAAATGATTTTATTTGAGTGAAGAGTACATTTTTATTACGGTCACAGCGAAGGAGTTCAACAATCAACACCACCAACATCAAGCTATATAGAGGGGTTGATGAGCTTGATCAAATGACAATCCCATACCCTCATACATGATAGAATTTGGTGGAAACTTTGCAATCCTGAAATCTTGAAAACTGTTAAGGTTGTTGAATTCTGAATGGGATCTAAAATTCTACTTTTTGCATATGAAATCCAATGACGTTGGAACCACTTTCAAACATTTTGAAACAATTAATGGTAATGTTAAAATTTAAGTAAAATGATAGAAAGTGTAACACCCCGGTTTTGACCCCATGGTATTGAATTGCATATGATGTAAATAGCATTAATAAATCATGGTGTGGAGCTCAAGGCAAAGGTCCCACCATGGATTTAGTATTTTATGTTTCGGAAATTAAAATCTATGCCAATGGTTTATGTGCTAGCCAAGCACAATATGTTTGAGACATCATGTGAAATGCAAATTAATAAAAATACCACAACTAGCTATGCGCCGCAACGTTAAAGAGATGGGGGCATGATTTCACAAAGAATAGGGAGGGGAAACATCAAACCCTTGAGCCAATGGGGAAAATCCAAATGTCTAAGGGAAAACCCATAAAGTGGTCAACTACCCATTTTGTCCTTTTGTGCCCAGTCATCTAGAAGTGGTTGAATAAGTTATCTCCTTGGGATGGGAAAGGTATGGAGGTCAAATTCGAATTTGGGAAGCCACCCATTTTTGGGAAACGTGTTTTTGACTTGTGGGGCAAGTAAATGCTTGGAAATACATGCCCAAGCCATTATGCACCCATACCTTTCATTTTCTCACCATTCTCATCCACGTTGGGCTCTCTCATGCAGCTCCAGCTTCTTGAGCTCCTTCCCTCACGATTTGTTGTTGTTTTCTTCATTTCTCCATTCCCAGAATTCGTTTGAGAGTTGCTGGGCGAGTGGGAAGGAAGGGGTCACAATTTTGGGGTTTGAGGAGGCCGTTTTTTCCTCAGTGAGCAAGCTGGGAGCTTCCCTCACGTTTTTCTGCATTTTCCCTAATTTCTCCAAGCTAGGAAACTTGTTTTTGTGTTGTTCAGTGAGTGGGCAAAGGAGACCCACGATTTGGGTGTGTATGGAGGTCGTTTCAGCTCCTACAATGCCTAGAAACGTTTTGTGAAAACCTATTTCTCTCACAGGGTGTTTTCCCCATTTTATCGGGTCGTTTTTGGTTGCAAATCCGTTTTTGGCAATGCCCAGTGGATGGGAGAGTACATCCGTGATCTGAGGGTTTGTCGAGGTTGTGTTGGCCTCAGTAAAGCCATTGAATGTTTCCTGGAATCGTATTGCTCACTCATGGTGTTTTCCCCAATTGCCATTTTCGTTTTTGGTTCCCAAGAACATTTTGTTCATACCCAGCAGTTGTGTGTGGCTGTGTTTGATTAATTGGTTGACTGTGTGTTTGATTCAAAGTTTGGCTTGGCTGAGTAAGTCCAAGGAACCCCTATGTTATTGGGTTGTTGCCTTAATAGTCGTGGAACCCAGTGGTTCATTGGCTTGGATGGACAGTCTGTGAAACCCAACTGTGTGTTGGTTTGACTGTGGATGTATGGTTTTGGCTATGTGTGACCCTGTTGTTCCCTAGTGCCTTGTGTAATCATGCCCAGCTCAGGGGTGGCAGTGATACTGCGAGATTGAGGAGCACACTGGCCTATGGTTGGGTGGAACGTTGCAGCAACATAGCTAGTTGCGGGCCAGCTTCTTTTCAAGATAAGTATTCTTGTGCGTAATCTCTACAAACTATTTGTTTTATGAATTAATATGAACATGTTGAATGCTTGAATGAATGTGTTTTATTCCGCTGTGTATTTACATGTATAATGCATCTAGGTATGTTTTTAATTCAATGCATTTTATTTTAATTGTTATGTTAATGGGGTTAGATTGCCCGTTCGACAGTAGCAGCAGCCTAGTCGCGTCCTCTTCGTCATCGGTATGAGGGGTGGGGACGTGACAGAAAGTGAAAGATAAGGAGAATGTTTCTTTTACTTTAAGAATTTAATATTACCATTTAGTATTACCAAATACTAATGAGTAATTGAACAGAGCAAATGTTTTTATAAGTAATTGAACAAAGCAATTTTTTTACAGTCAACTCCGCTGGTTCAAGATGGGACTTGGCTAAGTTGGTCGTTTCGATACTGAACCGGTTGATTCGGACACCAACTCGGTCGGTTCGATATCGAACCGGTCACTCGATCTGGTTTGAAGGCCGAGTCAACTTGGTTGATGGTCAACTCAGTTGAGTTTGAGTCTAAGTTGATTGAGTTTTAAAACTATGGCATAAATAACTACCATCGATTATCCTCTAGAATCTTTGGCTGAAGCTTGAATTGCATGTTAACTTGCTCGACTTTTGAACACACACACACACACACATATATATATAGTTAGTTAGTTAGTGTCCTATAACTAAAATGCAACAGTGATGCATATGCCTGCACCTATGAAGCATCAGAACCACTCTCGGCCTTTAGTAAACTCGTTCTTGAAGCTTTGACATTCCAACGAACTTGTAGGGAATATTCCAAATCCAGCGGGAACAGTTTCGGATGGTTGAATACTTACTGGGAACTTTCACCCTCTAAAATCGAGAACTTGGGGACGTTTTCTTGCGTGTTCCCTTTACCAAGAGATTCCATGCATTCATGATCTCCACCAATTGAAATTGAAATTTCCAGGGAAGAGGAGAAGGAGATGCTAGGATGCACTTGAGGCATTTTGCAGCGCGAGAGTAAATGTTTGGAATACTAAAGACAAAATAAATCAAAGTTACAATGTTATAAGTTTTTTTATGAGTAGTTCTTGAATTAAATATGTGCTTGACCCACCCATCGTCATTTGTGAGATCATTTCATCTTTAACACTTTTTGGTTTATTTGTACATGTCTTTGCAAATATGGGATCCTCTCCTTGGAGGGTTAACGACATTCCTATTTCTTCATGGCCATACATATACATGGTTGACTCATAATTTTTTCTCTAGAAATCTAAGTTGCACTAAAAGTCTAGTGCTACCTTGTCGAGTTGGTGCATTGTTCTTTGTCTACCGCCCATGCTAGAGTATTCACTCATTCGTATGTTGAATTGCAGTTATCGCTAATCAATAATAAATGTAAATCTATTTTAACTTTTTATATATTAAATAAAGAAAATAAATTTATATATTTTACTATTTATTTTATGAATACAAAAAGAAACTTTTAACTAATTGAAAATGGTTTTAAATCTTACTTTAAAACTAAATTCATCTGTTACATTTAAATAAAAATTATCTTGATTTTTATTTTAGAATAACTTAAATTTGGTTATTTATACACATTTGCAAACACCCTAGCATAGAATGTCTTGTAAACATATAATATTCTAATCCATTTTACTCATAGTTGACACAAGACTGAAAACTTCTGAAAGTCCCCGCTTTAGAAAGAGCCTACCTTATATAATCAATGATGTGGACGGTAATCCTGATTTTATTGCCATTTCCATGTGCTAATAGGTTATAGTTACAACCGTAATATAATGGATAAACTAAGTCATCTGGTTTATGTTAATGTTTCTTTTCTTCTCTATATTTCTTCTCTTCTCATGTTGTTTAAATTATTTAATTTTATATTTTTTAAATAAATATTATTGCCGTTCCCAGCCTGCTGTTTCCTGTAAATTTGGGGGAACTTCTAGACGTATCCAATATTCGTACCCACGTTCCCAATGTTCCTGTGTTCCGGAAACTTGTGCAACATAGGCCTGCACTCAACTATTCCAACATTGGAACAACATTAAACATAGATGATAAATGCCATTTGTACTGAATACTGTCAAACCAAGTCATTATGAATGCATTTGGATGTACTCTGTCATGCATAAATATTTAGTTCCCAAAGATTGAATGCCTCTGCCTACATGTCTCTTTCTCCAGCTATTATTCTCCATCCTCAGCCTCTTTCCCTAACCATTCAATTCCCACCTACCTCTTCCAAACTTTGATCAATATTATGCTATGCCAAGGATTGCTGTTGCCTTCTCATTTTCTAGGTGGTAAGAGGATTTTCTGGGGGGCTATGGGCACAATCCTTGACTTTCTAAAGTTGTGATGGTTATTAGTTACATCTCCTTTTATGGAATCATGAACAAACTGTTGTGGACATCTTCCATGTGGGTGATGTTGTGGATGGAAAAATATTGAAATTACACGTGGATGTCTCTCATGTGGACACCATGCATGCTTTTACTGCATGGAAATCTGTTTAACAGATCACGCGTCCCTGGGTATAGAAGTAAAGTGGATTTGTAGGATGCAGGGGACTCCATATTACCTAATAGACTTAGCTACAGACAAACATAGTGCTAATTTTTTAACTAGTTTAAATGCATCTCATGGGTGATTGAATGGTTTAAGAAGATTAAACGTGAGCAAAATAAATTGCAATCTATGTATTTCAGGATGAGAGATCTTTGATTTGGTTCTCCGGGAAGGAAGAAAAGCAATTAAGACTTAGTTCTGTTACCAAGATTATTCCAGGCCAGCGCACTGTAAGTTTATTCTGCACAAATTTGTTGTGATATAAAATGCACAAGCTTTTCACATTACTTATTTTCAGTGAACAAATTTTCAAGAGTATATAGGTTTACTTGGACTCTTGATCAGCATTTCAGACATTTTTTTGCTTTCTTTGATGCTTATAGTCAAATTTCCAGCGGCAACCTCGACCTGAAAAGGAGTATCAGTCATTTTCTTTAATATATGGGAATGGTGAGCGTTCTCTTGATTTGGTAAGTTCATATGTTTTATTCTTTACATTGTGAAGTTGCAAACATTGTGGTATAATTGGGAATTTTATTTCTTTGCCTTATAAATATGAAGTTTAAAATCCTCTTTTGAACCATTATATTTCTTTTTCCGATTATCTAACATTGAAACTCATTATTGTAAAAAATTGTCAATTAAATAGTGGTTCTCGATTTAGACTGAAGGGTGATAACATCATACAAAGAAATGATAATTCTTGGTGTTTCTGTTTATCAAACATGATTTTGTATCTAGCACAATCTGCAGTAAAGAGAAATAAAAAGGAAATTTTTAGTGGTATGTGCTATGTGTTGTCTATAAATCTACTTTGTCTTATTGACTATGCTTCTCACAATATACTTTTCCTCTTGTAGCCCCAGAAATAACAATGCAAAGAAGCTAAAGGATATTTAAAAGAATTGTGGGATATAGTTTTGTAATTTTTTAAGGAACAAAATTAGGACAATAGTTTGAAGTTAAATGTGTATATAATTATCAGGTTTCTTTTGGGGTTCTCTTTGGTTGAGTTGGTATATTTCCAGGGTGTATTTGCTTACTTATAAACTTTAAGGATATAAATTTGTATGTCGTAAAAAAAATCATCCCGTAATAGGAACTAAGATAAGCTTGATCTATGAGTTTTTTGCAAATTGGTGCTTTGGCTTCTTTAGATGGAAACTCAGCCTTGGCAGACTTGTTTCCATGAAAGCATGATTTAGTTGAACCAGTAATGGGATGTTTGAACAATTTGAATTTTATGGTTACCATCTTTCTGGTTACGATGAAAATAGTACTATGAAATGACTTGAACAACATGTAGCATACTCAAAGTCAATGTAACATTCTCCTTATATTAATGTTAACCTCATATAAAGGCAACTGAATCCTTACTAAAAGGTCAAATTATCATTATTGAAAGGTTGCTTTCTCATGACACAAATCAATGAGTTGAAATCTCCTAGTTAAAATCGATTACTGAAAGCATTCTACACAATGTGAGCGTATATACCAAAAAGGCAGGGATGTTATAGCAAACAGAGTTTTTGGAATTTATCACTTATATTCTATGCTGTGAATGCTAAAGTGTTATCCCTATTCATTGTTAAGATTCTTCA
>LPNX010420137.1:191991-342990 GCA_001517045.1 Pseudotsuga menziesii | reverse complement strand
AAGGAAGCAACCCTTCTCTCTTATGGAAGACACTGAAAAGTTATCACAGTCTGCATTCAAAGTATGTATTGCTCTTATATGAGAGCTTGATCAAATTTAAATGGTTAGATTATTTGGATGAGTGATGATTTTTGTTTAGATAGTGAACATTGGCATCTCTAGTCATCTCTAATCATATAATGAATGGCTTGGAGGCCTGTAATGTTTGGCCTGCCTGAGAATGGTTTCTGCAGGTGCTTGTAATATAGAACTCGGAGACACTATTTTCTTAATTAGTATACAGTTACACACACTGACCGTAAAGCTGAGGAACTGCCAGTGTTCTGATGTTTTATCTTGACAACAAGCAGCATTCTGACTAGGCACCGCTACAAGGGATATAACCTAGAGTTTTGCTGTAAACAGTTACTATATGCAGACAGCTCCTTAGTCCCTCGTTTGTGCCATTCTTTTATTTTGTATTTGCAAGTGGCTACACTGATTTTTGTTTATCGTAGATATTATAGATGTTCCACAGGTCACTGTTATTTGATCAGGGTCAGTGTAATTGCAGAATGATGTCCGTCCACTGAAGGTGCATGGTCTATATGGCATCTCTCAGCAACAGTTTACAGAAAAATGTTCTTCTGCGGGACATTTATATTCAGCAGAACCACAAACATACGAGGGGCACTCTTTGATGAATTCCTTGCACTCATCTACATTGGATTCAGGACCGGATTATTCTAAGGTGCTGATGAAAGAAAACCCTTCTGAAGGATTTAGAATGAGTTTGTCAAGTGCTATAAGTTCATCAAGCCAGGGCTCTTGTCTTGAGAACAGCAATGTTTTGGGTGATGTGTTAATGTGGGGAGAAGGCATAGAAGATGGCATACTAGGAGGTGGTGCCCATAAATCTGGTTCTGCTGTTCGGACAGAGATAGATGCACTCTTGCCAAAGACAGTGCAGTCAACAGTCATGTTAGATGTCCACAGTGTTGCTTGTGGAGTTAGGCATGCTGCTTTGGTGACCAGACAAGGAGAAGTTTTCTGTTGGGGAGAGGAGAATGGAGGAAGACTTGGTCATAAAGTTGATGCAGACATCTCTCAACCTAAGCTAGTTGAAGCCCTTGCTAATATCAGCATCGAGTCAGTTGCATGTGGTGAGTATCATACATGTGCTTTAACTCCTTCAGGGGAGCTTTACACTTGGGGTGATGGCAGCCGCAGTGCTGGGCTTTTAGGACATGGCAGTAATAGAAGCCAATGGCTGCCTCGTCGAGTTGTTGGTCCTTTAGATGGAATTCGAGTCTCCAAGGTTGCTTGTGGGGAGTGGCATATGGCAGTTGTGGCATCCTCCGGAGAGTTGTTCACCTTTGGTGATGGGACATTTGGAGCTCTTGGGCATGGAGACACGAGGACTGTGCTTCTCCCAAAGCAAGTTGAGTCATTGAAGGGATTTAAGAGTATCACAGTTGCTTGTGGTCCATGGCATACTGCAGCTGTAGTTGAGGTTTTAGCTGATCACACGAGTGGGAAATCTTCTTCTGGAAAATTATTTACCTGGGGAGATGGTGACAAAGGCAGACTTGGGCATGGAGATAAAGAGAGGAAGGTTGCTCCGATGTGTGTTGCAGTTCTTAAAAATTGTGATTTTGTTCAGGTAGCTTGTGGACAGACTCTCACTGTTGCTCTTACAGTATCAGGTCAGGTTTTCACAATGGGGAGTCCAGTACATGGACAGCTGGGAAACCCTCAAGCTGATGGGAAGGCTGCTGTTCTTGTTCAAGATAAACTCCGAGGAGAGTTCGTTGAGGAGATCTCATCTGGTTCATACCATGTTGCAGTTTTGACCTCAAAAAGTGAGGTCTATACATGGGGAAAGGGTGCAAATGGAAGGCTAGGCCATGGTGATGTTGAAGACAGGATTGTACCAACACTGGTAGAGGCATTGAAAGATAAGCAGGTGAAAAGCATTTCCTGTGGATCCAGTTTTACTGCAGTCATTTGTTTACATAAGTCAATCTCTGGTGTGGACCAGTCAGCTTGCACTGGATGTAGAATGCCCTTCGGTTTCACAAGAAAACGACACAACTGTTATAACTGTGGATCTGCATTCTGCCACACTTGCAGCAGCAAGAAGGCAACAAAAGCATCTTTAGCACCAAACCGAACCAAGCCCTATCGTGTCTGTGATCCTTGTTTTCTTCAATTAAGAAAAGCGGCTGAAGCTGGATTCACATCAAATGGCCCCATACCTAGAAGAGTCTCCTTACTGCAGCAGAAAATGGCCTCTAAAGAAAAACCAGAAAGGACAGAAACAAAGTTTTTGAAGTCTCAATTCTTTTCACCTAAACTGACAGGTGTTGAACAATTGGAGCAATTTGAGGGAGAGATTTTTTCAAAACAAAGCAAGAAACTACAGCCACCGAATCTTGCTTCAACTGCATCATCTGAACGATGGGGGCAGGTGATATGTCCTGCACTTTTTCATTCAGGTCTCAGAGTACATCCATTGCCTGCATCCGTTCTCTCCTCCCAGAGTGTCTCTATGGCAGATTTACCGATTTCAAGGGGACAGAGCCCACCCCGATCAAAAGTAGCGGCACCATTTCCTTCCAGCCTAAATACCTCAACCTCCATATCAGAGGAACTGAAACAGTCAAATAAGACACTAAATGAAGAAATACAAAGTTTGCAAGAACAGGTAACTCTGAATGGTCTCTGTATTTTATTTTGCGATTTGTTTGTATATTAATATTAATATAAGCTGCCGTTATTATAAACTAATTATGGAGCTACAGGTACCACTTGCTTGAATATATTGTAATAGCAATTTCAAGGTTTGCGATGTATGCTGTGAATTGTTGTCTGTAATTAACATGTACATTCTAGGGGCTAGTAAGTATAATTAGTATGAACAGGCAGGTCACATGGGCTAGTAAGTATAATTAGTATGAACAGGCATGTCACATGAGATACTGCATATGACGTTACATAGCTCCTAATTCAATTGGTGGATGGACCTGGCAATAGAAAACTTAGTGATACATCTCCTTTGCAGTTATTGTCATTGTTTCGCCTTCATTCAACTCTGTTATGTACTTTCATCGAAATGCACATCTATTTCGTTTGCAGTTAATGTCATTATTGTTTTGCCTTATTTGTTATGTACTTTCATTGAAATGCATATGACAAATGGGGGATCACAACGATTCAGATATAGCTTAGCACCTCAGCCTCTACTTTGGAAGAAAGCATTTAATCTCCTATGATTATTGTATGTTAGTTTTAGAGGTTCAATCCAAGCCCGGTTTCAAGTCTGTCTGTGCAAAAATCTAACGCCCAACCCAGTTGATTTAATGCTGCAAATGAGTTGTAATTTTTACATAACATTCAAGATATTGAAACACAAGATGACCTTCACTGTTTATAGGCAGAAAATTAAAAAGGAATCACCCCATGAAAATTTTCAGACACAGGAATTTTTTGGCAACATGCCCAGGAAAAACCCCCCAAGGGGAAAACCTGTGAGAGAGAGTCTTTATTTTTATAAAATTTGAATTTAGTACAGCAATTTAAAACTCCGAGAACCACTTATCTCAACCCACTGAATACTGCCACCAATTCTGGAAATTTCATGACTGAAATTCTGCTCATTCTCAGCACCCTAGCAGCATTTGGAATCCATGCCAAACACAGGCTGTATGGACAGTCTAAATGCACAGAAATTTATCTCGAAAACTGTGCACTCAGACTCAGTCTTCTACCTCGGTCTGCATGCCCTCTGCAACAGCTGCGTTTTGTGGAAAATCGTGCCCACTCAGTCATCAAAGACGTGCTGAGAAAAATACCTTGGAACCCATGCCAAGAACCGAGTCAACCAGAAATTAATTGCTGCAATAAATATTCTTGAATTTTGTGCCAGGCAAAGTCACATACTCTCCCAGCCACTTCCTCGAAACTCATGCTCATTAATGTGCTGTATGGTCTGGTCTTCTTGCTGTACCTATGCCTTGGTTTTTGTGCCAAGCTTGTTCTCTCTCAACTGCATTCTCTTCCTCTTCTCAAGGACTCAAGTTGCTCTCTCAAAATGCTCACCAATTCTCTTTTTCGTGAAAATGAGGAATGGGTGTCTTTTTCATTGTTTCCCTTGTCTTTTCATTACGCCTTCCTAGGGTAGCCGAAAGGTTACTAGATCAAGGGCCCACATTTGATCTAGTGATTTCTCATCAATGGATGAGAAAAATCACTTTTCTCTCCATTAATTATTTTCCCTCTCAACTCCACTTAAATTTATTTAAAAAGTCACTTTATTCTCTAAACTGCATTAATTACTCATCTCAAGTAATTAGTACAAGGGTCATGTAACTTGTCCCCTTTTTGTGACCAAGGCACAGAGTCACTAGGGGAACACTTCCCTAGGTACAAAAATTCAACATTGTAAAGCTTATGATTTCATCTTTGGAGATGCAAATCATTTGTATCTAACTACTATACTTTTTAAGCTATAAAACTAGTGAACCAATTTAAAAAGCCTAGGAAGAGATGAACATAATTTACTGTTAGTGTTTGTCATGGTTTGAGCTTTTGTCAACAGCATTGGAGAGCTATTACCTTGGAACATCTTTTCTGATGCAAGTTAGAGTTGATTGCTTTTGATGAAATAGAAATTTTTAATGAAAATGGACTTGATGCATTTTCTCGTATAGATAAAATGTAAGTCAACTCCAGGATAGTAACAGACATTAGTAGATGCTAGCTTTGGGTGAACAATGTTTTGCTACTTCTGGTGTTATATTATAGATGCAAGACATTATAAACTTATAAACTTATATAGACAATGGTAGATGTGACCAGATAGATAGGATGCATAAACGGGTATGCTGGTAGATAGGAAAGATAAATTGATAGAAATAAATTCTTTCAACAATGGATGAACTTGGAATCATATGCAAACACAGATATGAAAATATAATCAGACCGAAGATACATATAGATAGATGCACATTTAGGCAGAAAAGTTGACATGTACATGTGAAGGGTATAGAGATGGATATAGGTTGCTAATGAGATGAAAACCTAGGTAAGAGGACAAAAAACTGTGTATAATGGTTCTAAACTCATTTACGGGGGAGATGGAAAGAGATGTTGGCCATTTATATTATTTGTATTGCGGGTTTTCTAATGGGTTAAAATACGTTGGGTTAGAAAGGATTCTACTGAAATAATTATTGGGGGAATTGGGAAATTAAAAGGCTCTTCCCTCTGTATCTTGGGTCATTTGCACCATAGAAAAGGACTAAAGATGGCTAGGGACTACTTGATGTATAATACCGGGGAGTAGCTCTACGAGCTAACTTGCTAAAAGGGTGATCAAGGTGCTTATTGATAATTCATAGGACAGCTTGCCCAGTTATCATCAGATATAAAATTGAGATGTCTAGACACAAAAATTGGATCAGCGTGGCTCTAGTAAATGTTGGAATAAGAGTTTAGGGTTTGATGGTTTTAAAAGGGAATTTAGAAGTCTTGGCAGGTAGTTTTTACTCTTCGTCCATCTATGGTGCATTTGTCAGGTCCTATGCAAAGGTTGGGACCTGTGTTTTAGTGGCATTGGGTGCTTTGAATTCCACTGGGTATGTTGGGCATATCCCTAGGTTGGAAAGGAAGGAGTTGTGCAAAAAGGGACTGATTTAATAGTATGATCTATGAGATACTCCTATTGTCTTGTCCTCTGTTTCCCACGTTCTTGTATCATGTTACTTAGGTTAAAAGATAAAGTATAAAATAAAATATGCTAAAATAATGGATGAGAGAAGCCAAAGCAAAAACATAGCCACACATCATCATGAGTTGATGCAGAATGAGAGGGGGGAAAGGCAGTCTTAGCAATCACCACATTGGGTAAAGAGGTGGAAGTGAAGGCGTAAAATGAGGACTTCTATGCTAATAATATCAACCATACAGGATCCTTTACACCTCTTGACGATGTTCTTTGGGGAGAATCCAAGACTCAGAGGACTTTGACTATGCAACCCTGAGAAGGGGTCGTGAATGATTCATCAAGACTCTTTGACATTCTCATATAGATTTTGGTGATAAAAGAATGGTCTCTTGAGGGGGGTGAGGGCAAGCATTTGAATTGTGTTGAGAACAAGATCTTCTCAAAAGCTTTGTGGGTGCATGTCTTCCAATGGAAGATTGAGAGGCTTTGTGGTCTCATTCATTTGATGTCAAAAGTGTCGTGGGTGTTTTCATGCCACTCGTTGCCACTAACATATGGGATAGAAGGGAAAAAAGAAGTGTCCAT
This sequence comes from Pseudotsuga menziesii, assembly GCA_001517045.1. Taxonomy (NCBI): domain Eukaryota; kingdom Viridiplantae; phylum Streptophyta; class Pinopsida; order Pinales; family Pinaceae; genus Pseudotsuga; species Pseudotsuga menziesii. The sequence continues at coordinate 336,698 of LPNX010420137.1, read as the reverse complement.
CTTGGGAGGTCCCCATAAGACCTTTCTCTTGGTCCTAATGTTCCCTCATGAAAAGAGCTAGGCAACTATGGTCTAGATAGAGGAAGAAGATATTGAGGGAACCTCTTGAGTCTTGATAGAGACAATCAAACCTTGTTTTGGTCTCATAATAAATGGGACACGTAAAGATGCAGTGTGTTGTTGACTCAATCTTGTCTAGGTGACACAATGTACGAATTCTCTCCAACCATAGACTGTGATGATTTGTCTCAATTTGATGCCGGTCAAAGAAAATATTAAACTGACAAAGAGGAATCTTAAGTCTATGCATCCAATTTATCTTAGAATATGCAACTTAGATTGTAATATTGTTCCTCAATGACATGAAGTGCTCGAAGTAGAATGCCATCTTGGGGCCAAGGTCCTTGGGGGGGTGTCCAAGTGACCTGGATGTATAGTTGGTTGATATGCTCTCCTATTACCTTGTTTAAATCCTATTTGGAAGGTAGGGAGTGACTACTGACATCAAAGGAGTACCTAAAAGGGGGGAAACGCTCAATAGACATGCCAATGAATTGAAGTAACAAAGGGGCCTTAGAGAACCTGTAGACCACCAAAACCAACTAGGTGGACAACGATGTACCATGTATATGTTGGATGTGCCTTGAAGATAAGAATGAAGTACTTAATGATTATATCAAGCGAGGCAGCTCTTCTTCTCTTCTTCTCTCTATGAAATTTCCGCACCCCTGCGGAGGATTTTGTAAGGATATGTCAGCATGAAGGTTTAGTTTTTTGTAACTTAATCACTTAAGACTTAGTCATTAGTGAATTCCTTTCATCGAGTGTTTTTTCACTTAGATAATTAAAACTTCTTTTTAGAGATTTTAATTATTTGAGTTTTTCAATCAAAATTACCTCCAAAGTGGTGAAAGGTGTTCTAGTGATCGAGTCCATGGGGTGATTGGGGCCTATGAATGTTCTATATTACCATGCTAGACATTATCCAGAATCTTGCGGAATTTCATTAAGTTTTGCATAGGTTTTTTTTCATTTTTTGTGATTAAAAATTGTCCCTCAGCATAAAAAAGTTGTTTTAAAAAGAGGGTTAAATGGCATCTCATGCCCATGAATATGGGCATGGGTACTCAAAAGCAATTGCATGAGCCCCCCTACACCCTTGGGAAAAGTTTGAAGTCATTCAGACAAGTCTTGATAAGAGTTTGGTCACATTTGCCAAAGTTAGTCAAGGAAATCAGAAAAATTGACAATTAATTAGAGAGCCAAGTTTTGGAAAAGGGACTATAGTCACTTGGGGTGGCCAAGTAAAGGTTCTAATGTTTATGTTAGGTTCCTAAGATAAATTTAAGACCCAAAGGGGCCCCCCCAAGCAAGCATGTAACAAGTTTTGAGTTTCCGACTTTAGGGGGGTGCCCCCTTCTCTCTTTGATTGGTTGGGTGAGCTAAAGTCAATGGAAGGGGCCCCACTATAGTGGTTTCCTCCCTATTTGACATAGCAATAAGGTTAAAAGCATTAAATTGGGGGTTTCTCTCCTCATATTTGAGATCCTGTGGTTTGGTCCTCCTTGAGCAAATTTGCTCCCCTCTCTCCCTTGTGACATTTGTCTAGCAAGCAAAGAGCTTCTCTCTTTCATTTTTTTTATTTAAAGAGGCTTCCCCTCCTCATTTAGTCGACAATCTCTCATGCTCTCACTCTCTTGCTCCCTCTTGCTTCCATTTTGCTCTCATTCTTTGAGATTACTATAATTTTCAGCCATTGGGCATTTTTAATAAAAGCTTTGGAGGAGATCTTGTGTTGTTTGGTGGTGACTTGCTCCCGTTTTCTAAAGTTTTTCAAGCACGAGTGAGGCCAAAGAGGCAAATTGTTTTACCTTGGTAAGATCTTCTTAGTTTGTGTAGATCTTATGAGTTTTTCTCTCTTGCATTCAAGAACTTCAAGCATTTCTTGGTTGAATAGTTTGATTTCTTTAATCATTGTGAGAATCTCACCTCTCTTTGTGTTTGTTTAGCTTATCTTTCAAATTGCAGGTTATTCGGATTGAAGAGTGAGATTCTTTGGTTAGATGCCCCATTTCTTCAACCATTTGAAGAGCAAAGAGCACACTAACTCCTTGCTTCATAAAAAAATTCTGCATTTTTTATTATCTCTATTTGCATGTTCAAGTCTAGTTTAAATCTTTATTTTAAAAGTTATTTGAAGCCATTGATTCTATAATTTTTATTACATATCTTAAACAAATTTTTACACTTGTATGCAAGGTGTCCCAAAGTGATTTTGGGCATCATTTACCTTTTTTTGCTTGCTGTTTTTTGTTGTTGCAGGTTTAGGGTTTTACAAGGGGAAACTTTGTCAAAATTTGGGCAGAAAATAGTGCAAAGAACCCCCAGGGGTCACCACTTCAAAACCCATTCCCTCAAAGTGGTCAAATCCTCATTCTTTGTCTCATTTTTCCTTATCTAAAGGTGCTGAATTTTCTGTCATTGTAACAAGTCCAAGAGAGTCTCTTGAACTTGATTCTTTCTTTGATTTTCAAAGTTATATTTGAGGTATATATTTTGGCCATCCCTTGCATGCAATGGAGGTAGGGCTTGCCCACCCTTGCATTGCAAAGTGAAGAGGGGCTAGGGCTTTTTATTGTCCATTATTTACTTTCAATTGCTTGCCCCATCTCTTCTTTAGGAAGAGAGTTGTGTGGCTATGTTAGCATTTGTTATTCTTTAAAATTTGCCATCCATTGCATGCAAAGGAAGTTGGGCTTGCCCACCTGTGCATAGCAATTGAAGAAGGGCTAGAGTAATTAGTTTTCATATCCGCAAGTTTATTTTTTGCCCCATCCTTTCCATTTGGAAAGTGGATTGAGTGGCTAGGATTAGTTTGTTTTTTTAGTTTTTTTTTTTTTTTTTGCCCACACCTTGTAAGTGATTTGCCTTTGCCATCCTTGCAATATCGTGCTGGCTAGTGTGGTTAAAAATAAACTTTTTTTTTTTTGGAAGTAAATAAACATCACCCCAATCTTCGCCCCGTATTCACTCCCCTTGTCGGTTGGTCCGACCCTGGGTGACAAGAAAGGGAGAAGATTTGAGTTGGCTAGATTAATAGACATCCAACTCTTCTCTTAATAAGAAATTGAGAAAAAAAATGTTGACCTGTGGAGATAGAAGGGTAGAGGCTGTTGGGAGCCTCGTGGCACTTAGTGTCCTCTTGTTGAGTGCCCAACAATATTTGGGATTGACTTGTGGAGCTAGAAGGGAACCTTGTGTTCTTTTGTTGAGCACCCAACAATCTCTCTCAAATCATAAGAGATAAGTGTTAGGGGTAGACACATTAGATATGTTGTACTTTATTGTTTCACACATTAGTTCCCCTAAGTTCAAGTGAGACCTAAAATGAACGAAAACTTACAGGATCACTTGCAAAACACTACAATCTCTTGTTTCAATCACAATTTTGCTTTCAAAGCATTATTTTAGTTCAAGTTATTTACTTTTTTAGATTAACTTGCATAACATTGTTACAATCATTTACATTTCTCTACTTTGCAATCACTTTATTTTAACTTACCCATTTATTGGAAGTCATCATGTTCTTGAATATTTCTTGAAGTAAATGAGTTGATGCTTTAGGAAAATTATTTGAAGTTGATTATTGTGACTCCATAGCCCGAGTAGAGATGACACTAGTCATTTTGATTATTTGATTGTTTCTCTCTTTCATACATTATTGGTTGATTGTTAACGGGTTTGCTTGACATTGAAATATTTGCATCACTGCACGCTGATTGTTAGTTTTGTAATTTACAACTCCCAGAAAAAATTCTTCAAAAAAGAACTTAGAAAGTAGGGACTACTTCCCTTGGCCTTTAGGAGTCGTGGTCTAAACGGAGGAGTTTAGAACTGAGGTGACAATGGGTTTTCAACTCATAAGTTGCCCTTAGGAACACACACAACGGTTGGGAGACTTACCCATGTCCAAGTGTGTTTTAGGTGGCAACAGAACCAACATTGCATTAGCTAGACAAACTTGCATAAGAAATATCCTCCTATGAAGAAAGCACCAAGAAGGGGTACCTCTCTCTCCTCTAGGCTTAGTCTCCTAGAGTTTTGGACATGTGGTGGAGGGGATATGTTTGAAAGTAGCATCGAGGTGCAAGGGATGTGTTATCACCAAACTTGTAGTTGCCTCTATGAGGTGGATTCAGGATGGACGGTAGAGGGACAAGCAACTAAAGAGGTGGAACCAAGATTGCCTTGACTCCCAAATGGATGGTTGCCACGCCAATCGAGGCAATCTTCACTTGATGTTATCTTAGCCCAAGACAACAATGGGGGAGACCCAGATCTACTCCCAACAGGAGAGATCAGACCTAAACACCAAATCAAATTAAATGGAGTTGAAGTACGTAAGGTGTAAGGTGGAGGAAACCCTAGATCTATGGGTGACGTCACTAGGTGAACTAGGGCTTGGATCAGGGTTTATGAGATGTGAGATTTGATCCAATTTCAAGACACAAGTGACCTATAAGCCCGATACTAGATTCGGGATCCAGGTACTACCAAAAGATGAAGATGTCCACTGCCTTGGGAAATGTGACCAATGTAGGGAGGGTAAAAACAGGATTGGGACTATCTAGTACCCAAGGATAGACTCGAAAGAAGGTATGACAATGTCAAAGCACCTGAGCCATAAGAAAAAGGTCAAAACGAAGGGTAGCGCTAGGGTTTGAAGATCAGTGCCTTGGGATTTGGGTCAATGGAGTCACTTTTAGCCTAACGCTGAGGAAGACCCACTTAGGGTTTGACTTGATCTACAAAACCCAAAAATGGTTTGCCCCGAGATCAAGCGGTTTGATCTATAATATTTTTTGATTTTTAATATTTAGGGTTTCAAATGTTCACCAACATCTGTAGGTTTTGGTGTAACAACAAACCTTACACATAGTAGCCTTGCTGCTATGGATGTGACAATAGGGATATGCATTGAGGATGGACCCAACATGTCATAGAGAGTGGTAGTATTTGAGAACGAGTGTTGTGTAATGTTTGAAAGAGGGGTGGATAATTTGGAAAGGATTGTGTGCCAAAAGGATTCCCCTTGCCTCAATGATAGTTCAAAGAGTTAAAAAAATGATCAATGGTTTGGTATTTACCCCTGAAGGATGAAACCACTTGCCTCTTAGTGCTGAAGTTCTTCCTCTCAAAATGATCAAAGAACCACATGTAAGCACCATGGTGTAGAGTTTGGTAAAGGTGTTCCCAATCATGATGGGTCTATGACTGAAAGGGTTTGAAACATCGCCCAATTTGAAGATGGACTGGATGATATGCAAGGACCATGGCGAAGGAAAACTATATAAACCAATGTTGAAAAAGTCGGCCTCGGCAAAAAGTCGACAAGGGTTCCGAATACAACTTCTCAGCAACATTGGCGAAAAAATCAGGAAAAGTCGGGAAACATTAAAAAATACAAAATACATTCATTTTTTCCAGAATTTTAAACATTTAAAGCAACAATAACATCAGATAAACACATTGGAACATAAATATGGAGAAAGCATTGATATATAATATCATCATAGTCATGCCAAATGTAAAATGATACATCAAAGTCGATACTGTATCATGAAGCATCATAGTTGTCCAATCAATGACTCAAAAGTGGATAACCAATAAAACATGACATCACATATATAAATGTATTCGAGGAAAACTAGCATCTAGCTATCTAATATCAATGCTCTCTTCCTGAGTTTTTCATTCATACTTCATATTTTTCCCTACTCCAATGATTAGGTTTATATAAGGTTTTCCTAAATGTATTTTATTTGTCCCTCCATCTTATGACTTAAACCTAATTTTTGAAAGGTATATTTAATTGATTTGGTTGTCAGCCATAAAACGTATTACTTGTTTTGTATTGGTGATAAATCATAGATGTATTTTTCACTCCCAAATTAAATTTCCGACATGAGCCTTACATTTAGCCCTAACTCATCTAACACTTGAAACATTGCTCTTTTTTTCCTACAATGTGTTATGATGATCACTCAAAATATGTTTGCTCAAAAAATTCCCTAATAGTGAAAAAAGTAATTCAATTACTATTGTGATCTTTGATAAACGGATACATATTTTGTATAGATTATCTTTGCATGGTTTGATGTTCAAATATAACAAAGTTTTGAAATATTTATACGGTAGAGGAAAGGGGTTAGTATACGACAAAATGGCTAAAATGACAAATTTTTGGAAAATTAGCCATTTTAGCCATTTTAGCAAAAATGGAGATTTTTGGAAAAAGTCGGGAGTTTTTAGAAAAAGTCGGGACTTGCCATTTTTAGCCTTTGCGACTTTTTGAAAAGTTAAAAAGTCTCGATTTTTTCTAGCCGATTTTTCGGCTAAGGGAAAAAATCGCGACATTTAAAAAAGTCGGCGATTTTTCGGAGAGTTTTTCAACACTGATATAAACAACATTATTTAAAAGATCAACAATACAATATAGTACTTAAAGAAATTTAGTGTAAGCCTTACTCATTAGCAACTTTGTTGGTGCTCATAATCTGGAATGCGCTCCTAATGTCTCGAGGTTGGAAGAACCAACAAGAGGAGGGATATTGTGATGTTCCCTTCCACTTGATATGGCCTGCAGGGATGACTAAGTAGCCTATTAGACTCCCATAGGCTATAGTCACCATATTTGGGAGGTATTTTGGTGTTTTGCTTACAATAGTGGTTGAGTGGTATTGGGATGACCCATGGTATTGCCCATGGTATTGGGCCCAAGAAAGAAAATAAAAGAGGAAGAACACATCCATGAGGGGCATATTGATTTAATATTGTTTTCTTGTGACTGTTTGGGGGATTCTAGAGTTTTCGTTGGGGTTTGGCAAAACCCCTCCATTCCTGTTTAGTTTTGGTAGTGAGAGATCTACCCTAGCTAAACCATTGAACTTCTAGGGATCCATTGAGAAGTGATTTTCCACTTGAGCTATTGTTTCTCGTCTAGAGGGTTTGTATTCTTGTCATTTTCTTATGGAGATCGAATTCCTTCCCTAGAAATAGTGTTCTATTGCTGCAACCAAATTCAAGGAGGGAACCGAATTTATTGTGGAGGTCGTGATTGCTAAAAGAAGACCGAGTTCACTGTAGGGGCCATTTACATCTATTGGTGGGAGGACGGATTTGTTGAGGCCGAACTCTTCGTTGTTGAGATCAAATTTTCTTGTGAAATACAATTTTATTGAGCCCAAGTTTGTGAGTAGAGGCCGAGGCTGTTCACCATTGGATTGAAGGCAGTAGCTAGGGCATGATTGAGGAGAGGTTGTGTTAATTTTTAGTGGGGTTGAGTTCTCTTTAAGGAGGCTAGACATCTTGTTGGGATCGTTCTTCAGCGTGGAGACCGAATCTCTGTTGGGATCGTATTTAATTGGGGTCAAGTCCATCTGTTGAGGATGTTAAAGAAATGTAACCTTGGAAGATATTCTATAATACCTTTTATTGTATTATCATTATTCCTCCTTTCGAAGATGTTATTCCTCTGTTCGGAGATGTCCTTAATGTAATTGGTCATGTAAAAGTCATGAGGTAAAACCTCCGTTGTAAGTCGGGCCAACATTACCCACAAAAGTATTTTATAAATGTTATTTTGAGTCTTCCTAGGTAGGTTGGCCCTAATTAGAGAACTAGGCCGACCTAGTTAGGTAATTGAGTCACTCACTTGATGAGTATAAATAGGTGAGATGCCTACCTCATTTGTACACACTTCACACTCAAGCAAATGCACTAGAGAGAGAGTAAAGAGGTCTACAGGAGAGAAGTTGTTGGTCTTGTTCTTGGGGTTTTACATTGTACTTGGCCGAATTATATATTGAGGAAGTTTTGTTGGGTTTTCTCCCCCATGATGGTTTCCGAGGATAAATCTTTGTGTTCTTTTGTGTTGTTGTGCTTGTCTTTCTTTAAGTAATCCTATTGCATATGGTTATGATGCTAAATGTTTTAAGATCTTGTATAACCATTAAAATTCTAACATGGTATTAGAGCCCCCCTGAAAGAAGTCTTTGTGCAGCCATAACACTGCTACTACTGCAACTGATGGAGATTAGGGCTTCATGATTGAAACCCTAGAAGGCAAAATCTAGTCATCTTGGCATTTTTGCTATAACTCGATTTTGGTGAAGGCGCAAGAGTTGAAACTTGGGCATGCAAAAGATGAAACTTTGATGTACCTTGTGTGTGAGTTTCAACCTCAGATTCGTTGTACTTTAGGAGATATGATCCCTCCAAAACAAGGTTCAGCCTCTTCTAGAATTCAGTTTTAAACAGGTGACCTAGGGAAAAATGCTATATCTCGGGCTAGAAAGATCGAAATCAAATTTCTTAAGACGTTCCAGAGAGGGCTCGGACTGTAGTTTCTCTGGTGTGAGTTTCAGAACCCAAAGTTGAAACAGTGACACATGGCAGTCCGTACAAGTTTGCTATACTCAACTGGTCCATAAACAGGTCACCTTGGGAAACTTAGCATAAGTTCCACTTAGTGAATCCAATATTTCTCTAATTTGTGGGGTTGGAAAGTAGACGAATCATAATACTTCAGGACAAAGTTTCATAGCTTGAGGAGCATAAATTTTGGAGATACATCAAAATTAAAACCAGATAATTCAGTTGAAGATATAGAAGAAACTAGGGCTTCCTGTTTCGAGCACTTCTCTTGACAGATCAATTGAAGAAGGAGGACCATCTAACTCAACCTAGAAGGGCGCATCTTTCTATGGAAGTAGTTTCTGGTTCTGTGGATTTTCAATTTTTGACCTAACACCACTGTCGAGAAAACTAGGGCATCAAATATTTTGTGGTTTTGTCTATAGATTTGGGAAAATGAGTATACTGCTCAGCTTGCCATGAGGAGGCACATCTTTCTAACCAATTAGATCTGAAAGTCACCAAAGTTGAAAAATTAGGGTTTATCTATCAAACCCTAGGTCCACCAGAAGCAGTCTTTCAAGTAAGCATTGAAGCATGCATCTAGTTGAAGCAATCTCATTGGTAAATTCTTTCTCTCTATTTCCATTTGAGGTTCTCACTTTATCAAGATGACAAATAGTACCAAGCTTGAGGACAAGCTTGAAGGAGCTGAGAACTTCCGGGCATGGAAGTATAGAGTGCTTCTCTTACTAGAAGAGCATAACTTGGAAGACTATGTCAAAGGATAAGTTGCAGATCCAGAGGAAGATGACGACAAATAAAAGCACAAGAAGAACTTGTTCAAAGCCAAGAGGATTATTTTCGTATCCATCAAAGACCATTTGATCTCACATGTATCCTCTTTAAAGACTCCCAAGGAGATGTTTGATGCTTTGACCAGCGTGCATGAAGGAAAGAGTATCGACATGAAGATGACCTTGAGGACTCAACTCAAGGGTGTGAAGATGCAAATATCATAAAGCATTCAATCTTACTTCACAAGGGTCTTCCAGATGAAGGAACAACTAGAAGCTATTGGAGACAATGTCGAAGAAGCGGAAGTAGAGATGACAACATTGAATCGTCTCCCAAGATCATGGGAATCTTTCATTCAAGGAATTTGTTCTAGAAGGAAGCTCACCTATGGGAGGAATGCAAGCAAGAGAAGAAAAGATGGGTGAAGATGACAATCATCCCTAACAGCTCATACTAAGAAGAAAAACAACAAGAAGGAAGAACATTCTCGCGAAGGACCTCTCATAGCTTAGATGTTTCACTTGTGATGAGAAAGGACACTTTGCGAAAGAATGTCCCAAGAATAAAGAATGGAAGGATGCTCTGATCGAGGAGTACTAGTCGATCACGAAGAATGATGTCTAGGATATGGTTCCAAGACCTGCAGGGAAGTCTATAGTGTCTTCCAAGTGAAACTACAAGATCAAGCATGCAACAGATGGCAACATCAAGAAATACAAATCAAGGTTCATGGTTCCTCTCAGAAAGAGGTAGTCGATTATGGCGAGACGTTGCTCTAGTGGCCAAACACACTTCTCCAGTAGTGGAAATTACACTAGATAGATGGTGTAATTGAAGTAGAAGGGTAGATCGAGCAACCTCCAGGACTTAGGACTTTCGACAGAGAACCACATATGCGTAGAAGGCTTTGTACAGGCTTAGAAGGCAACCATGGGATAACACATACAGTTACATGAGGAGCTTGAGGATCACCTAGAGTGATGGATATCTCAACCTTTGCTACAAGGTTGAAGATGGAAGCTTACAGACGACCAGAAAGTCACAGATGGCTGCAAGAGGAACTTGCAACAAGGTTCGAGATGGAGGATCTTGGTATCCAGTGACCTTGAGAGATGACATGGATGGGTACATAGAAGATCAACAATAGAGGAGGCTACCTGTCACTCCAGTGTAGAATGTCCTGATGTAGAAAGTAAAAGATGTAGAGGGAGGATGGTGTTCCACTTCAGAAGGAGTGACTACAATAGATCTCGGAGTTTGAGAGTCTTGACATGATTCTTGGGATTAGATGTATGGCAGAATCCATAGGAGATTTTCCTTAGCCAAGGAAAATATGCAGCTGAGATTTTGAAGAGGTTCGAGATGTTGGGTGTAATATCCCAATTGATATTCTATCCTTATACCAATAGGTAATGATGATTTGTTTACAGTTTATGTAATGTCCTCTTCCTTTTAGGCCCTGAGGCCCATACCGCTAACCTATGTGATTCCGATGGGTTCAAGCAGTTACTGATAGCTAGGGAATCAGATCAGGACTGATGCCATCCATAGAAGATCTACGGCATCCTCACTTGGTCAAGAAGGGCCACCTGGGCCAAAGGCCACCTTCATGCATGACCATGCTCTTTGCATGACCATGCTCTTTTCCATGCTCCATGCATGACCATGCTCTTTGCATGCAAGTCAATGGCAAATTAGAAGATAAAGTGACCTAATCAGGTCAAAGATTAGGTTTTGCGTAGTTGAACTTTATAAATAGAGGGTAAAGCAAGAGGAGACGACACTTTATGATTATTGATTATTTTGGGAGCACTTGATAGCAGCACAGCGTGCAGCACAGCAGTTGGGGTTGGAGACGGAGTCTTCAGCTAACAGGATTTCGGCAGGGAAACATCTGTCCTACTCTTATCCGGGTAAGCCATACTGGTTCACCACTTGTTCTTCATTTCACTCATCAGTTATATAGTACAGGGCATAGATATTTGCAGAGGCACGGTGCAGCCGTAAGAGGGGGTTTTCCACCAGAAAGCCCTAATCAGCTATTGGGCCTTCAGATCTCAGTTTCCTTCCGAAACTCAGGCATCATTCTCATCAGCAGCTTCATACTCCGGTACCCAGTGACTATCAGCTTCATCCGAGCTCATCCGAAGGAGTTATCAGCCTTTCCAGACCATCAGGGGCGTGAGCAGCTGCCTCAGAGAACCAAAACGTTTTCATACTTAGAGGGCTCAGAATTGCAGTATAATCCAGGCAATCTCTCCGGCACAGCGAGGCTATCAGCCCCGTAAATCGGCTGGTCCATCGGGCACCTCCTTCCTTGAGGGCGTCACCCTTTTCTCTGTTTGGGGGCGTCTTGCTGCTGGAGCATTCACCGGAGACAGGAGAGATCAGTTCTTCTCGGATCCAGTGCTCAGTACTTGCAGACTTCATCTGTAGCAGTTCAGCCGGTTATCAGTGGCAAGTGTGTATTCTGTCTCACAAACCCTAACCCTAATTTTTCCTATAAAATAGGGATTTTTGGCTGGCAGTCTGTAAGCCCAGTTATATCCGCATAATTGTTCAGAAATAGAAAATATCAGTATTTGGGATATTTCAGTTTATATGTTTCCAGTGTGTTTGATAAATAATTTGGTTTGCATGCAAAACAGGTTACGTGCCAAAAACCCTAAATATGACAAATATAGAGATAAAACAGGAAATAGGATTCAGAAAGATTGTGGTAACATACCAATATTTTTAGCTATAAAAGTCTTTCAGTATAGTGGAGACATGCATGCCATGCAATGAGAAGCAAGGTGAAAACGTGTTGCTCTTTTGTGGCTGACGCCCATGCTAGGAAAACGTCCCTCTCGAGTGATAATCTTCACGTGGATGATCCAATACTTTACTGATGATGCTGATATTTTCTAGATGTGGTAGTACGATCCCCTTATAGATATAGACTATCACATGCAAAGATTCTGACCCCTTTTGGTGCTCTAGAGAATTAGCTCTCTGGAATGGTGAGATGCCCTCTCTCCCACCCGTGTTTGTTTGTAACTTCTTCAATAGTGCAAGAGATGATCTAATACTTGCCAGGTATAATGATGCGATCCTTTCGGAGAGAATGGAAGAGACATGTGGAAGGAATGAGGTCTTTCTGAAGCAAGGTGAATTGTTCCCAGTGTTTCTAGCTATTTCCCAGCAGTAAAACGTGACCCTTGTAATATTGTCCTTCTCTATATGCCAGATCTCTGCAGAAGAATGAATGTTGTGAAGAGCTAATGATAGATCTGAGTCATCTATCCAGAAGTGATTAAGGCAGATAAATTTCACTGCCAAAAACACCTGTTAGTTGATGGCTCACGCCCTCAACCCCAACTTGTTGTTGCGGCTACTGCTGTTGCTTCTCTTGAAAGTTGAAACCAATCTCCAAAAGTGAATAATGGTAATAGCTTGTTATATAGCTTTTAGGGTTTGCATATAGCTTTTAGGGTCTTCATGACTTTACATTTTGCATGCATGCAAACCTAATTGCTCATTGATGCATGCAATATGAAATAAGGCCTGCATGCTCTGCATGCTTGTTGATATTTGCTCCAATGGACTTCTGTAATCTATTGATGATCTAATAACACTGAAGTGGTGTTCCTTTATGCTCCTAGTGATATTAGCCCTCAGTTATTCCCTTTTCTTTAATACCTGCTTGAACCTATGGGAATAAAATAGGTTAACGGGTGTCTCTGGGTGATTTAATTGAAAGCGGACATTACAGTCCTCCCCACTCGAAATTGCTTGTCCTCGAGCAATCTCCGACCAATATACCAAACCATCTGTCCCTGTCTCTCTTCGTCCAATTTTATCTACCCGTTTATTCCATTGTTAGATGGCTCTTCTTTTTCTTCGAATTTATGTTTCTTCTCACCCATGCTTTGTATTCCCTCCTTATATCTTCTTGGGTACCCATGAGGATTGAACATCCTAGATTTGGCTCCTCATTTGAATTCCCTAGTGCGCATCATACTTTTGTCCGGAGGTCTACCCTGAAAGCCCTTCTCATACCACTGGTCCTTCCTTGAAGTCTTATGTGTTGGAGTTGGCCATTTTCTTGTGCAAGTCTTGTCCCCATGCCTGAATATGGTGGTCATTCCCTTTGTTGTGGCTGACCCTAAAGCTTCATTGGGCATTCCCCTTAGGAATACCCTTTTCCCATCTGGTGCCAGGAACTCCATCTCTAATGTTTGGTAATTTGTTGAGTATTTCCTCAAAAAGCTGAACGTTCACCATAAAAAGACTCCCAAAAGGCATGCATGAGAAAAATATGGTGTGGCAAATGACAATGCTAGATTTTTCAACTTCCTTAATATTTATCAGATTTTCTATTATAATCACTTTTTGGAAATCCTGCGGTCATTCTTCATTTGACAATGTTGAGATGCCGAAATTTTGGGCACTCTGCCAAAAGATAACTGCTCCTGAAGTTAGAACACCACTCCAAAAACATCTTATCAAAAATGGCTTCCTCATGTGTGTCAAGGGTATCACTCCTCATGAATCACCTGGTCATCATCATAAGATGCCACAAGAAGTGTCATAACATGTATATTTAGTAGAACACTCTAGTGCTAAGGGGTTAGCTCACATATAACTTAGGAAATGTTCACAAATATGATGATAATACATGAAATTAATTACAATTAAACCTTTTTAATAACTCTGACTTTTTTAACTTTTAGTCATCTAGTGTAACATTGGTGTGACCCTTTTAGAAATCCATATTACATGTGAAAGCCCTAAGTTAAGGTGCATAGCCTAGACTCCTAAGGTAAGTGAGGGTACATGAAGTGAATGTGTACTTAGGGAAAGAAAGGGGTCTTTGCAAATTAGAGCTAGGGTTTGAGATATTTCTTCCACTTGTGAGCCGTAGAAGGAAGTGTTGTCATGGGTCACCCATCCCTGTGCCCTTTTTTTGCAATCCCTTTTACTTTGTTTATTATTTATTTGCATTTCCCTTTCATTGGCTTAGCCCCTTTACTTTGGCTTTGATAAGCTGGGACTTGGGGAAACTAGCTTTTAGCAAGGGGGAATATCTCCATTATATTTCCAATTTAATTTAATTTAGAGTTCTAGACTCTTTTAGCTTTATTGAGACATGCATACATGGGAATAGTTATGAGACCTTAGGTTGTTACTGATGATAGATCTGTTACAAAGGGGAAAATGAAGGGGATGGATGAATTGGCTGGTGAATTGAAAAATGGCTAGGAAAAATGTTATGAAATGGGTGAAATCATAACTAGTTCACTACGGTACAAATTAACCTTCGGAATGAACCACTTCTAAGGCAGAATGGCACCAAGGTAAGATTAAGACATGACAACTGCTTTAAGTGTTACGAGTCGTTATACAAACATACAAGTAACATCCCATGAAATCATATCATCATATAAGAAAACACCAAGTGTCAATGAGGGTAAGAGATACACTGTCTCTGCTAGGTACATCCAAGGCATATGGACCATCTGAAAATGCTGGAAGGACCTCTGACCAATGATCCATGGAGGAGCCACAGATCTCATTTCAGAAACAACGGATCAACATGTCACCCCTTACTGAAGAAGGGGTAACAGACTATAGAGAGGCTCAAGTCTCCCTGTCATATATGTACCTTTTTCCATTGCATACATTGCATACATGCTGTTTCCTGCACCTGCCAAACACATGTCATTCATGAGGGAGCTGCCCACTAAGAGGGGACAAACTATGCTGTACATCCCAAGCCTTTATAAAATTTAAATGCTGGTGCAAGGGATCTGCTGGAGAAAGATCTGTCTACTGTGGAGAATGAAAGGGTGTACACGATGGAACAGAGGAACTGTGCTGGATTAGGCTGCTGTGGCACTGGCGGTTGGGTTAGATTGGAAAGGTCTGCAGGCGGTGCCACAGGAGTGCCAGATAGTGTTAAATGAGATAGTTGTAATACATATAACTGGATGACTTAACCCATGTTTGTGCTAAGCTCAGTGTTTTTAAGAAATATTTTATTATATCAGCTGACCTAGGGGCTCAGTAAAAGATGATTTCCCTCCTTGCTTGGGTAGGTAGCGGAAGCAAATATTTTCCATGCACCTAATTCTGCACTTCTTGTGATTTTGTATAGTATGAATTGCATTTTTACGAAGAGAAGAAAACTTTGTGGGAAATCATAGTGCTGATGGTTATTTGATCCTGTGGTCTTTTATTATTGCTGGTTTCAATTCCATAAGGTCTCCTACAAAGTGCAGTACATTATCTTAATTTGCTCCATGTTGATGCATTTCATTTCAGATAATGTTGTAGGGCTCATCTATTTTGGTGAACCCTATAAGGCGTTTTATGCCTTAAATACTCAATTGTTCTAGTGCTAGAAGCTTGGAGCATAGAATATCATACAAGTGAATGGCATTGTAGAAGACACGACTTGTTTGCTGCTGCTTTTATCAGGTCTCAAGTGTCAAATTCTTGTAGAGTTGAATGCCCTGATTGGTTAACTTACATTATACAAGTTTGAGATGAACCACTATACCTGTTCTGTTAATTGAATCAGCAGACATATATTTTGTTCTGTCTGTTTTTCTACCAGTTGCCGGTTGTGACTGTTTGCTAGACCTCGATCATACCTTTGGCTGTTTGCTTGAAATTATGCAGAATTTTAGACTTCAGTAATGCCTGTCGTTCTAGTGTAAGAGATAACTCTTTATACATGCTTGTGTACTGATTTAAATTATTTCAATAGGTTAAGGACCTTACTCAGCAATGTGAAAGAAAAGATGCCAACCTCCAGCAATATGTAAAAGAAATCCAGGACGCTTGGGCACTTGCTAGGGAGGAGACTGCCAGGTGTAAATCTGCAAAAGAGGTCATAAAAGCTTTGACCATGCAGGTTTGTTATATATTCTGAATTTCGTAAAGGTTTTCCTGTGTTAGAATGATTGCTGTCATATTTGCTCCCCTAAATCATGCTTCTGTAGAGGTGCATCTATCAGGCAATCATTTTTGAGAAAACATGATAACTCACAAATTTGATTATTTTACTCTGCACAGTGATAATCTTTAGATACTATTGTGATATATAGAAACATGTCTTGGATATCTGCTTAAGTCTCAGGTCTTATTCTGCATGAATATACTCTATGCTTGGTGAAGCTTCATATAGTAACTGAAATAATTACATGGAAACATCAACTTCCCATTCCTGAAATCAGCACAGTACTGCTAATTCAATATTTTGAAAACGTGCATGTCCATCTAACAAATTAATGAAAATAGAGATGTATCGAAATTCAAATTAGAAACATATAGAAGCCTGGTTTGCCGAAACTGAGTTTTGTAGAAATTTCAAGAACAAGGTAATCTTGTGGAAATGGAAGCTCCAACTGCTTGGGCTATGGTGGTAGGTAATGGGACTGAAGTGGAAGCCAATATGAGTTGTCTCCTCCCATAACTACATATCATCAAAATCATTGCCTATATCGGGATCATATTCATGAATAGCACCCTATGCCCCCTCCTCTAGACTCTTTCCCTTGCATCTACCTTGAATCTTGAAGTTTATCCTCCAAGGACATTAATCAACAAACTCAACACCCTGCAATTTTGATGAAACTTCCTTATGCAATCGTTAAAATAAGGTAGAAAAGGATTCCCAAGCTTAATAAGTGATTTTGCTTGAGTGAAGGGTATATTTTTATTAAGGTCATGATAGAGGAGTTCAACAGTGAGCACCACCAACATCAGGGTACATAGAGGGGTTGTTGTGCTTGATTAAATGCCAGTCCCATACACTCATACATGATAGAATCCACTGAAGATGTTGCAATCCTGAAATCCTGAAAACTGTCAAGTCTGTTGAATTCTGAATGGGATCTAAAATGCTACTTTTTTGCATATGAAGTCTGATGAGGTTGGAACCACTCTCGAACATCCTGAAACAATTATTGGCAATGTTAAAAATTTAAGTAAAAATGATAGAAAGCAAAAGATAAGGAACCACCAACATCAGGGTACATAGAGGGGTTGTTGTGCTTGATTAAATGCCAGTCCCATACACTCATACATGATAGAATCCACTGAAGATGTTGCAATCCTGAAATCCTGAAAACTGTCAAGTCTGTTGAATTCTGAATGGGATCTAAAATGCTACTTTTTTGCATATGAAGTCCGATGAGGTTGGAACCACTCTCGAACATCCTGAAACAATTATTGGCAATGTTAAAAATTTAAGTAAAAATGATAGAAAACGAAAGATAAGGAAAAATGTCACTTTCACTTTAAGAATTTAATATTACCATTTATTACTGTAAGAATTTAATATGTCCGGTTCTAAT
Source organism: Pseudotsuga menziesii (assembly GCA_001517045.1). Classification (NCBI taxonomy): domain Eukaryota; kingdom Viridiplantae; phylum Streptophyta; class Pinopsida; order Pinales; family Pinaceae; genus Pseudotsuga; species Pseudotsuga menziesii. Next base: position 319,140 of record LPNX010420137.1, on the reverse strand, counting down.
AACTCTGCCAAAAACTTTACCCATGTCTTTATTTCCCTGATTCCATGAATTTTTTTTAGGAGGGCGATATTTTCCAAAATATCGCGATATATTCCCAGTATATCGCGACACATTCAAAATGCCGTATATGTCGCAATTTTTTAGGGGTGATATATCAAGGGGAATGACTCGCGATATTTCGTGATATGGGCAATTTATCGTCGATATATGTAACTATAGTCTATGACTGTACTTTGGGAGAGCGTAGGGTTTTTTTAACTCCTTATTAGGAAATAAAAAATGAAAACTAAAAAACAACTACTAAGGTTAGCAACTAAAATAATAATACAAAGTAGAAAAGCAAACCATAAAATAGGCGATACAAATCCCCCCAGGGGGGAATGGGGTGTGGGTGCTGGGTATCTCACTTGCTTTTCCTTTATTACTTATTGACTAAGTAACAGGACACTTCCAAATAGGGCCCGTGTCCCGTATTCCACGTGTCGGACACGACACTTACCCTAATACGTGTCCGACACCATAATTTTCATGTCCCAAAATTTGGACACTTTCCAGCACGTGTCGGACACTTGCCAGGAAAGTGTCTTGATTTCTGGGCATGTGTCCTGTCAAAAAGGGTATAAAGGAGGAGGAGGATAGAGGAGAGAGCTACGACAGTACTGTTAATTTTGACATGGAGGAGCAGGAAGACGATTGACTATGGCTAGTACCATTGATGAGCTATGGTATTCTTACCTGTGGCTATTTAGTATTTTCATTTTGTATCTAGTAGTACAGTAGATACTAGACTTAGTACTAAGTAGTATCTACTCTATTTTGTATTTGTCGGTGGCATTCTCTTGATATCTATGTAATATATTTTGATTTTTGTGGTTTAATGAGAAATATCAAATATGCAATTTATGGTTTAAAGTTCATGATTCATTGATAATTTTATTACTGATTCATCATTGACAAATTTCAATTGAATGATATTATGATTGATGTACACTGTATATACTTCTAGTTTTTTAAAAATGTAGATCTTTAATATATATATAATTTTTTAATATATATATATATATATATATATATATATATATAAAACGTGTCCCCTGTGTCCTATTTCTGGGGTCGTCGTGTCTCGTGTCGAATACTCGTATTTTTGTGTCCTCCGTGTCCCGTGTCCTCGTGTCATGTGACTTAGCTTATTGATTACAAGATTTTAAGAAATGCTTTTGATCCTTAGAAGAATAGGATTACTAAACTTACATGTCTTTGAAGAAATAATGATATGGAAAAAAAATGGAGTTGATGGGGTGCTCTGGATGGGCTAAATCTTCAAGAATCTGCTAGCATCTCCTTCTACCTGCTTATCAAATGACAAAAACCAGCAAGTTCTTTTTAGAGTTTGCACTTGACAGGGACTTTGAGAAAATTTTCTTAAAACAAGACAATCTCAATCAAGATTTTAAGTAGTATATAGTAGCTCAATTGAACAGATTTGACTAGCAGTGTTGAAATCATTATGGCTCAACAAAGCAATTAGAGATTAAGAGGGAGGACTCTTTATCTCTTATTATGATTATTGCATAGAAAAAGGAGTTTTTTTGCTAAGTTACCAGCATACGGATACAGATACGGATTCGCTAGATTTTTTAAAACCCAGGATCCGGATATGGAGGGGAAACGACAAGTACAAACAAATATAAAAATATTTTTATAATAAATAGAAAATAGAATGAAGAAACAAAACTATTTAGGAAACACAAGAGTAGAACTATAAGTTATTGCCAAAAAAGAGAGGTCATGTACCATAACTGATAATTTGATAAGTTGCGATATTGAAGCAGGTCATAATAGTGTTTTTGTGATGCCTATTATAAACCATATAAACCATATAGTGTTTTTGTCATGCCTATTATAAACCATATAGTGGAGCATGTTATATGCAATTTTTTTATGCATTTATATGATTGGGATTGATGAGTAGTGTGCTCTTAATGTGCATGTGATGGCACGTGTGTTGAGTAAGTAGCCTATAGTGTTGTGAGTGTTGCATAACATTCCATGAGCCATTGTTGGAGCTAGTCTAGGATGAAACCTCTTTGCTAACATGTTGGGAGCAGTGCACGCTCTTGATAGTATGTTCTGGTGGAGATGGAAGGCATCCAGATTCCAGATAGTCACCAAGTGTGTTTGGATATGGATGGGTGTTGTGTTGAAGCATTGGCTAAGATGCTAAACCTTCATGAGTGGTTACATGACTGCGTCCACTGTATCATTATGCTAAGAAATTGTTATTGCATTGAAATGTCAATATGATTTGATAGAATTTCATGATTATGCAATGTTGATGACTATTGGACTGAATTTGACTTGTAGGAAAGACCATGTGCTATGGCCTACAAGAGAAGGATGATGAGATTTGTTCTGAAGAACAAGTGATGACTGTTCAGATGCAGAGGGAGCTGGATGCTCCAACATAGAGAGAATAGTTGCAACTCAATTTGTTGATCGTGATGTTGCATATTGATGATCTGTTCCATATTAGTACATAAAGGATTATTCTTAGATGTAGAGGAGGTTATCCTCTGAATTTAAGATGCAGGATTTTGGCATAATGTATTCCTCCATGGGAGTGGATGTGTGTTAGAAATCAGATGAAATCTTCCTTGGTCAAGGGAAGTATGTAGTGGATACGTTAACAGTTTTATATACTCTTGTGAGAAGCTGTGCTTATTTTCTCTGTGAGAACCAATGTTTAGGATGTAGTTCAGATTGGCATTCGGGATGACACCTTGTATAGGTTGATGGAATAGCTAGCGAGAAGCTCTAGAGGGAGAGTATGATGCAGAGTTGCAGAAGGAGTTTACAACACAGTTCCATAGGTAGTCTGGAGTGACATCTAGTGACATAGAGAGAGTGAGAGGCTCATCTTAGTAGACTCACTTGATGAGAGATGACATTGATGGATGAGCAACAATGTCCAGTAGTGCAGCTTTTAGTGGTATGCTCTGGTGTAGAGGGAGCAGGAGGTTCCAGCGCAGAGGGAACAGTTGCAACATATCATGTGTTGAGATACTTGCGTGGCATAGTTGGATATAGCTTGAGAGAAGTCGCAGATGAGGAGATGAGGCTGCTGAGAGATTCAAACTTTGATTGGGAAGGTTGTGTTGTGAGAGCACTTTAGGCTGTTACTTCTGCCTTAATTTCTTGGTGTAACAAGAAGCAAACTTTTGTGGCACTAAGTAAAACAAAGGCCGAGTACATTGCAGAGTGTGTTGCAGCTCGGGAAGCAGTGTGGCTTCAGAAGCTAGAGCCGACCTTGATTCAATCAAATCTGTGTGCAACTTTGAGTAATTCCAGTATTTTATGACAGGTCGAAGCATGTAGAGATCTAGTACCATTATATCCGAGACATGGTGTAGAAGGGGGTAGTCCAGCTCTAGTATATTCCTATAGCTGATTAGATTGTTGACATTCTCACCTAGCCTCTTCCCAGAGTGAAGTTTGTGTACTTTCGTGACAGGCTTGGAGTGGCAGAGAATATCTTTATCATTTAGAGGGAGTGTTGATGTTGTAGCATCAATGAGACATTCTCCATGAGACGAGGAGAATGGTGTGACTCTCCTTAAGAGGGAGAGAGAGGAAGCTGACTGTTTTGTATGATACTCCAAGATGGACTAAGTTGAGTTGCTATGAGATATTATACTCCTCGATGGGTTGAGTTGAGTTGATCTATTATACTCCTCGTTGGACTGAGTTGAGTTATTGTGAGGCATTCTCCCTAGACTGGGAGAACACAGACCAATGGACTAATATGTTGTACATGGACACTTCTCGATGGACTGAGTTGTGTTGATGAGTTTTTGGGTTGGTGCCTAGCAACCCTTGTGGTTGGGAATGACTCATCACTGGGTTGGTGGCCAGCGACCCATGGGTTGTAGCCCATGTGGTTGGGATAACTTGTCACTGGGTTGGTGCCCAGCAGCCCTTGGGGTGTAGCCCATGTGGTTGGGATAACTTGTTACTAGGGTGATGCCCAACATCCCTTGGTGTGTAGCCCATGTGGTTGGGATAACTTGTTACTAGGGTGGTACCCGACATCCCTTGGGGGTGTAGCCCATGTGGTTGGGATAACTTGTCATTGGTTTGGTGCCCAACAACCCTTGGGGTGTAGCTCATGTGGATGGGAGACTTATGGGTTGTAGCCCATTGTCCCTTGGGTTGTAGCCCATGCGGACGTGATGAAAGTATCACATGAGGTTGTAGCCCTTGTGGGCCCACATGTCATTGTAGCCCTTGTGGTCCTCATGTGGTTGTAGCCCTTGACGTGATAAAGTCTCACATGGGGTTGTAGCCCTTGTGAGCCCACATGAGGTTGTAGCACTTGTGGTGGACATCATGAGGTTGTAGCACATGATGTGGTGATGATTCACTAGTGGTTGTAGCCCTAGTGAGCTATTTGGGTTGTAGCCCATAGAGGACGTCATGTTGGCTGTAGCCACATGGACGTGAGAAGACCATTCTTATGATGAAGAGATGTTGAAGACAAGCCATGATGCTCAGAGGATATCTAGATGTGTTCTAGCATGATGATACCTCCCTAGTTAAGAAGGAATGTTGGTGATTGTAGTGTCCTCCCAACAAATTGGCTCCCAAAGAAGAAGAACAAATAAACAATAGACAATAATTATTATTCATAAAGCAAGTCGGCCTCATCAAGTGAAGCAAGCCAGCCCCACAAGGTGTTAAAGTCAGCCACAAGACAAGTATAAATAAAGGTGATGCCACACTCAATCCATCAAGCAATTCGCTCCTCTGCTACACAAGTGCACTAGAGAGAAGGAGAAGGACAAAGGCAGCAGTAGAAGATTAATTCTTGGTTTTGCTATCTTTTGGGAAAGATTCTACTCTGTATCTATGTGATTACCCTGGTATCTGGATTTACTTTGTATCTTGAATTATATATCTACATAAGAAAGGCTGCCGGGTTTTCTTCCCTTGTGTAGAAGGGTTTCCCAGGATAAAATCTCTGTGTTTCTGTGCATGGTTATCTTTACTGGATCCTCTTGTTTTACTGCTTATATTTATGATTGAATATTTCACTATGATGGAAATCTGGATATAATTATAAGGAAGAATTTATCTATTGTGAAATATACGTAAAATCAACATTGTGTTATGTGAAACTTATGTTTTGATCCATAGTAATAGAACTCACTGGTTACTAAAAATTCTGACAATTGACTAAGATTGCTAGCCTGCTGGAAAACTCAGCAATAAATGGGCATGGCACAGTCAAACTGGCATTTTTTTGAAACTGAGAGCAAGCCAATCTTTGGTCAAATTTGGAAAAACTATGTCAAACTTTATCACATTGTCAGTTATGTGTATACGATATATCTTTGTCATGTTATGTCACATACAGCTTGTTCCTTTAGTTTGTGGAGATAAGGGCTATAACTTAATGTAAATGATAGCTGATATTTCAAAAACTAATAGCAGTCCACAGGATTGTGGTCTAGTGGAAAGCAGCAAGGTGAAAGGGCTTGTATTAATGTGGAGACCTGGGTTCAAAATCCCGAGTTGGGTGCAGAGGAGGGCAGGTGCAAGTCCCAGGTGAATTTGACAGCATAAATATGCTCTGCATAGCATGGATGTTTAGCTGAAAAGATTTTATAATAAGTATTTCACAAAAAAAAACTAATAACAGATATGTCACTCTCTGAAATGTCAGCAGAAAGATATATACAGGAAAAATTGTGTTATATAATTTTAAACTATTTGCTGTTCTTTTCTAGATTATCAGCCTTCAGGTCTCTGGCTGTAGGATGTGATTGCATACTACTCTGAAAATATTAGCAGAAGGAAAAATATTCAAGGAAAAAAATTATAATAAGTAATTGCAAGCTAGTTACTTTCAGCTCTTAGATTGTCAGCCTTCAGAGCTCTGGCTTATAAACTAGCATCATCCATGTATGTACCATGTATTATGTGTATGGTTTCATTTGCCCATGTACATGAGTATATGCATATCTTTATGTCTAGATGATGTGTTTTTCATGCAAAGGTTGTCCCTATTTTTTTCTATTGTCAAAGCTTGAATATTCTATGTATTTAAAGTTTATCCACGTAGCCAGTTGTCTCTTATAATTTGGTCTGCAAAGTCTGCATTCTTTGGTTTTGTTCTGAACTTTTATAAGAACTCTTTGACCCTAACTTGTATTTCCATTGCAAGCTAGATTTTATGGATTGCTGAGAAGTTAAAACTTTTGAAACTCTACTCTGGTTTTCTAACGGTAAAAGTGAAAATTTATTAGCTATTACCTGGAAAATGACTGCGCATATGCATTGGTATATACTACATTCTTTTATATGCAAATCAAGCATCAGAATTGCATTTCTTTCAACATTTATGCTTTACAACAGCTTTTCAACTTCAGCATTCGTGAGTATGACTTGGGAATAACTTCTGCTGTTGTTTATTGTGGTGTACTCATTTTATGTAGCTGAAGGATATGGCTGAAAAGCTTCCAGTGAAAATGCAAACAGGCAATGTGGGTACAGTTCTTTCACCGCGTCTTAGTGCTTTGAATGAACTTCTATCACCAGCAAGTTCTGGTCTTGTGGAAATTCCAGAAGTAGAAGATATAAAGTTCTATGACCAAAAATTTGGTTTGCCCCCCGCCACTTGGGTGCTTAAGGATGTACGCGTAAATGGTTCCTGCAGTCCACCTCTCACACATGATACACCAACGAGTGCACCAGGAAGAGCTTTCTCTTATCACAATACAACCAGGTTAATGGATGATATGCAGATAACAGGTTGCAAGGCCAGAGAAAACAATGGTGTATTACCTAAAGCAGAAAATGGGCACCATCCATGTGCTGAATGGGGTGAGCAATATGAACCTGGTGTGTACATAACGTTCGTGGCTTTGGCTGGTGGTGGAAAGGATCTGAAGCGTGTGAGGTTCAGGTAATGGTTTTTCAAAGTTGGTTTGTTCTAGTCAGCTTGTACATAAGTTTCATATGACAATTTGTGGGTGTGTCTGTGTGTGGGTTTGACAGAGTGAGCCTTTCTGTTAACATTCCCCTGGAACCAAAAGAGATATGTAGGCCTATTTTACAACTTCAAGATTTGTCACTTTTAGGATTTGAGGAATGATTTTAAAGTATATTGTAGATTCTGATTGTGGGCCTAAATTGGAAATTCTTGCCCATCTTTCATGGGTAGGAAAGGAAAGCCCTTTGATGCCCTGTTCTTCTTAATATACTATTCATTCTCTCAGTTAATATATGCCTCAGTTTTCACAATGGCCTAGTTTCCAGTGGGTTGTTAGTTGTAAAATTTGTGGATGAGCACTCATTGTGGTATGACTAGTGTCAAGGATTAGATCTCAAGGTGTTTTCATTTTTGGGTTTTCAAACACTGCTGTGATTTCTCTCCCATGAGTAAATTTTCTTGTTTACCCAAATCCTGAAATGTTTAATCTACATCATTATTGATCCAACGTCCAAAATAGTTACTGTAGAGAATACCAAATGTTCTTTCATTCCTCAACTATGAGTGTTGTGTATTGAAAATGTTATGATGTGGGTTTGAGGTTACTGAAGACATATTGTAACAAATGAGTGTGTACTTACTAGTTACTACGTGCACCTAAACAAAATCCCTTTGTATGAGCCTACACTAGGCATTTAAGTACACATAATTGGTTAGAGGTCTTGGAAAGGCTTTGATTTAAGTTACATCTGCTGGTCCAGGATGTGTATCACTGATTGAGGGACCCCTCCATTATAGGCCTTGGGAATGCCTAGGGGATTGTGTACAAAGCTACCAATTGAATTGCTTAGAATCCAAAATAACACTTGGTGCTATTTCCTACCGAACTTCTTCCCTTGAAACCATCACAAGTAGGCATTTTATAGCACCACTTTGATTTACCAACTTCTAGCTATTTCCATAGGTATACTACGACATAAAATACCCAAGATAACAAAAATATAATGATATACTCAGAAATATAATGACACTATTCAAAGGAATAGTTCAAAGTGTCACAAATAGTGAGAAAATATATAAAGACTGTGGGAAGCATTGCTTCCAAAGAGATGAGACGTAGATTGCTTACCTTAGGAATGTAAACAAGGGCACTTTACCACCCAAAATAGGTATTCCATGCATTAGACATGAAAACCCATGAAGTACAAGAGAATACATTGTTTTATGATGATGAATGGTGATTCACAGTGAAGTAAATATCTTTTTTTATAGCTTACATGATTCCTAACCCTATAGATCATGGATGATTCACCCAAGGTCCCAAACGTGATAGCATAGTAATAACATGGGTGACTGCATAAAATGACTTTAATGACCCACTATATCGACAGTTTGACTTATATAATCTAAGCCCCATGGATCCATAGGAGTCAGGACCCAATGGAGGGCTCATCTCCTATGCCATACATGTAGTATATTGTGTTAGGGGCACAACATTCCCCCCCTCTTTAAAAGATTCACCTCAAATCATTTAGAATCTAGATGATATAAAATAGTAGGATCTCTGTGGGTGCTACTGTGTTTGTGGCTGTTTTGTTGACTGCTCTTCTAGTTGCTGGAGAGAGAGGTNTTCACCTCAAATCATTTAGAATCTAGATGATATAAAATAGTAGGATCTCTGTGGGTGCTACTGTGTTTGTGGCTGTTTTGTTGACTGCTCTTCTAGTTGCTGGAGAGAGAGGGGTCTACATGAGTACTAATTGGCTCTATACAATAGAAATAGTGAATGAAACCAAAATGGCCTTTCCTGATAATTTTATTTATTTGGCTGGGATTTACCATCATAGTTTCTTTTGGTTGTATACTCTTGATGCTATACTCTTGGTCATTCTGTATAAAAGTACGAAGTTCTCAACATGGTTTTTGTTGTAGGTTCCGAGAGCTACAAACCATTGGATGCTAAAACATTTGTATCTCCATCTTCTGGACATAGAAGGAATCCTTGAAGGTATGGTCCCTGATGGGGAGTTCAACATTATGAACCACACCTACACATTGGAATTGGGGACATGGAATAGCCCGAATCTGGTAAATCAATGTTTTATCAAGTATGTTCAAACTTCAAAAGTACCTTATTTTTTGGAATGGACACACATGCCTTAAAGGTTTCTAAGCGATTCATCCCTGTCATGATGGCAATTCAAACGTAACGGTCTTTAATATTCATACCGATGGGAGGTAGAGCTTGCTCTTGTGAGTCCTCCTCATGATTACTCGAGGCGTAAGGGTCTCTTCTAGTGAGGGGTTCTCTTCAAATCCCTATCCCTTTGGGTTTTCTCCATGCAATCCCTTTGGTATGCATTTGTGTTCTTGTAACCAAGTCTCTCCACATGTGCAATATCGCAACTGATATTCCATTGTACTTTGCTACTATGTTGTTTGTTCATATACTCAATGATGTGCAAAAAAACTGAAAAGATGTGCATGCAAAAGTGCCGTGCCAAATGGCACTAAAATATAGCTAATCTGGAGAGTTATAGGGTAGAGACTTTCAGTAAGAAGATATACACATACCACTGATAATTAAGCTGATAGTCCTCCAGAGATAAGATGCATGCAGTGTTTGCCAAGAAGATAGTGCTCCTCTCCTCTATTTGACGCCCAGCTACAAATGTGCCCTCTTCTGATGATATTGATGTTTTTGAAGGAGGAGAAGTTTGTTGCTGCTAAAACTTTGTCGAGATGATGGTCTATACCTTCCAGAGAGAATGGAGGGCACATGCTGAGATTTTGCCTCCTCTAAGGCACCTAGCGAATTGATCTGCCCCTCAGATGCTCACGACCCCCTCTCTCACATTTTTGCTGCTAACTGCTCTGGATATGCAAGCAAGGAACTGATAATCACCCAATGCAGTGTGGTGAGACTGCTGAGAAACATAATGATGAAATGCGAAGGAAAAACTGAGATTTTGGGTCCCAACAAATTCTTTTGAGGATTTCCATCTATTCCCCCAGCTGCAAAACGTGAACCTGCAAATAAATCTTCTGTGTGCTGGATCATTGAAGATGAATGAATGTGATGAATACTGATGATAGAACTGGATGGTCTACCTTGAAGTGATTAGGGCAGATAGATTTCACTGTCGAAACCCCTTGTTAGCTGAAGACGTTACGTCTCCAACCCCAACTGCTATTGCTGCACTTGTTGTTGCTGCTCTAAAAACCAAACTCAACAATAATAATCATAGATGCCCCCTTTGGTTCAATAACCCTTCTCATATAGCTTAGCATGTACTTTTAGGGTTTGCATGTCACTTTTAGGGTTTTGTGCGTCATTTATTGTAACACAATCTAGATAAGAGGATGGTGAGGGTCTCGGTAGAACTCAACTTGAGGAAAAAACTTTCTACAGAGACTGAAATGGCTTTGGGGGGATCGATCCTTTATACAAAAAATGGATTTTTGGAAGTTGTGGTCTCGTTGTGCAACCTGTCATGAAGTAGGGCATCTTTGGAGAGATTGTAAGGATTCTTCTCCAGTTTGGCAATTTAAGAAGAAAGTGTTAATGAAAAGGTGTGGGAAGTCATATTTATTAGTCTAAAAAGATGAAGATTTGAAGGTGGGAATTTCGGTAGAAACTACTCCTTTGGTTGGTTCGGTATCGGTTCCTTCGCAGTCTCATGATCTAGGTCCTCAAGGAGGTCTAGAGTCCTCTTCCTGCAAGTTCCCACATGATGTGCCTCAGTCAGAAGGTATGTTTTTTCCTACAAATCCTTTGTTACTTTTTTTAGAGGTCTTTAAATTAAAAATTAAATTGAGAATGCATCATAGTCAGGCATGTCAATGTCTTTGAGGTCATCATTGTACTCACATTCAAGTAGTGTTACACGGAGATCCATTCCCCAAGGTCAAGAGTGTGCCCCATCGATCCTCGTGTCTCAGGGACTTGGGGGCTCTTGGTAAAATGTTTCTCCTCATCCCCAATTTGACGAAACTTGAGGAAACGCGGAGGCGAGCTTGTCCCTGTGTTTTGTAGCGTGCATTGGTGAAGGGGGGAGGTGCCTAGGTGATCCTTCCAAAAAATGAGGGGGTGCCTGGAGACCAAATAGAGCTCAGAAGAAGAATGAATCAGGGAATATGTTGTGTATTTTCCTGCTGGAGGTGTGTTATCACATATATAGTAGCCAGGCTACCATATTCTATTTTTCAAATACAGTACATTTTTCTGCTAGATCTCTTACATATGAGATGCTGAGATGAGCAGTTTGACAGATCATTATTTTGTTAGTGGACTATTATACTCTCCCATGTCAAGACTGAGTCTCAGAACACTCAGATTCGAGGACTGATGTAGCCATTTAGTCATTTGCAGAGCAGTTGATGATGCCCAGTTTGGTTTTAGTGTTTTCTCATTGGATAAATGATGGTTCAGATGGATTATTTGCATGGTTATGACTCAACATTTATTATATTGTGTTATGGTTATCATTGCTCTTATACTCATTTTTGTGACATATACTAGCATTTAGTGTCATGATCTGGCGGTCATAAATATATGGACTTGGATGTATTTGTATTATGTATTGAATCTTTGATGTCCCTACTTAGACTTGGAAGTTCTTGATCTATACTCATTGGTGTTACCCTCCTTAGGGAGAATAGAGGTAGTCATTCCCACCATTTCTTTGGCTTGCTAGTGTTGGATTCATCTTTCACTGTTCCCACACATCCATTACCTTCCAGTTTTGTTTAAACCCGACTCACTACTTGAATTGTGGCATGGAGGACCTTTCCCCGCTAGAACCTTTGTTGGAAAAACCTCCCTGTTTATACTGTGTCTTGGCTTTGAGTTGGTGACAGAACTTGCCTTTGGTAAGTTGGATTGTATGCCTAAATCATTCTGGTCGGTTGTCCTGATGTTTGGCACTGTGCAAAACTTCCCTTGGTCACTTGAGATGTTGTTGGCTAAAATTGAAAACTCATGTACTACTTGTATTGGAAATATTTATATATGCGCCCATGGAAAATGAAAATTCTAAAATGTGTTTCTTAACATATGTGAGCAAAGGGCAAGAGCAATGAAATACTAAAATACCCCTTGAAGGGTATAAGAAAAGGTCCTCTATATCCAAATATTGCTGACCTTATAAATTTGAATATGTCTTGGATGAAAGCTGCGATCAGCTGTGTTTTTAAGCACTGTTGAAGTCTCAAAAGGTCATATAGGCCAAAAAGGCCATGGAAATAAAATTGATGGTCCTAATGAAACTGGATCAAACTTGATGTAGACATGATGCCTAAGTTGAATAAGCACTCTCTGAACAACTCAACCATTTGTGAGGCATTGCCATTCCTTGTGTTGTTGTTTGTCCGACATGTGGTTATAGTGAGTTTTCCCTTCCATATCCGAAGTGTCATGATGTTAAGTTGGTAGTCATCCTTTTTCCTAGCCTTGTCAATTTCAGCCTTCACCCTTCACAAGCAAATTGACTACAACTATGAAGTGAGTATAGTCTTGAAAGTCTGGTTTGAGTAATAATAAATAAAACCCTATATATGTATTTGGTTGATGTACCACTAGTGAGGTGACTGCTACTTGTTATGATTGTTGCTTAAATGATTTGTAGAGCATGTCTTAGCCTTATAACACTTGCAGCAGATGGATGATAGTCTGAGTTATATTATTGGTATTTGGTCATTTACAGGTGATTATATCGTCTATTGGATATTGTTGATGATCAAGCAGAGACCTGGAAAGGGTATGAGTATACACCCTAGATGGATTTGGACTCTCTGAGTCTAATGAGATAGCTTATTTTCAGTTCCGGGCACTTGCAGAGATTATTAGGCTCATTTTACCTTTTTGATGCAGTTTTGCTTGACAGGATGATGTGTCTGAGCAGGGAGATGTTTTATTGGGATCTCCTAGGGCGCTGTATGGGGCATAGGGGGTGCAGCCACTTGATTGTACCATAGTACCCCCATCCCAGAGAGCTTGGTGGGCTCAGTTGGACAACGCAAGCACCCTAGGAGGATTTTTTGGCAGGTGCACATTTCTCGAGGCAGATTAAAAAATGATTAAATGGCTATTGAAGAAATTGATTTGGGCTATTGAGGCAAGGAAATGACATGGGATGAGTCATGATGATGATCGTGATGTCCTCCGCACCTTCTCCAGCAGTTGCAACACTTGATTGGGCCCACACCTATTTTTCGGGCATATTTATATTATTTTCTGGAGCTTTTGGGAGGCTCATGATTTCCTCAAGGAGGCACAAAGTCAAAAAATTAAAGTATTATATTATTTTATTGTGCCATGGGGCACCCAAAGGGAGTTAGTTAACACTCCATGGACCCACCATGTGCTTCATTTATTTCTTGTTGAGTGGGGTACCCTCTTTATGGGTGATCTAGTCCACTTTGGTACTTTATGGTTATATTTATCCATGTATTGTATGTTGAGCTCATCTCAACCATTGATTAGAACATTTATATTTTTTAATCTTGGCCACTTGTTTTGAAAGTGGTTAGGATTTTGGTTCTCTCATTTCTATTTAAAGAAGAGAGCTTCTCATTTGTAAGGGGTCTTTGGCTCTTGGATCTAAATAATAGAAAAACTTTTCTTGTGGATATTTTTTGGATCTCATTTGCATCTGGTGTTCTTAGATGGTGTTTGGAAAATCTTTTGCTCTAGCTTTTGGGAAATTGTTGCAAGATCTATATATTTTTGGGAATCTTTGTCTTGTCTACAGGAGGGCGACTTCAGCTTAGGCGTTTTTGCAGGGGGACCTCAACTCGCTTGGATTGTCTTCGTTTTTTATCAGGGGGTTTTCATTAGTGTCATTGCGATCTATGATTTTCTCTAGCTATTTTTCTATAGCATTTAGCTTTTTTCTCATGTGACAACAAATTTGATATGGTTGACGTTTGTTGTGCAGGAGAGAGGGCGCATTGACTCCTTGGGGCAAAACGTTGGACATAGAGATTGTTCAAAGCTTCTCAAATTGATCGGGATAGCAGGGATCATCATCATCAAGGCATCTACAAGGTTTTCCAGGTAAGATCTACAGGTTAGTTCTTTTCTTCCATGATCTGAATCCATTGTACCTGCTTTTCAATTTACTGAAAACTCCAAAATATTAAAAAATCCAAAAATACTTAATCGGGGAACAGTTTGATCTTTGGACAAACCACTGCTTGGTTTTGTAGATCGGGCATCCCTCTCACCATTTCATCTTCAACATTGTCCAAAAGGTTGCTAGTTTGCTCTAGATCTGAAAAACTGACTATTATAACCCTAGGGCCTCCACTGAAATTTTGACTTTTCTAGATTTGACTTTTTCCGGAAAATAACCACTTGGGTTCGTAGATCGGGTCTTCCTCACTCCAAAACACCTCCAACGCTGATCTAGTTGCTGCCAGGTGGCCCTAGATCTGAAAAACTGACTTTCAGCACCCTAGCACTCCTAGTCATTTTTTGACTTTTTCGGATCTGATTTTTTCAGCATTTTTCCAACTTGGGTTTGTAGATCAGGTCATCCACATCCCATTTCTCCTCCAACGCTGTGCTGATGCCTCCCAGATTGTCCTAGATCTGAGGATCTGTCCCTCCAAACCCTAGCGCTAGCCCTCCTTCTGCTGGTTTCCCCTGCAAACTGAACTTTCCGGGCTAAATACTTTTTTGGGTCCATAGATCAGGGCATATCCCAAGTGGGTTCACTCTAACATGGTGCAGTATTGACTCCATTGCCCAAGGCCCAACAAACACTGATCTCCAAGCCTAGCGCTAGCCATCTTTTGACCTCTTTTCCCTGAAAGTTGACTTTTCTTTGATGACTCAGGTACTTTGACATTGTCACATCTTTCATTGAGTCTATCCCTTTGGTGCTAGATAGTCCTAGCTCTGTCTTTACTCACCCTGCATTGGTTACGTTTCCCAAGGCAGCGGTTATCTTCATCAGTTGCTAGTACCTCAACCCTAGGTCTTGTATCCACCCCATAAGTTACCTTAGTTCAACTTTGGATCGAACTTAACACTTCCAAAACCCTAATCCAAAGCCTTGGCACACCGGGTAACATCTCCCATAGATCTAGGGTCTTCAATTACCTTACACTTTACGTACATCAAGCCTACTTGATCTGATCTCTCCTATTGGGAGTAGATCTGGGTCTCCCCCTTTGTTGTCTCGGACTTAGACAACATAAAGTGAAGACTGCCTTGATTGGCGTGACAACCATCCATTTGGGAGTCTAGGCAGTCTTGGTTCCACCTCCTTAGTTGCTTGCCCCTCTACCATCCATCCTGGATCCACCATACATAGGCAATTACAAGGTTGGTGATAACAAGGTGTTCAGTAGTAATGGTAATATTAAATTCTTAAGGTAAAAACAGTATTTTCCTTATCTTTCATTTTATGTCCTTTTACTTAAATTTTTAATAATACCATTAATTGCTTTAGGATGTTTGAGAGTGGTTCCAGCCTCATCGAAGTTCATATGCAAAAATTGGAATTTTAGATCCCATTTAGAATTCAACAGACTTAACAGTTTTCAGGATTTCAACGTTTCCATTGGACTCTATCATGTATGAGGTTAAGGGATTGGCATTTAATTAGGTACATCATCCTCTTTATGTACCTTGATGCGTGTGGTGCTGATTGTTGAACTCCTCTATCATGACCTTAATCAAAATGTACTGTTATCATCAAGGTTGTAGTTGTCCTTATGGATGATCCTATCCAAGATGGGTAGAGGGCAAGGAACTAGCCAGATGACCTCAAAGTGCCTCAACCCTTACAAGTGATGCAAGTGTCACACCGTAAGAGGCTCTCTTCGCTTTAGGCCAAGCTGAAGCTAAGCTAAGGGGGAGACCCTAGCTAACCAGTGATGGCTAACTTATGCAAATCAGTATACACAAACGAACAATGATATGATAGATGATGAACAAGGTGGTCTGAAGAAAGACCCTAGATCAAGTAAACAACTAAAAGTGATGAGATGATTTAAGGAACAAGCTGAGAAGGCCTAGTAAAACAGTGAAATAACCATCCAAATGAATAATATCCCAATAGCAACAAATTGATAACAGATCTAGGATGATAATGTGCCATAGTAGTTTAACCAAATTGTATTATGTGTGTATCGGGCGTGTAAACAAAATAACCACAAAATGGCAAAATAATTATTTCTAACACATAGAAATGCAAGTTTGATGATAGATAATCAAGTTTAAGAATGAAACATGCATACCTAATTACTTAAACAAGCAAAATGTGGAAATGTAGAAGGAGGGCGATTTCCTTCTAGGTAGGCCAGTGCCTGGAGCGAGCAAATGGAGTCAGACTGCTACCAAACTTGGCACCTAAGGTTCCAAGGCCAAAACTAACTTGGGTTTTAAGGCTCTAAAAGATTTGACGGTTAAAATCTAACATATAAAAAATGAGGGTTTTAGTTGTTTTTGTTGATTTTAATGACAAATGGAAATGAGAGAACTTGGGAAATAAAATCTTTGCATACTTGGTTTTTCAAGGGTTGCTAGATGAATTGTTGACGATCCACTCCTTCACAGAGTAGTGCCCCACTTCCACAAGTGCACCCCTGCCAAGCAAAAATATGAGTGTTAACTCAGTGAAAATAATGCTGCAAGAAAACACCATTGCTATTGCTAACCCATTTGTAATAATAGTGGAAGTGGGCTTTTGTCTACTTTGGTGAAACCCAGGACATAACCGCTATTATTGTCCCCTACTGTAGAAGTACAACAACATGGCGGATGCGCTACATTGTAACTTATGTTGAGATGCATGCATAATAAATCAGAAATCAAACTTGTGAAAATGCTAGCAAAATAACAAAAGAAAACCCCCCTCTTTACCCAAGTCGATTTCAAGAGAGGAAGGGCAAAATTGTCCAAGTTGCTTCCTTGAAAAACTACTTGTTTGCTCGCAAAACTTGCTAGTATAACAACTATCAAGTATGGAAGATGAAGAACTAGAGTAGAGATTGGATACAAATCAATATTCAGATCCAAACATCCACACATGAAAGACACAAGTGAAACAAACCAATTTCTCTCTTCTATTGAATCTAGAGCCAAAAGTCCAATACAATGAGCCAAATCTCTCTTAAATAAAGAGATGGCATGCTCCCTAGCCAAAATGATGGAGGGTTGGGATTAAATCTCATCAAGATAAATCAACGGTGAATAGAGTGTCGGATAGATAAATCATAATCATCAAAGAGGGGTTGCTATCATGGGTGCACCCTCCCTAGGAAAGTACATGGTACAAATAAAATCAAAGTGATATGATGAGGGGGTCGCCTAGGGGCTAAAGACTCCCTAAAACGCCCCCTTTACAACATGTCTACAATGTGTAGAAGATACATAGCATGGGTTGTCCACTAATGCACTCCATGGACTAAGTGCGCCCTCTCTAGGAGAAACAATATGTTGTGGACCCTAATCCTCATGAAAATTATATGATATGAGCTCAAAGCCATAGCACAACATCATAAAAATAATCCAAGTCACAAGCTGCCCCAACATTAGCCATTTTGATAAAGTTTGCTAAGTCAATGGTCACTTTTAATTTTTAATTATGCTAGTATATATGGCTGAAGCTGTAATTTGCTGAAAATAGCCATTTCCCTTGCCTAGATGCTTGAACAAACTGTGCAATTGAAATCAGAGACCCCAAATCTATTAATGATGACCACAAGAACCACTGAAATCCATAAAAAATCCACTATGTAGCTCAATCCATGCCAAACTAATAAAAATACGGTCTTGATAACTGATAATAAATAAACATCTCACCAATTGTGGGACATATCATGGAAGACGGATGCATGGAATCATGTATGGGATCCCAATAGATGCTAAAAACAAAAAATCGCACGTCCGGATCCAAAGTCCTAGGGACCCTATATTTGGCTTGGTCAAACTAGGTTGAACAAGTCAAACTGGTCAAATAATGGCAAAACTGAAGCTATGAAGACCTGCAAGCACCCAAGGATGAAAGAATGCTCCCTTATTTGTGTTAGTAGACTAACTAGAACAATAAGAAACATGCTATGGTGATCCATCATGAAATACAGAAGAAACTTGGCCCAAGTTAGAACAAACTTATTACTTTTTCAAGAAGCCTCCAATGTATGCACACTTACAAACTTGGTCATCTTGCTAGCCATGGATGAAGTGATCAAAACAAGGCTTAAGGTACAAGGGAATGACTTGTAAACTTTGACAATGTGACCCTTTAGATAAATAGGGGATACAGGGACCACAATGCCATATGCATGCTGGAGAGCAGTAGGGGATGGCAGTGTCTCACAATTGGGATAGAGTGCTTAGGAAACTACCACTGGACTTTAACAAATAATCTGCAACTCACATCCAAGCTTGTCTCAAGCTCCGTGAAAATCTTTTCTAGAACCCTTGTGATGAGTACACAAACTGTAATGCGGTACGGTTCTAGGGGACACTTAGAATTCGTTGTCCCTTACTCCATCTCACGTCCCAGCCCTTAGGCTCTGTGAGGAATAATCATTCCATTTATTTCATTTGGCCAATAATCATTTAGACTTGGCATTTGTTTTTCATCTGCTTGGTCTTTTCACTTTAATTTCACATTAGCCTTTTGGCTTGGTTTTCAATTTTAGCCTTCTTGGCTTGCACTTTACTTTCTTTGGATACAACATGATACACATATGCAATGTAATGATGGTAGTAGTATTTACTTTTAGGACTAATGGGATGACGCCCAG
Source organism: Pseudotsuga menziesii (assembly GCA_001517045.1). Classification (NCBI taxonomy): domain Eukaryota; kingdom Viridiplantae; phylum Streptophyta; class Pinopsida; order Pinales; family Pinaceae; genus Pseudotsuga; species Pseudotsuga menziesii. The sequence continues at coordinate 300,383 of LPNX010420137.1, read as the reverse complement.
TGGAAAGCACAACTCTACCCGCCACTACAACATCAAGGGTAACTAACATGAAGTAGATCCATGGTTGAAGCTATTCTCCCACACACTCTAGAGTCAAGACACAATAACATGGGGTCCATTCTACATAGGGGTCAAAGGGGGAGGTCCTCTAGATCACACATCTCAGTCCAAGTCAAGGTAAAAATCTAAAGTGTGGAGGAAACAAATGGGTGGTGGCAGTGATAAGTGGTGCCAAGGCTAGCCATGAAACACGAGTGACCAAGTCTATACCAAGAATGGGGAAGGAACCAATGTGCATACATGAGAGCCTTGTAATCAAGGCAACATGACCAATCTAACATTCAACCTATCATAAGAACCAATGAAGCACAGGCTCACCAAGCTAGTCACCTAACGTCAAGTAAGACTACTAGTATAAATAAAGGAGCCAAAACATAACATCCATGTGCATAACTATATACCTGCTCTACTGTATGAATTTGAAAAATGATCTCTGACAAGGATGGGCAAGGGAAAAATCAACACTGATCTCTGTTGCTCTCTAAGTGAGCCATGACCTAACGAACTATCTCCATGGGGCCATGTGGGAGCCACTGTGACATAGGATGCTTTGAGTAGCTCTGAAAATGAGGCAACACCACCAATGATTAACACTGAATAACACTGCTCATGCTCATGTAAGGACTGGCCCTATGCTTTGGTACAGGATTTGCATCATGGTAGCTCCAGCTAATATGGATGTGACAATATGTATCCTTTAGTCAAGCAAAATCACTTATTAAGCATGGGATTTTTTTTCTAATTCTACCTTATTTTAACTCTTGGTTTAGAAAGTTTGATGAAAATTGTAGGGTGTTGAGTAATGTCCTTCGAGGATCAACTTCGAGATTTGAGGTAGAGGCAAGGGCTAAGAGCCTAGAGGAGGGTGGATCTAGAGAAGGAGGGAACAGGGTGCTATTGATGAATAGGATCCCAATTAAGAATTAATAGTTCACTCTCTCATAATTGTATGTTGGACTTCAAAGCCTCAAATAATGTGGTGCCCTCTGGAATCATGAAGAAATAGGGTCTTTAGGTCACATTCCCCCATCACAACATCTATGTCATGGATTCACACAATGTTGAAGTGTGTTGAATCATTGAAGAATTAGAATTAAGTTTTGCTACTTTTTCAAAAACATCCATGGTTATGGATGTTATGGCTGCTAATCTACCAGAGGCTTGGGGCATATTGTTATTGTGTGAATGGGATGCTATGTTGGGTGGATCAATAGAGATGGACATATCTTATGTTGTGATCGCTTTATCTAATCTGCAACAACTGAGGCTTTACAGTGAGTTGCTTAAAATGTATTTACATGAGATGAATTGTTATTGTTAGAATTTATAATTTTTATAATTTTTATGACCTTGACGCCCCTCTTGAATTTCCCTAAAATTTGGGGGTGGTCTCCACACGTCCACAATGTGCGTTTCCCCACTCCCGCGTCTCAGAAACTTGGGGTAACATTGCATTCAAGTAGAATAACCCTTTTGGGTGCATGATTGGTAGTACTCAACACCCTAAAGTTATTGTAATCAAAGCAATCATCTACAAACAAGCATGCAAGGTTTAGTTTCTCACAACAATGGCAAAAGAGGAAAATGTTTGCAAGATGCCAGTTGGGAAATTAAAAGTTGTAGGACTCCTAATGGGGTCCTATCTAGGAAGGTAAAAGGCTATAAAAACAAAATGTGTTAATGATGGATAGAGAAAAGATGCTATGCTAAAATATTGAGTGTCAAGCACACGATGTAAAAGTGAATTAGAAGAACAACCGGCCTCTCTAAATGATTCAGTTGTTGATCTTCACAAACAAAAGGATATGAAGAATTAACTAATTGAATCACTTTAACAAAGATTGTGTGAAAAGAACAAGAAATGTTCAAAATGCAAGTTGAGAACATGAAGCACGACAAGTTGATGATTAATCCTTGTTATGACACAAATGACTATATAAAATTAGTTGATATTGATGAAAAAGATGATATAATGGATGATCCCTTGAATGTTATGAGATGGAATCATAATAAATGAAGGCAAGTTTTGATAAATCCCAACATCAAGCACATGATGTGAAGTACACAATGATATGGGTGAATGTGCATGGAAAAACTATTCTTTTGATGTGTCAAAACAAACCCTTCATGAATGTACAGAGGAGGTTAAACTTGTTAAAGGTGATCTTTCGAAACCAATTTTTAGAGCTTGGGAAGAGTTAAAATTCAACATGAATAGAAAAACCTAGATGAAAAGGACCTCAACTTTCATATTTTTTACTACTCCAAACCTCTTCAATTAGAGTGCCAGTTTTCTTGCCAAAGATTTGAGGGGGCAAGATTCAATTTTCCATGAAGTTGATGGATTTTATGCTGCCTCTAAAGATATTGCTAATGAAGTTGGTGATAAAAAGATCAGTGAAGTTCTTTATAGGTGCCACCCAAGTTGGCCATATGGAGACAAAATATTTTGATTCCATCCTTGTCTTCATTGTGGAAAGGCAATTCAATGTCAAAAAAGGAAGAGAGTTAGAAAACAAACTGTTCATTATGGTTGGAAGAGCTCTTGGTGATGGAGTTTAAAAGCCTACAAGGTTTTGCATAGGTCTTACCATTGAGTTTAGACATAGCTTGTAGGTAAAGACATTTGATTGGAGAGGTTGCAATATAAGATGGCTTCCAATGTTTTTAGTCAATTTTTTCGGATGCTAGTTTTGGGCATGACCAAGGCCCAATTATGGATGTATTTTGAGTTGAAAAGTGAGTCAATCTCTTTGCTCTAAGCTAGTACTCCCTTCCATGTTCAGGAGTGTACATTAATGTTGCCATGAAAATGGTCAATGGTCAATGCAAACTACTAATGCATTGAAAATGGTTGGTTGTCAACCAACGAACCACTAATGATGTGATAGCTAAGGGTAAACCAGAAAATCCAAAATGGTTTTTCTTAAAGGTCATTGAAAACCCAAGACTTGACCTTTTAGTTGATAGGGGAAGATATTATGATTATTGTTATAGTTCTAGTTTTGAAGTCTACTCGATTTTTTTAGAATTTTCGATAAAAAAGGAACGGAGAGGAACAATGTTTGTAGATGGACACGAAGAGGAGAAAAAAAGAAAGCAACAACATAGTTGTACTTTTGAAGTTTTTTCCACTTGTCACATTTTGTGCGACATACATGGATTGTTCGAGTTTTTTCCTCGACATGATTGATTAAGGATTTGAGTAGTTCCAACCGTGACACTTGGTTTACTACTCAACAACTATTTGGTAGAATTATGGTTCACTACTTTATAGTCAAATCATACAAAGAATTTCAAATGGAGGATTGGGATGCGACACGATTGATTCAGGATTTGAGTAGTTCCAACATGGCGTTGCCGCCTAATTCTCACCTCGGGTAACGTGGCATAAATCTTCAAGCCACTGGGTGCAACCTTGGGGGCAAGCTGGAGCCAAGTGCTGTCATCTAATACTTGGCTCCTCCATCTAGGCCAACTCCTAGAGAAGCCAAGGGGGGTAGTCCCTATGATAAGTAAAATCCAAGGTTTTTACTCTACGAAAGAAATTATTTATTCTAGGAGTTAATGTGAAATGAATTAAAACCTTAGCAATGAGTAACTGCAACTGAATTATAATAACGACAACATTGATAATTCAAACACCATTCATGACAATATGCGGAAATTGATTTAATCATAAAAATGTGAAAGACCAGTGCCAATTGAATATGGAGTGCTTGTGTATCAGGGTTGCTGCTGTGGTCTTAGTGAAAGTATTGAAGTGTCTCGTTGGTAAATTTTAAGATTTATTAGATGAGTTGATTAAGGAGTGGGTTAATTCTTGGTTAGTTTTATTAACGTGGTAATGATTTGGATTAACTTAGGGGAAGGGAACTCCCAGTATACCCAAAGGTACAAGGAGTATGTCCAAAACCTTTATCCTATGCGGCTACTCAGATCTAAGATCTAGCCAGCGACTCAGATCTACTTATATTATTGCATGAAATTATAGATTTGAAATAAAAATCGAACCAATAACCAAGAATATCAAACTTTAAAAGATGAGAAGGGTGAAGTCAAACAGCCGTTGAAATTGGGCAATGGGGCCCTCAAAGTGGGGATCAGAGGGACTAGTCTTTAGAAATATGTTTGAAGATGTGAGGATGTCGACATGCTCAACACGCTCTCCAAACTAGATATCCTGCAATCTCACAACACTTGCACAACAAAGGATCAAAAGCACCTGGTGTAAACTACAATAGAAACTTCAGAAAACATGCATTTCTCATCAAATAAATGTGTCCGTCTAATGTCTCTAATGCAACTTGATAGAAAACTAATGGATGAAACAATCACACTACTTTACCTTACTAATAAATACTTCTCCTTCAAAAGCCAGATAAATAACCAAAGATTTTATAGTGCAAGCATGCAAACAATACAATTATACCTCATTAGATCATAAATACATTATCATCCACACGAGAGATCCACACACTGATTTGCCTCCAAATCCTTTATTCATTCAATGAAAAATACTTCACAATAGTTACAATGCAATTTAGCAGAGGTTCCACCTTCCCATCCTTACAATGGAGAAGTGACCCACTTAAATAGGAAATGAGAGACCTAGGGGGGCATCACGAACACTGAAGATAAACCCGGAGTGTATTTGAGTTAAACAGAGCTTGGACTGAGTTGAATTGAAGAGGTGATTGACACCTCTCTCACCAAACTCTACCAACCGTTTGTTAGCTGCCAACACATCAACCCACTCACCAAACTCCACCTACCTCCATCACTCGCATGCTTCACCCACCTCACGCGATCCTACTGCCTCAATATGACGTGAGAAAAAACCTCACCAATAAAATACACGTTTTGATCAACATCTGACTTGTGGTAAACTATATTGGATTATCTCCAAAGTCTATGAATGAAAAGAAACGAAAGGGGGGGGGGGGCACTCCCTCATGTCAACGCAACCCATGTACCATGCTCACGATTCCATTAAACTTGACATCATCCGCCAATTCATACGACCAACATGACGTGAGCTCCACCAATGGTAAATATCATATGGTATAAAATAATATATGATGATGTCACACGGAATGATGAGTCATATCACCACTCGCTAGCCAAAAACGTGGGCCATACTTCACCCTTGGATCACTCGCATGGACAAAGTGTGACTTTAAATCATGGATAAAATATGGTAATTAAACTTGTTTTAAGGTGACGTTTCCTTCCAAAGAAGAAATTGCCTACATGGGACCACTATGCCAACTCATCACTCAAACATTAAAATAAATGTTTTTTTATTTTTCCTCTATTTTGACTTATGCCAAAATGATGCATTTTTTGGCATTTAAGTGTCATTTTAATGCTTTGATAGCGGAATAATGCCTCACGGGATGCTTAAGCTGCCCGAAACTAATGAAAAGTGGCCCCGAGGTAAAGAGTATGCTGTAAGTCTCAAAATGAGAATCCCCACGCCAAATTCTACCTCTGGATCAAGCTTTTATTACATTTTGAAGTTTTTTAATTAAACCATTAATAAAATGGCTTAAAAAACGGGAAAAAATATTTTTCTCGGGATCCGGGGAAACTCTAGGGGCACCTAGTACATGTCCATACGTCTCAATATGAATGCCTAACATGTTTAAAAAAACTGACACGGAGGCTCTAATAACCTCCTAAGGCATAACCACCAAGACGACTACCTCGACTTTGGCGGTGTGAGTGAAAAACTCAGAAATTATTAGTCATTTGTTCAACAACCAATAATTACCGAGGGAAAAAACACTCTGGGCTAGTCGGCTTGATGCCTAAGTCTAGGAAGACGAGCCTTTTATAAAAATTTATCATGCTAGCACATTTTTTACAATTTCCCCAAGGGGGTAAGAACATGTGTTACAAAAACTTTTGAACAGACCCCGGAAAAATCTTGGCACACTTCTGAACTTTGAACAATGAACAAGTATACTTGTTCAACTTCGCCAGCTCGCTTGAAAAATCCACCAAGTACAACTTAGCTGGTAACATCTGGCTCCAACTGCGGGACGTGTGCTCGATCTGGTCATAGGGCAAGGAGAGGATATGAGAACACCATAATCTCTGGTTTATATAACTTGTAAAAACATTTCAACTTGACAAGAAAACCTTAGTGGCACAAGTTTTATATAAAAACCAAATGAATCATAAGTTGCATTTATTCAAGAATGTGGAAAACAAAAACTTAACCAAATAAAAGGTTATTTATTCCTAAGTACAGAAATGAAATGCATAAAGTAAATGCTCACTTTAAGGAGCTTATTTTCCTACTCTAAACATATCATAATCTCAATGTTAAGTAAAATGAAAAATCCAATGTAACCACCTTAACATTTGATCAAAATTCACAATTCTTCTCGTGTTTGGTTACCAGTCAAAACAAGGATATCTTTAATAGAAAATGCAAACCTGCGCGGATATTCAGGAGGGGCAGGCTGGACGGGAAATCATAGGCATGTAGAACTTCATCAAACTGCCTCCCAAACTGGCATGTGCTTATGTAGGCTTCTATCCAAACCTGGATAGGGCTAATGTAGATATCTATTTGATGAGGAAGATCAACAACTCCATCATACATATCAAAAGGGCGTTTTGGTTGATAACTCTCTGTGTAAGCCCCAAGATGCTCCAAATCATGAGGAACCTCTGAATGTGAAGATGTAGGTTGAGACTAACATGCCATCGAATTTGACTCTTTAATCCGTTACTTTTCCAGGTCTTTACTGCTAACACTTGTGGTGATTCTGAATGATCATATGAGAACTCTACATGATCCTCTTCCATACCAAGATCTGCAAAGGTCTCCAAATCGACACTCCTCTCAATACATAAAAAATGGGCTTCTTAATGTATGTCCAATAATCATCATCCATACCTTTGTCAAATATGGGGGAATCCTTATCCATGGCATCACATTCCTAGATACACTCATCCTCATGTTCACCATATTCTTCTTCAAGATTTGTCTGGTTTCAAAAACGTTACAAGGGAATGACCTTTTCAAACTCCCATCACCATGAAGAGAACGTGGAGGAGTGTCTTCATACACCATATAGACCTCATCACAATTATAAGTTTTTGTGATGGATTCTTCTTGAGGTAAATCTGGAATACACATGTAATAATGCTCGTTGAAACAATCCTGAGGATACTTCAAGTCTTCAATAGTTTCTATCATGGCACAGTGAAGAGGACCTTCAATAACATCTTTAATCAAGGGACCTTTATCAATATCTTCAATGGGAACACTTGGGATCTGCTACTCAATGGGCTCCTCTAGCTTTCCAGCATCTTCATTATTTTCTGTTGATGTGACATGAGGATGGTTTTCAACATCTTCATATGAGGTTTCTTCATGAACTTCTTCAATTAGATTGTGCCCATCCTCAATATCCTGCTGTGTATTGAGAGAGGCATCATCTTCTTTAATAAGTCGCTAAATATCTTGCTTTCTAAAATAACTTAGAAGGGATTTCCACACATTCGACGTTGTATATGACAACATAAGGAAGTTCTTCAATGGGAGTATCATGGACTTCTTCTTCACTTAAATGTTCTAGAAGTAATTCCAAATCTTCAACATTGTGTATCATGGCAAAGGGTTCGTCATATGTTTCCGTATGATACCCCGTCCCAGATGGGTAGAAAGTAAAGATCTTTTCAAGGAATTTTTCCAAACCATTGATACTACCCCTACCATCATGCCACTGCTCTAAAAACATCCAAAGGAAGCTTGGAATGGAGGTTATACATTTATTAGGAAGGCCTTGATGGAACCAACAACAGGCCTCATCTTGAAAAGTACCAGCAAACATTTCCATCATATTGTCCTCATAAAGCACATTGGAGTCAGCCATCAACTGAAGGAAAGACTTGACATGCCAGATGGTTGAATCGCCATAATTTCCATGAAAGACTGGAAGCCATTTATATATATTCCCCACACCATGACCAAAGTTAGGAAAACCAGAGATGTTTGAGAAGTCGATGGGATGAAACAACTCGACTATCTGAGCACCACATTGCTCCCTCGGTTTATCCATATCAGAAATCAACAATGTCTACTTGATATAATCATGGAACTTTGTACTGAACAAGTGGAGCCGTCAACTGATGAGCTTCGAAAAAAATATCAATGTGTCGCATGTGTTCATCTACACATAACAAATCTTCACAAGTTTTTGAGATAACAAGGTTTTATCCCTTCAAATGGAGTTGCCATGTGAGAAGAAAAATATGCATTTAAACTTTCTCACAATTTTTTTTTTTGCTTTTCTTTGTAAATAAGAAATGAAACAGGTTAGTGGAGTCGCCAGATGAAAAATAAAGATTTACTCTAAACATTCATCAAACAAAGCAAAAACAAAAAAGGTGAAAAACAAAGTCGTATTCCGGGAATAGAAAGGTTTATCCCCAGCAACAACGCCAAAATGTTTCCGCCTAATTCGCACCCCGGGTAATGTGGCAGAAATTTTCAAGCCACTGGGTGTGACCTTGGGGGCAAGCTCGAGCCAAGTGTTGTCACCTGATACTCAGCTCCTCCGTCTAGGCCAACTCCTAACGAAGCCAAAGGGGGTAGTCCCTATGATGAGTAAAATCTAAGGTTTTTACTCTATGAAAGAAATGATTGATTCTAGGAGTTAACGTGAAATGAGTTAAAACCTTAGCAATGAGTAACTGCAACTGAAATATAATAACAACAACATTGATAATTCAAACACCATTCATGACAATATGCAGAAATTGATTTAACCATAAAAATGCGAAAGACCAGTGCCAATTGAATATGGAGTGCTTGTGTATAAGGGTTGTTGCTGTGGTCTCAATGAAAGTATTGTAGTATCTTGTTGGTAAATGTTAAGATTTATTAGATGAGTTGATTAAGGAGTGGGTTAATTCTTGGTTAGGTTTATTAACGTGGTAATGATTTGGATTAACTTAGGGGAAGGGAACTCCCAATATACCTGAAGGTACGAGGAGCATGTCCAAAACTTTTATCCTATGCGGCTCCCCGCAAGGAATATGTGGGTTGGTTGGAGTCTCTGAGACGTGTTCAACACCGCACCAACAAGGGTGTAGCCTAACAATGTCTCGAGGTCACTTGCCAGTTCTTCCTGCTTCCTTTGTGGATTTTTCCAATGCAACGGATCAATTTGAGGCGTTGGGTTTTTGCCTGGGGAGATTAATTTGGAAGTGGAAACTAATTAAGCTAGTCACCTAAATCCCTTTCTGATACTATCAACTGATCAAACGAAGCTGCAGTGGAAGTAGAGCATATGGGGATGAAGGCCTTGTAAGTTTTAAATGTTTTTGAGCAAAGTTTTCTGATTTAAAAAAAAGTAAATCCTAGGAGTCTCTTTCCAGATTCAGTACTCGGGCAAGCCCTTATCCATGAACCTGTACTCGAGAAAGCAAGGGGGTTTATTTTAAACTCAACAATGCATAAAAATTAAGGTTTTTTTTAATTACTACACTGCTCAAATCTTTACCCTTATGGTACTTCAGTATAGCGCAGTGGGTAAGTATTCATATTACTTTTGCAAACTTGAATAAAACAATGAAATAGTGAAAGAGAGAAAGAAAGCAACAAACTACACTAGCAACATAAAAAACCACCAAAATGACACGGACGCAAATCTCCCCAGGGGGGATGGGGAGTGGCCTTTGATGAGCCTACTCAAACCTTATTACAATCTTACAAACATGAAATAAATGTGCACTTTGGTCCTTATACTTTGGATCCAAAGGCTTACAACTTGTGAAAGAAGCAATTTTTATGGGAAGGTAAGCTTCGTTTGTCTTCTTTTTCTTGATTTTTTGCGAAAATTCGCCAGAGATTCCTCCTCTTTTATTGTAAACCTGCAAAAAGCAGTGATGAAAGAATGTGAAAGACACCCAAAGACACTTTAAGGGTGTCTTGGGAAAATCTACCAAAAAAAAACCTAAAAATTTGTTAGCTGAAAATGACTTAAGGCAAGCGAGGAAGCTTGTCTTCTTGGGATCTTTGCTTGCCTTCTTGAAAAGATTTGGCAAGAAAATCTCAAGCACTATATGCCAAATATGAAACTTTAAACTCTAGAATCAAACTACCTTTACTTAACTTTAGATTTTACTTGAAAAAAGACTTAGTAAAAACGGTAGATCAATTCTAACCAGATCTAGACTTTGAAATTTTAATTGTAAACTACTTAGATCTGTCCAGCTACTCAGATCTAATTATATTATTGCATGAAATTATAGATCTGAAATAAAAATCGAACCAATAACCAAGAATATCAAACTTTAGAAGATGAGAAGGGTGAAGACAAACAACCGTTGAAATTGGGCAATTGGGTCCCCAAAGTGGAAATTAGAGGGACGAGTCCTTCGTAGAAATATGTTTGAAGATGTGAGGATGTTGACATGCTCAACACGCTCTCCAAACTAGATATCCTGCAATCTCACAACACTTGCACAACAAAGGATCAAAAGCACCCGATGTAAACTACAATAGAAACTTCAGAAAACATGCATTTCTCATCAAATAAACATGTCCGTCTAATGTCTCTAATGCAACTTAACAAAAAAGTAATGGATGTAACAATCACACTACTCTACCTTACTAAGAAATACTTCTCCTTCAAAAGCCAGATAAATAACCAAAGATTTTATAGTGCAAGCATGTAAACAATACAGTTATAACTCATTAGATCATAAAGACATTATCATCCACACACGAGAGATCCACACATCGATTTGCCTCCAAAGCCTTTATTCATTCAATGAAAAATACTTCACAATAGTTACAATGCAATTTAGCAGATAAAATACTTGTTTTGATCAACATATGACTTGTGGTAAACTATATTGGATTATCTCCAAAGTCTACAAATGAAAAGAAACGAAGGGGGGGGGGGGGGGGGGCACTCCCTCATGCCAGCGCAACCCATGTACCATGCTCACGATTCCATTAAACTTGACATCATCCACCAATTCGTACGGCCAACATGACGTGAGCTCCACCAATGGTAAATATCATATGGTATAAAATAATATATGATGATGTCACACGAAATGTTGAGTCATATCACCCCTTGCTAGTAAAAAACGTGGGCCATACTCCACCTGTGGATCACTCGCATGAACAAAGCGTGACTTTAAACTGTGGATAAAACATGGTAATTAAACTTGTTTTAAGGTGACGTTTTCTTCCAAAGAAGAAATCGCCTACATGGGACCACCATGCCAACTCATCACTCAACCATTAAAATAAATAATTTTCGACTTTTCCACTATTTTGACTTATGCCAAAATGATGCATTTTTGGCATTTAAGTGTCATTTTGATGCTCTGGTAGTGGAATAATGCCTCACGGGATGCTTAAGCTGCCCGAAATTCATGAAAAGTGGTTCCGAGGTAAAGAGTATGCTCTGAGTGTCAAAACGAGCATCCCTACACCAAATTCTGCCTTTGGATCAAGCTTTGATTACATTTTGAAGTTTTTAAATTAAACCATTAAAAAATGGCTTAAAAAATGGCTTAAAAAATGGAAAAATTATTTTTCTCAGAATTCGACGAAACTCTAGGGGGACCTATAACATGTCCAAACGACTACCCCAGCATTGGAGGTGTGAGTGAAAAAGTCGGAAATTATTAGTCGTTTGTTCAACAACCAATAATTACCGAGGGAAAAAACACTCTGGCTAGTCGGCTTGATGCCTAAGTCTAGGAAGTCGAGCCTTTTATAAAAATTTACCATTCTAGCACATTTTTTACAATTTCCCTGAGGGGGAATGAACATGTGTTACAAAAACTTTTTAACAGACCCCAGAAAAAGCTTGGCAGACTTCTGAACTCTGAAGAATGAACAAGTATACGTGTTCCACTTCGTCGACTCACTTGAAAAACCCACCAAGTACAACTTAGGTGGTAACACATGGCACTTGGTTTACTACTCAATAGTTATTTGGTAGAATTATGGTTTACTACTTTGTAGTCAACACATACAAAGAATTCAAATGGAGGATTGGGGCGTTTAGTGACACTATTTTGTTTTGTCATTTTTTTATAGTAGTTTTGTGCAGTTTTTGTTCACTTTGAAGTTCTTCAGATCTAGGAGATGATAGCTAGATTCTTTTGTGTTTTGCTTGACATATGATTCGAATTGTAAGGCATTTTTAGCAATGTTCCACTAAGTTTCCAGGATGTGGGAGAGTGGGGAAATGCACATGGGAGACGTGTGGAGAGTGTGCTTTTAAAATCATTCAACTCGGAACCGGAACCAATCGAGTTGACCGGTTCAATATTCAACAATCTCAAACCAGGACAAAAGCCGACCTGAAGGCTAGTTTGATACCAAATCGGTCGGTTTTTCATTAACTTGGACGAGTCAATACAAACATGCCCAGGGTGCATGCGTGGAGGCTAGACGATCTTCTTAAAAGAAATTGACCCGTTTGTCAGTAATATTGAATGTTAATGTTAAATTCTTAAAGTAAAAGTGATATTCTCCTTATCTTTCATTTTCTATCATTTTACTTAAATTTTTAACATTACCATTAATTGTTTCAGGATATTTGAAAATGGTTCCTGTTAAAGAAATGTAACTGCGGAAGATATTCTATTTTGTATTATTATTATTGTTTACCCCTTCCGGAGATGTTGTTCCTCCGATTAGGGATGTCATTGATGTATTTGATCATGTAAAGTCTTGAGGTAAAACCTCCATTGTAAGTCGGGTCAATAGTACCCACAAAAGTATTATTAAAATGTATTTTTGAGTCTTCCAAGGCAAGTCGACCCTGGAAGTAAGGAGAAGTCAACCCTGTTGGGTTATTAGGCGTCTCAGCTAATTAGTTTAAATAGGAGAGGTGCCTCCCTTATTTGGACAAGTCGTGCACTCAAGCAAGTTCGCTAGAGAGAATAGAAACAATCCATCTGAGGTGAAGGAATTTGTATAGTCTTATTTCTTGGGTCTTATACTGTACTTGGTTGAAGTCTATATCGAGGAAGTTTTGTTGGGTTTTCTTCCCCACAAGGGTTTCCAAAGATAAATCTTTGTGTTCTCTTTTCTGTTGTGCTTGTTGTTCTTTCAGTGTTCCTTTATTTTGACATAACATATTTGGAAAGAAAACTTAACATGGTATCAGAGCCAACCTGAAAGAAGACATTGTGCAACAACTCATCTCACAGTCCAACAAACTAGGGTTCACTATTAGGGGCACCTACCTCCATAGATCAACCGAAAATGAAGGTCCATTCAACTCGCCCTAGGAGGGCGCATCTTTCTTTCTAAGCAGTTTTCAATTTTGAGGATTTTCATTTTTTGACCTACCACTGCTGCCGAGAGAAACTAGGGCATCATATTTTGCAAGGTTTTATCCTCAAATTCTAGAAAAGAAAGATATAGTCTAGCTTGCCTTGGGGAGGCACATCTTTTTCTCCACTCAGCTCTATAAGTGATCTCCGCTGAAAAATTAGGGTTTTCTAGTCAAACCCTAGATCATCCTGAAACTGGTTCTAGAAACAGTCCTCAAACTGGTAAGTACTATCTCCTATCTTTCCATTTGAGGTTCTCATTCATTAAAGATGACAAACATTACCAAGCTTGATGAAAAGCTTGAAGGAGCAGAGAATTTCAGAGCATGGAAGTATAGAGTCATGCTCATTTTTGAAGAACATGACCTAGAAGGCTACATCAAAGAAGAGGTTAAGGAACCAGAGGGAGATGAGGCAAAAGCCAAGAGGATCATAGCTGACTCTATCAAGGATCATTTGATCCCCCAAGTGTCTTCAAAGAATACTCCAAAGGAAATGTTTGATGCACTAACCAGTCTGTTTGAAGGGAAGAGCATCAACATGAGAAGAACTCAAGGGTGTGAAGATGCAAAAGGCAGAAACCATGCAGTCATCTCCAGAGTATCTCAAATCAAAGAATAGTTGGAAGCCATTGGTGACATAGTAGAAGAAGCTGAAGTTGTGATGACCACTCTAAATGGTCTTCCAAGAGAATGGGCGTCCTTCATCAGAGGAATATGTGCTAGAAGAAAGCTAACCAAGTTCAACAAGCTATGGGAAGGATGTGTACAAGAAGAAGGAAGGTTAGCAAATAGAGAAGAAAAGTTAAATGAAGATGAAGATCAAGCTCTAGTTGCTCATACAAAGAATGGAAGAAACATAAGGAAGGATCGAGGATCTCCTACAAGGAGATCACAAGAATTCAAGAGGTAAGAAGTTTAAGAAGGATTACTCATCTTATGAATGTTACACATGTCATGAGTTAGGACATATCTCTAGACATTGTCCACGTAACAAAAACAAGTTCAAGAAGAAGAATCGAAAGTTCCATGCCCATGCAGTCGAAGAGAATGAATCAGATGAAGAGAAGACCAGAGCAAATGAAGAGAAGACCAGAGTAAATGAAGACTCTAATGAAGAATATGTCTTAATATCATCTCTCATAGGATGATATCAATCTCTCATGGAAGTGAAATTGGGCTCATAGATAGTGGTGCTTCCAAACATATGACAGGTCACAAAGATTCTCTCTCATGCTTCGCTTAGAAAGACTATCGACACAAAGTGCAGCTTGGAGATGATTATCAATATCTTATCAAAGGAATGGGATAAGCCTCTTACAAGCTGAAATCCAGTAAGTCCATGAAAATGAAAGAAGTCTTGTATATTCCAGGTCTAAAGAAGAATCTTCTTTCTATATCAGTTTTAGACAAGAAAGGTTTGAGAGTTTCCTTTGTAGATGGTGAAGTTCTTATGTGGCCAAAATAAAATGAAGAACTATAGATGATGTAGTTGTAATAGGTGTTGAAGGAGGACTCTAAAAACTAAAAGGGCATACAGATTTAGCTTTCACAGCTAGTAGCATCAGTCCATGTGAACTATGGCATAGAAGACTTGCTCATGTAAACTAGTGGCATTTTCAATTGTGAGCAAGGTAGTAATAGGTCTACCAGAAATCCAGATCAATCATGAAGGGGTATGCAAAGAATGTGCTCAAGGGAAGAATATCAAGAATCCATTTCCAAACAGTAATAGTAAAGCAAAAGGGATCTTAGAGATTGTCCACTTAGATGTGTACGGACAAATGTCAACTACTTCCTTAAGCGAGTATGTCTATTATGTTTCTTTTATTGATGACTATTCATGTAAGACTTGGATATATTTCTTGAAAAGGAAAGATGAAGTATTTGAAAAATTCAAAGAGTTCAAAGCTCTTGTGGAGAATCTCTCTGAAAAGAAGATTAAGATCAGATAACGGAGGAGAATTCACTTCAAATGAGTTCAAGTACTTCTGCAAAGAAGCTGGGATTAAGAGAGAGCTTACTACACACTCTAAACCTCAACAAAATGGAGTAGCAGAAAGGAAGAATAGATCTATCATGGAAGCAGTCAAAGCCATGATCCATAATCAAGATCTACCCATGCATTTATGGGATGAAGTAGCAAAAACTGAAGTCTATGTTCAACAAATTATCCCACTGTGCGCATGGAAACAAAACTCCAGAAGAGATGTTTACTGGTTAGAAGCCTAAAGTCAGCCACCTGAAGATATTTGGTTGCCCTGTTTACCTACATGTTCCCAAAGAGAAAAGATCAAAGTTGGACCCCTCAAGAAAGAAGGGAATATTTGTCGGATATAGTGATTAGTCGAAAGCATACATAATCTATATTCTAGGTTTCCGTCAAATTGAGGTCAACAGAGATGCCAGATTTGATGAAGATGCAACTTTCAACAAATCCAGAAAGACCCATGCGGATGAAGTTTATGAAGAAGAGCAAGAAGCTCCCAGAATTGTAGAGGCCAATAAACCACCAATTAGAGATGATGAAGAAGAACCTATACCAGAAGATCATGACATGGAAGAACCTCAAGAACTTAAAGAGACACCTCATGAGATGATCTCAACAAGGAGAAGACCAGCTAGGGCTCGTGATATAATTCAAGAAGCAGAAAGATATGGTGCACCAGAGGTAAGCAAGAGACCAAGACTCCACTCCAACTACGTAGTATTAATGTGTAACTTTGTTGATGAAGAACCTACATGTTTTGAAGAAGCCTCAAAGAAGAAGGAATGGATGGATGCCATGATCGAAGAATATCAATCTATCTTAAAAAATGATGTTTGGGAAGTAGTGCCAAGACCGAAGGATAAATTAGTGGTCTCTTCAAAATGGATTTTTAAGACAAAGCATTTAGTCGATGGTAGTATTGAAAAGTTCAAAGCAAGATTTGTCGCACGAGGATTCTCTCAGAAGGAAGGGATTGATTATGAAGAGACTTTTGCACCAGTAGCCAAATATACCTCAATCAGAACCATTCTTGCTTTTGCTTCCAAGATGAAATAGAAGTTACATCAAATGGATGTAAAGACAACTTTTCTAAACAATGTCATAGAAGAAGAAGTGTTTATTGAACAACCTCCAGGTTTTGAGACACATGACAGGAAAACACATGTGTGCCGACTAAAGAAAGCATTATACGGATTAAAGTAAGCACGCAAAGCATGGTACAGAAGAATTGATGGCTTCCTAATGAACTTGGGATTTACCAAAAGTAAAAGCAGATTCCAACCTTTCCTAAAAGATTGAAGATGATGGGATCATGATATTACTATTGTATGTAGATGATCTATTTTTGACAGGAAAGGAGAAGCTCATCAGTGGATGTAAGAAGAAGCTTGCAGTAGAATTCAAAATGAAAGATCTTGGCATGATGCATTACTTCCTAGGTCTTGAAGTATGGCAGTTCCCATATGAGATTTTTCTAAACCAAGGAAAATATGTAGTTGAGATCCTGAAGAGATTTGGGATGTTGGATTGTAAGGCAATGAATGCTCCGATGGTGACAAACCTGAAGCTCTTGAATGCTGACTTCATAAAGAGTAGATGTCACACTATATAGATAGATTATCGGCCCACTGATGTATTTGACAAATACAAGACCATATATATGTTTTGCTGTAAACACCTTGAGTTAGTATATGGTGGAACCCAAACATGTTCACCTAGTTGCAACAAAACATGTGATGAGGTACGTAAATGGTACATTGGATTGTGGCCTCACATATGCAGTTGATCGTGAGTTTAGATTATGTGGCTACACTGATTCAAATTGGGAAGGAAGTGCTGAAGATAGAAAGAGCACTTCAGGGTGTTGTTTCAGTTTGGGATCAGGTGTGATCTCATTGCTTAGTAGAAAGCAAACCAGTGTTGCGCTCAGTACAATAGAGGTTGAATACATTGCAGCATGTTCAACCTATAGTGAAGCAGTATGGCTTCGCAAGTTATTGATAGGATTGTTTGATACCGAGAATCGAGATGGATGCAACTGATATCTATTGTGACAACCAGAGTTCCATCAAGTTGATAGAGAACTCAGTGTTCCATGATAAGTCAAAGCACATAGAGATAAAGTATCATTACATCTGGGATATGGTACAGAGAGGAGCCATAAAGCTCCAGTATGTTCCTACAGAGGAACAAGTTGCAGATGTGTTAACTAAGCCTCTGTGTCGTGTGAAGTTTGAATATTTTAGAGACAGGCTTGGTGTAGTCCGAAAGGACCTCTTTGGAAAGAGGGAGTGATGATGAGATTGTTATTGATGATGTGATGGAAGCTCAGTCCAGATGTGATGGCAGTGCAGAGCCGAGTGCCTATAGATAGCGTTTTGGTCATGCATTCATTTGTGGATGTTGTGGTCTTGCATTCATTTGCGGACGTTGTGTTTTGGCATTCATTTGTAGACGTTGAGGTCTTGCATTCATTTGCGGACATTGCGGTCCTGCATTCATTTGCGAATGTTGTGGTTTGACATTTATTTGGAAATGTTGTGGTCTTGCATTCATTTGCAGACATGTGGTCCTGCATTCATTTGCGGATGTTGTGGTCTGGCATTCATTTTTAGACATTGTGGTCCTGCATTCATTTGCAGACGATGAGATTCCAACATTCTTGATGTTGTGGGCGATTCTGCGTTAATTTGTGATGATGTATTGTGTTTGTATGTGTACCATTGTAGGTGATGCTCATGATGAGGATACCTGAGATGATGTGATGTGATGTGAATAGTGATGCGACAAGATGTGATGCTCGTGATGATGCGACAAGATGTGATGCTCCGTGATGATGATGTTCCGCAGACGATGATGATGTTGATGTAATTATGAAAACTTCCTATGACGTATAGACTTACCAGTCAGTTGTATAGATGTATTATTGTCATAGAATACCTTCCTTGTTAAGAGGGAGTGTTAAAGAAATGTAATTGCAAAAGTTATTCTATTTTGTATTATTATTATTATTTACCCCTTCTAGAGATGTTGTTCCTTCGATTAGGGATGTCATTGATGTATTTGGTCATGTAAAGTCTTGAGGTAAAATCTCCATTGTAAGTCAGGTCAATAGTACCCACAAAACTATTATTAAAATGTATTTTTTAGTCTTCCGAGGCGATTCGGCCTTGGTAGCAAGGAGAAGTCGGCCTTGTTGAGTTATTAGACTTCTCAGTTGATTAATATAAATAGGAGAGGCGCCTCCCTCATTTGGACAAGTTGTGCACTCAAGCAAGTTCACTAGAGAGAGGAGAAACAATCCATTTGAGGTGAAGGAAGTTGTATAGTGACATAGTCTTATTTCTTGGGTTTTACACTGTACTTGGTTGAAGTCTATATCGATGAAGTTATGTTGGGTTTTCTTCCTCACAAGGGTTTCCCAGGATAAATCTGTGTTTTTTTTTTTCTATTGTGTTTGTTGTTCTTTCAGTTATCCTTTGTTTTGACATAACACATTTTTGCATATCGGACTTCATATGCAAAAAGTTGAATTTTAGATCCCACTCAATAATCAACAGACTTAATAGTTTTCAGGATTTCAAGATTGCAAAGTTTCCATTGGATTTTATCATGTATGAAAGTAAGGGATTGGTATTTAATCAAGCACATCAAACTCTCTATGTATCTTGAAGTTGGTGGTGTTGATGCCTAATTGTTGAGTTTGATTGAACTACTTTGTCATGATCTTAATAAAAATGTATCCTTCAGTGAAGCAAAATCACTTATTAAGCATGGGAAGTTTTTTCTAGCTTATTTTAATGCTTAGATTAGGAAGTTTCATCAAAATTGTAGGGTGTTGACTAATGTCCTTGGAGGATCAACCTCAAGATTTAAGGTAGAGGCAAGGGCTAGAGCCTAGAGAATAGGATCCTAATATAGGCAAGGATTCTGATGATTATGTATTTTCAATTTTGATTCAGATATGTATTGCACTTGGTGCCATTTTGATATATTCACCCTTAAATGGTGTATACATGTATAGACTTTGCATATTATGTCTCTAATAGTTTGAAATCATAGCTTGGAATGTTAAATATATATATTTTCATTAAAATTGGAAAATTTTATATATTTTTGAATAGCCCGAGTCATTGAAATCAAACCGCTCCGGTTCGTTGCCGGTTTTGGTTCTAGTTTGAGTTGACCCTCGACTAGTTCAACTCTTGGTTCAAAGATTTAAAACAGTGGTGGAGACCACCCTCAAATTTTAGGAAAATTCATGCAGGGTGAGGGGACGTCAAGGTCCCTAATATAGGAGGGCATGTCTCCAAAATTATTCAAAATATATAAAATCCAAACATAGTAACATAACAATGCCTCATCCCATCACCATTTGAATAATAAATACTAAATTCATTATTGTGCAATGTAAACACAATCGTTGATATGATTTATCATATTTCAATATTTGAATTTTACATATTAGGATCCAATTCTTCAATTGCACCCTGTGGCCCCCTTCCTCTAGGCTCTAACCCTTGCCTCTAACTCGAATCTTGAAGTTGATCCTCCAAGCACATTAGTCAACACTCTACAATGTTGATGAAACCTCTTAGTCCAAGCTTTAAAATAAGGTAGAAAATTCAAAAAGCTTCCAATGCTTAATAAATGATTTTGCTGAAGTGAAGGGTACCTTTTTATTGAGGTCGTGATAGAGGAGTTCAGCAATCAACACCACCAACATCAAGGTACATTGAGGGGTTGATGTGTTTGATTACATACCAATCCCATATTCTCATATATGATAAAATCAAGTGGAAACATTGCAATCTTGAAATCCTGAATACTGTTAAGCCTGTTGAATTCTGAATGGTATCTAAAATTCTGCTTTTTGCATATGAAGTCCAATGAGGTTGGAACCACTCAAACATCTTGAAACAATTAATAATAATGTTACAAATTTAAGTAAAAGTGTTATTCTCCTTATCTTTCATTTTCTATTAGTGACATTCTCTTTATCTTTCATTTTCTATCATTTTACTTTAAGAATTTAATATTACCAGTTATTGTTAGATAACTCAAGAGTCTAAAATCAGGCATACTACATCAGAATTCAGGTTCTATATATAAGTAGGTTTTTTTAAATTTTCTTTTCAAAAATTAGGAGGGTGCATCTAAGCGTCCTGCTTTTCGGGAGGGGGCACCCAAATGTCCCCTTTTTTGCAAAATGTCTTGCCCTGTGTTTTTCCACATTTCGCCATATTGGGGACATGTTTCCCCAGGCACTCCCACGTCTTGGGGGTGTGGGGAGCGAGGGGAACGTGTCCCTGTGTAACGCTGATTTTTAGTGATTTTTCAAATTTGAGGTTGATTTACTTCTCATAGTTAACTCTCAGTAGATATTGGAGTTCACATCAGTAACATTTACAGGCGTTTTGGCTCATGTGTTTACACAGTGGGATTTTTCAAATTCTATGAGTTTTCAACATCCAAATTTGGTAGTTTTTTAAATGGATCTTATTCGAGGCTCAGACCATGAGTTTTAGAATGAAGACTTGGAGATGATCCTAGTTTATGCACTAGTTCTTATTATCTTTCTGGTATAGTTATTCAAACTTATTTGTGAGGAGGGAATGTTAGACTATGGCTCCCTATTGAATCATTAAGTCCTTTCCCACCTTTATTTATTTCACATTATAGGATATATGGTTTTTATCCTATATGTGTGAATCTGATCCTATCTTATCTCCTCCCAACCTTCTAACTTGATGAGGTGTCATCATGAGGACAAGGACAATCCATGAGGTGGTTCCAACAATTGGGCTGTAAATATGTTCATTGGTGTGAATATTATGAGAAACACTGAGGCTAGTTTGCCTTTTTCGCTAGTTGTGTTTAAACTTTTGTGTGTGTATGCTCATTATTAGTTTTACAATTAGATCTGTTGTGTTTCCATACGACATTTTTCTTCTACTTTCTTCTTAAACCTTTTGAAAAGCATCTAAAGATTATAACTTTTGCTTAAAAAAGAAGACTAATAATTCCTGTGAAAAATTCGAACAAGAAAGAAATACCTTTCACCTAACAATGTTGCTGTTCTTGTCAGACCACAAATTTTGACATGTACAAGCTCCATTACTCTGATGTCAATAACTTCTTGTGATTCTTTCCTATAGAGCATGCTGTACATCTCCCATGTGTATTTTCAATATCAAGTAGGCAACCAACCATTTCAAATCTACTTAGGAGAGAAGATGTGGAAAGCACAAATGCCCATATCTTTGATGCTAAATACATTGACACTGAGTTTATGCTATCAACTATTTTTTGTGAATTTGCCAATCGTTGTTCCTCTAGACCAATCATTTACAATTGTCTCAATGTACTAAATATGTAAACTAGAGCAATATCACTGTATCATCCTAAAATTTGTATGCACAACCCTATGCTCAGCAAGCAAACCTTTTTCTTGACAACCACAAATTCTAGATTTTGTTTGTTTGTGTTTTAAGTTTATGTTGTGTGCTTTAGGTATGCCCTTGCTCTTTGTTACAGTTGCGACTTGACGTCACCTTGTGTCCTCTGCATCTCATGGTAAAAATCCATTTGCGGACCTCTCTGTGGCATTGTGATCACTTGTGTCAAGTCTTCCACAGCTTGCTGCCTTGACTGTTGTGCCCTGTGCTTGTTTCCTTCCTCTGTAGTCTCGAATTCTCCTCTAACATATGCCTTCGCGCCTATCTCCTTTGCGGCTTGCACACAAAGAATAAATCACGGCCCTTTCTTTGCGGCTTTCTACTAGTAGGGTTGCACCCTCTTTATGTGTACTGCATGCCCCGCCCCCACATCTACGCACACATCTCCTAAAGTGCGGTCTCTGTGCGCACAAATTGGCCCTTGTGGTCGAGTGACAAGCGCCTAAGATTGTGTGTTTTATATTAGGGCGAGAGCTTTGCCAAATCGATGTGTGCTCTCAAAATCTGCGTGGTTTTTGAGCTCCAAAAATTGTGCGACTGCTCCAAAATCATGTTTGTGGCAGAACGATTTCCTTCTCTCTTCGATAATAAAATTTCCCTAAGTTTTGAAACTTTAGAGCTTTATTTATAAATAAACCATCATTAAATAATTAAAATTCCTCTTTAGTGTCCGCTTAAATCAACTTATCTAATTGTCTTTGGTTGGCTTGCCCTCTTTTGTCCAACTTGTGTGTGAGCAGTCTCTTGGTCCGTCTTTGATAAATAGAGTCCCTGGGCCATTCACATGCTTTCTTCTCTGCTTCCCTTCATTGTGATTTTAATGCCATGCAAAACCACACAAGTACATAGATAATAATTGTAGGCCACAATATAAGAGAGAACAAACCAGGGGAGACAATGCCCTATGCTACAATTAGTCTATATGGTGGATGGCAATACATACCAGGGGAGACAATGCCCTATGCTACAATTCCTATACAACCACTTTATTAATTAAAATATGACGTGACCTATCTTCTCAATGTTGGCAAAAAATATTTTATATAAACTAGCCAAACCAAGGAAGCTTTATGCCCCTCTTTTATACTGATTGGTAGACTCCATTTGATACGACTTTGATCCTTTTGAGGATCTCTTGCACTGCCTGTATAATTACTTAATCCATGTAAGAAATTCCATGTTTGATTGAAGAAGCTACATCTAGAGAATTTATCATGTACTCTGACAACTTGAATGATTCCGAGCAGAATCTCCGAGTGTGCCATGTGCACTTCTTCATCCAAAGTTAGCAAGACCAAAGGGCATCACTTAGATCGACATAATGACCATCGCTAGTGGTGCAAAAAGTTTTGGAACGCTACTTTTTTTATTCATACTTGATCATAGCAAATTAGTAAATAAGCGTACCTTTATAAGCTTATACTTGTAACAAATTATAAGCGTACCTTTTACATTTTATAACAAATCATTAGCTCAGGGAAGAGGATACTTATCTTTGATGGTAATCCACATGCATGCCTTTTTTTCACCACAAGCACCGAGTCACCAAAGGTAGACATGGAGAATTAAATGATGGTTTTTCCGTATAGCAGGCATTAACATCTTAAATGGTTTTGCTTTAAATGCCAGAAGGTAATAATTCTCTTTTTTTTCCCGAGGATGAAGAAATAATGCTTTTCTTTCATTGTTATTATATCAGCATTGGTTCAAGGAATTGACAAAGGGGGGAATGTTTCAAACATGGTTACTTTGCTGAAGAATATCGATTTGATTGTGTATAGTATATCATCAACTAGTGGCACTTCTTTGCAAAGAAAAAACAAACAATCGAGAGAAAAATGATTTTAAATTTTTTTTTGTTGCCTGCATTCCCTAGCACTTTTTTCCCTTCTGTATTCAGTTTTGTTTTCATGCTTCTTAGTGGAAGATAGTTTTGATAACTTTTCTTTGAAAATGACATTTTGCAGCCGAAAGCGTTTCAGTGAAAGACAAGCAGAGCATTGGTGGACTGAGAATCGCTTGCGAGTCTATGAAAAATATGATGTGCAAGGGATGGCACGGGCAACTACAGGGGTTTCTGTATAAATTAAGAGAACATACAACACTTCAAAAGTTCCTTACTACTTTCTGAGATAAAACACTTGCAGTGGATCCTTAAGTGGGTCGGTTGATGTACGATTTCTTTAATCTCCACTGTGGTGGAATGAAGGGACATCACGGCATATGAGATTGAGGCAATGTTGGACAGCTATCTGGCCTAAGGCTCAGAATGATGGCTACTGTTAAACTCTTTTGATATCAATCCAGGAAGTCATACCTTTCAACAAGGGATTAAGTAGGTTGTCTAGTGCACCTAAAACAATCTCAGCTATTGGGTGTAGGCATACATTTGTTGTTGCTACTACCGTGCAAATTACCTTACATTTCCCAAAATTTCTGTAACCTTGTGAGGGCCTAGTGAAAGCCCATGCTGGAGAACAATATTATCTTTTCATATATCATGTACAATAGATTCAAGTACAAGTCCACCTTTCCTTGCAAGAACGAGTGACAAAACATTTATGGATCGAAGATTGACCTGTAAATCCTTATCAGCTAATTCAGGCAGTTGTAACATTATTTCTTGTAACAAGCTAACCATTCTTTTTTATTTCTTGTTACCAATTTGGTGAAATGGTCCATTTACATAGTTATTCTGAGTCTTTCATCATTTGCTCGAGAAATGGGAGCAAGATTACATTTGCAGACTACTGAAGCTGTATTGGGAGATTGTTAGCAGTGAAGTTATTAGAAAAAGCAGTAGGGAAGTTCATTTCTGCAAGCAGCGCATACAAAAACTGAAGTTTGTAAAATATTTGAATAACTGGACAGTGCTTGTTCTCTTGTTCTGCAATGCAATATATAGGTTATGTCAAAATCAGGTACTGTGGCTTGAAAGAAGTGAAATTCCACAGGTACATTAAAAACACATTAATATTCCTTCACAAGAGCAGTGGTGGTCAAGAGAGAGTAAAAGCAGAGTTGCTCATTTTGTTCGTAGTGTATTGATTAAGTTGGTTGATGGCACTCTGTAAATAAAGATAATCTGATGCCTTGTATTAAGCTGTTGCAAATACAGATTGAGTTGTTGAAAGAGCATGGTGAGAATTGTATTATAGCATCAGCCCTTAAAGTTAAGACTGGAATTGCTTTTATGTCGGATATTATTTGCCGAAGGAATCACCACTTTAAATGTGGGAATCCTAGCTAGCAAGTGTAAATCAACATTCTTATCACATCATTAAACATATAGGTTCCTTGGTTATGTAAGGGAAAAGAGTTATGCTAGGATTCATCCGCCAGTTATGCAGGATAGGGCTGTTACAGAGTGGTAGAGGAGTTGGGAAGACCATCCCCCCCTAGTGGAATTTGCTTACAACTGGTTACCATTATTCTCTTAAGAAGAGTCCATTTGAAGCATTGTTTCGACGCAAGTGTAAATTCTCCAGTTAGCTGGGACAATTTGGAAGCACAATTGGTTCAAGAAAGTGGCACATTGGAAGAAATGAAAAGTATAATGAAACATGTGCAACAAAGTTTGAAGACTGCCCAGGACAAACAGAAAAGTTATGCAGATCAGAAGAGATCAGAACAAAGCTGTAAGCATAAACACAAATTGAAATAAATAGTGATTTAATAACTGCTAAAAGACTTGGACATATCAACAGATTAACAAGCCATGGTAATAAATGATCAAAAAATGTATCTGACAAATGGATCTGAGATATGGACTTTGTATGCTTAAATTCATCAGATTGAGAACTTGATATTGAAGTGAAATGAACTTTTAATGTTATGCAAATGAAGAGCTTTGCAATGCAAATCTGTGTATTAAAGACCTTTTTAATTTGAACATATAAATAGAATTCTAATCATTTTTTTGTGTTTTTAATATAATTGCTTTTAATATTTTCCCTATTAATGATAATAGGAGAGAACCTTAACTTTGACTCATTGCATGATAGAGTCGGATACGTAGAACCATCCCTGGACATTGGGACATTATTTCACATTTGACATTGAAATCTTGATGTGTGATACATCTTCTTAATATACTTACAATGCAAGTATGCCAGCATTATAGGGGGGAATACATTTTATGTAAGTGCAGACATATGCCCTCTTTCCTTGGGGTTAAGCCTTTTTCCCAACCAGTATTTTAATTACCTGAGCAAGTGGCCTAGGAACTCTCTCTTTGGGTACAAACCGGTTACGCCTTCCTCGACCTTAACCCCTCACTATAAAGGGTTATATACTAATAAATCAAGCCCTTGGGGGAGCAGATCTGAGTATGCGTATAGTCAAGTGGTGCTTTTTTGGTTAAATACTTGTAAATCATGCCCTTATGGCAGCAGTCTCTAGTGTGTATATTTAAGAGATGTTAAGTATTTAAAGTTTCTAGAAGATTTAAGGCTAGTCCTTACATGCTGGTAGTTAATTTGAAGATGAGCACACTATTAAAGTTTGGAGAGATGCACTTGTTGGATGTAGTTCCTGTAGGTTAAAGAAAAGAATAACCTTCCTGTCACTCAACTCAAGAAGACAATAAAATTCCTCTCCAGCTTAGGTAAGGAATGGCCTCACCCTTGGTTCAAAGCCTTCCATTATCTCAGCTTTGGAGAGGAATATCCCTAGGAGATGGGATCGAGCTCAAGCCCTATTTATTAATATATTGTAGGTGTTATAAGTTGTGTAGGTCTGGACCTCTATTTCCATATTCATTTGGCTAGTGGATAGGAAATATTGTTGTGACCGTCCTAATTACAGTTGTGGAAGCTCATTTAAGCGAGTTGACACTTATATGTTGCTTTCTTGGTTAAGGTTCCTTTGGTTAATTAGTGGGAAGCTTCAATACGACATTTGATTTGAGGCTCACATCAATGATCCCTTAATGTTAAATAAATGTAACTTTGAAACATATTCTATTGTACTTTTTTTATGTTATTACTTTTCCTCCTTCGGGAGATGTCCTTGATGTAATTGGTCATATAAGAGTCATGAGGTAAAACCTCCGTTGTAAGTTAGGTAAATAGTATAAAAGTATTATATACATGTTATTTTGAGTCTCCTTAGGTAAGTTGTCCCTATTTAGAGCAACAAGTCGACCTAGTTAGTTTAAGTTGTCACTTGCTTGATGAGTATAAATAGAAGAGGTGCCTTCCTCATTTGTACACACTTCACACTCAAGCAAGTGCGCAAGAGAGAGTGTAGCAATCTATTGGAGAGAGGAAGCTGCTCGTTTTGTTTTTGGGGTCTTACACTGTACTTGGTTATGATGCTAAATGTTTTAAGATCTTGTATAACCATTAAAATTATAACATGGTATTAGAGATACCCTGAAAGAAGTCTTTGTGCAGTGCAGTTGAAACACTGCTACCACTGCAACTGCCAGATATTAGTGCTTCATGCTTGAAACCTTAGAAGGCAAAATCTAGTCATCTTGGCACTTTCACTACAACATGATTTTGATGAAGTTCTAGGAGTTGAAACTTGAACATGTCAAAGATGAAATGTTGATGTACCTTGTGTGAGTTTTAGCCTCAGATTTGTTATAATTTAGGAGATATGATCATTCCAAAACAAGATTTCAGCCTCTTCTAGATTTTAGTCTTAAACACGTGACCTACAGAGAACTGCTATATCTCGGGCTAGGAAGATCCAAATGGAATTTCTTAAGATGTTCCAGAAAGGGCTCAGACTGTAGTTTCTCTAGTGCGAATATCAGAACCCGAAATTGAAACAATGACACATGGCAGTCTGTACAAGTTCGCTATATGGAACCGATCCATAAACAAGTCACATTGAGAAACTTAGCACAAGTTCTAATTGGTGAATTCATTCTTGCTCTAACTGGTGTGGGGTTGGACATAAGACACATCACACTACCTCAAGACGAAGTTTCAGACCTTGAGGAGCAGATATTCTTGAGATACATCAGAATTTAGACAAGACAATTCAGTAGAAGAAATTGGAGAAACTAGGGTTCCCTATTCGAGCACTTCTCTCCACAGATTAGTTGAAAAATGAGGACCATCTAACTTACCCTAGGAGGGCGCATCTTTCTGTGGATGCAATTTTCAGTTCTATGGATTTTCAATTTTTGACCTAACACTACTACTTGGAAAACTAGGGCATTAGATATTTTGCAGTTATGTCCACAAATTTGGGAAAATAAGTATACTGCTCAACTCGCCTTGAGGAGGTGCATCTTTCTATCCAATCGGATTTGCAAGTCGCCAAAGTTGAAAAAATTGGGTTTCTCTGTAAAACCCTAGTTCCACTAGAAGCAATCTTTTAGAAAAGCATTGAAGCAAGCATCCAATTGAAACAATCTCATTAGTAAGTTTTATTCTCTCTATTTCCATTTGAGGTTCTCATTTTATCAAGATGACAAACAGTACCAAGCTTGAAGATGCTGAGAACTTTTGGGCATAGAAGTATAGAGTGCTTTGGAAGACTATGTCAAAGGAGAAGTTGCATATCCAGAGGGAGATGGGGACAAAGCTATGCATAAGAACTTGGTCAATTCCAAGAGGATCATTGTAGACTCTATCAAGGACCATTTGATCCCACACGTATCATCCTTGAAGACTTTCAAGGAGATGTTCAATGCATTGCCCAACTTGTATGAATGAAAGAATATCAATAGGAAAACAACCTTGAGGACTCAACTCAAGGGCATGAAGATGCAAATGTCAGAAAGCATTCAATCTTATTTCATAAGGGTCTCCCAGATCAAGGAAAAACTAGAAGCTATTGGAGACAATGTTGAGGAAGCAGAAGTGGTGATGACTACCTTAATGGTCTCCCAAGATCATGGGAATCATTCTAGAATGAATCTTACCAAATTCAACAGGCTATGGAAGGAATGCACGCAAGAAGAAGCTCAATTGATAGCAAGAGCCGAGAAGAAAGAGTGGAAGAATGCTACGATCAAATAGTATCAGTCAATCATGAAGAATGATGTCTGGGATCTTGTAATGCCCCAGTTTTGACCACGCTACACTAGATGTATATGATGTATATATTGTAATGATCATGGTGTGGAGCTAAAGGCCAAGGCCCCGCCATTGATCGGTAATGCTATGTTTTGGATTTAAATTTGTCACCGATGGTATATCAGGGGCATGCGGCATATATTATGTTGGCCATCATGTAAATATGCATCTATAATAAAAATGGACACAACCAGCTACGGTCGCGGCAACTAAATCGAATGGGGCATGATTTCTAAGGATAAGGGGGGGGTGAAATATTTAACCTATGGGCCAATGGGGAAAAACCAAATGTCTATGAGAAAACCCATCAAACTGTCAACTATCTTTCTTGTCTTTTTCCCCAAATCATTTATTTCTGCCAGAATGTGGTTGAGTTAGTTATTGCATGGAATAGGAAGAGTATGGGCAACCAAATTCGAATTGGGCAGACCCATTTTTGAAAAACGTGTTCTGACTTCCTTGGCAAGGAAAATGTCCAAAAACGTATGCCATTCTGCTATGCATCCACGTTTTTCAGTTTCCTCACGTTTTGGGAGCAGCTGGAGTTTTTCATGTGTTTTTCATTCCATGTTTTTGGTTGCTGGCTTCATTTTTCCCATGGATGGGAGGTCGTTTTGATAGTGCTGGGGATTGGGTTGTCTTCCTCACGTTTTTGGAGTTGCTGGTGCATTTTCCATTCACGTTTTTGGAAGTTCCATGTGTTTTTACCATGGCTGTGAAGAGCCATTCACGTTTTTGGTTGTCTCACTGACTAATGGTCTCACGCACAGACTATTTGGGGCGTTTTTCCCCTGCTGTGAGTTGTGTTCACTGATAAGCTTCAGGGCTGTGTGTTTTCCCCCATGTTGTGAGCCGTTTTGCTGTTACGTATGGGGCTATGTAATTCGTTTTTATTGTTCAAGCTGTGTTAGCTAAATTGATTGCCTGAGTGCAATGGTTGGTCTTTGGACTGTGTGAGGAGTAAGGATTTTGGCTTGGTTGCTTGATAAACCTGGTGCTAGAAACCACACAGACAAAACTAGAGGGCGGGCCTTCTTCTCCATCACCCCTGAATAGCACTGGAAGGGAATGCAGGGCCTGAGGGACTGTGTAGCAGAGAAGGGACTGATTCCTTGTGTTGGGTGTGGATGGGTGTCTTAGAGGTCAGGCTAGTTTTGGTGTGGATGTTCTTGGCTCTGTAATGAGCTCACCAGCTTAGCAATCTGCCTTCTCCAGCTCCTTAATGGCCTGATAAACCCAACTCTGTTGGCTTGGCTGTGTGTTTTGGACATCTTTGGCTATGTGTCAGCCTGGCAGCGTTGTTGAGAGATTGATGAGCACGCTGGCCTATGGTTGGGTGGAACGTTGCAGCGACGTAGCTGGTTGCGGAGCAAAGCGTTCATAAGATAAGTGATCTTGTGTATTTTACATCTGCAACTATATTTCTATTAATGAAAATGATGAACATGTTGAAGAATGCTTGTCTAAATGCATGTTGATTCCGCTGTGCAAGGATAATTAATTATAGCTGTGCATAATCTACAATTGTAGTTGTGTATGTTAAGTGAATTGCATTTAGGCATGTTATACTGCAATGCATTCTCTCTTTCAGCATTTTGTTTTATGAAATTTTAAGCCTGTACATGTTCATGGGCGGTTAGCCCGGTCTGATAGAGCTAGTAGTCGCATCCTCTACGCCGGTCGGAGGCATGGGGACGTGACAGATGTGATTATGAGACTTGAAGGAAAGTAGTGCATTCCAAGGGATCTACTAGATCAAGCATGCAACTGATGGCAACATCAAGAAATACAAAGCAAGGTTCGTGGTTTTTGTTGCCGCCTTTCACACACCTGGGTCACGTGGCAGAAAT
The DNA here is from genome assembly GCA_001517045.1 of Pseudotsuga menziesii. Taxonomy (NCBI): domain Eukaryota; kingdom Viridiplantae; phylum Streptophyta; class Pinopsida; order Pinales; family Pinaceae; genus Pseudotsuga; species Pseudotsuga menziesii. The sequence goes on along the minus strand of LPNX010420137.1, from coordinate 269,654 downwards.
CTTCAAGCCACTCAGTGTGTCCTTGGGGGCAAGTTTCGAGTCAAGGCTGTCACCTTGTTCTTGACTCCTCCGTTTAGGCTCAACTCCTAACAAAGCCAAGGGGGGTAGACCCTATTAAGTTACTAAGGAGAATTACTTAGTGTGGTGATGTTAAACTGAATGAATTACTTAGGAGTTTGAAATCTAACTATAGACAATCAAAGATGACAAGATACAAAAATGAACACATAAAAGCACAATGATGAGACACAATATATATATAAAGCAAGAAAATAACCAGTGCCTTAGAATGGAGTCAAAAAATAGAATCAATGTACTTGCATGTGCTTGGAGTGAATGTTTTGCGATTGCCTCTTGGTACGTTTTAAGTTAAATTCGAAGTGTGAGTTGATTAAAATTAGGCGAAGGGGTGGACTCCAGATATACTCGAGAGTACTTGGAGTATGTCCAAAACTAAACCTTCACGGCTACCCGCAAGGAATATGTGGGCTGAAATGGAGTCTCTAGGGCTATTGTTCATAACGCACCTGTTAGGGTGTGACAGAGATCGACGCTTCGAGGTCACTTTTCAGAAGTTCCCGCTTCCTTTGGGTATTTTGCCACCGTGATGGTTTGATCTAGGTGTTGGATTTTCACCTGTTGGTTTGTTAATTTGGGAGAGTGAGTCCTAATTATACTAGTCACTCAAGTGCTTTTGATACAGCTTGACTGATCGGATGAACCGCAGCCAAGTGTAGAGCATACACACCGGAGTCTTGTCAATTTTAGTAAATTTTACAATGGGTGTTCTTGTTTAAAAGAAAACCCTCCAGGAACCTCTTTCGATCCAAGTGGATCTCAATCGGGGAATCGAGGAGGGGTTAATTTTATAATAGCTGAAAAACAAATGACAGAAAAGGAAACAGATACACAAATTCAGTTTTCTAATTAGTCCTACCACGAATCTCTTTCCCCTTTCGGGTCAATTGAGAAGTTGTGGGGTAAGTATTGAGATTACTTTAAAATATCAAATATGGAATATGAGACTAATAATGAATTAAAGTATACTACCCTGCAGATTAGATCAATACTAGTTTGAAAAGAAATGAGCAAAAAACAAAAAAAATGACACCGACGTAAATCCCCCCAGGGGGGATGGGGAATGAGCTCGAAAGAGCCTATTCAAAATTTATTTTTATTAACAGCGGTTACAATATCAGAGAACTGATATAATTCCTCTTGATCCTTATATGGAGTGAAATCAAGAGCTTACAAAGTGCGAAAATTAAATGTTTTAGTCAAATGGGAGACCCCTGGGGGGATCTGAACGCTCCTGAGGCCACTTCCGAACAACAGATTCCTTTCTTTTCTGTCAAACCTGCTAAAAACCAGCAAGCATATCAGACTGAAATATGCCCAAAAGCACTCTGAAAGTACCTTTGGGTCAGCTCACTTTTAACCAAAAAAGGTAAGCTGAAAACTAGTTAAAAGGGGGAAACAGAAACCAAGGAAAGCAGACTTTCCTTGGGATCTTGGCTTGCCTTTTGTGCAGCCAATAAGATGTACACTTTTATTGTAGAATATGAAATTTTAACGTACAACAAACATAAATCAAATGCATGCAAGCTACAAATTTTCTTTAAAATTACATGCAAAAAAAGACGATTTCCCTAAAGCTAGATCTAAAAAGCTTATGAAACATTTTAAGAGTAAGATCTGGACTATGGGCTTTGAGAGGATAGATTTATGTTGAAATTACTTTTAAGATGATAGATCTAAACAAAATCAAAGCTATGAACAAAGTAACCGGGTATAAGAGTTGATTTTGAGGGAGGAAGAGGAGAGAAATGCTGGTTTCCTTGAAGATCGACAATGGAGCTTTCAGGTGGAATGTCGAGGGACTATGACTTTGGAAGGATTTGGAGAGAGTGGAGAAGAAAACTAGATCAACATCCTCTCCAATGTAGGAACCTACAGCTCAGCTGAAATCACAAAAACTTGCCGAAAAACTTGTGAGATCCGATTAGTACATACACAGAGATTCAAAATAACATGCATATAAGCTTATAAGACATGTTGAATCTAGATCTCTAAACATGCATCAAAGGAAAGAGATGACCAATAAACTTATTGAAAAGCACATTTTCTATCAAGATTATAATAAGCTTATTATCAATCTTAACAACGGATCGACAAGCAATTTAGCAAATCATGAACATAGATACATGTTACCTCAGTAAAACAATGGCAATGATCATCCACACATACAATGGCACAACATCGTATTGCCTCCATATCTTCTCTTTATTTCAAATGAATAATATAACAGTACAATAGTAGCAGCACCTCAATCCCAGTTCTAACTCCTGGAAGAGGAGGCTTATGCTTGGATATATACAAAAACAAGGAGATCCAGCCCAGGGGGGCGCAAATCCCAAGGAGATAGACCAAATATGTTGATGGAGAGTCCATCAATGCCTGATCTGTGTCTAACTGAGCCAAATCTGAGTCTCACTGAGTGCAATTGTCAATCGGAGAACTGATCTGACTGCCACCTCAACCTGTTGACTGAAGCATCCACCAAAACTCATCCAAATGAGCCAAAACGTGTTGAGGAGAGAGAGAGAGGGTGAAATTCCCCATAAAGGATGCTGAATATCAACTCTGGATCTGATTTGATCACCTCATTCAGTCAAGGATTTGTTAGATCCAGTCAATCTGCTTCAGATCTGACTGATTTCAATCAAATCGCCTGAGAATCCACTGATCTATGATTTTGGATTTGCTCCATTATTCATCAATTTATTAATTAAAATAATCAATAATTGATTTTTGGGGCTTTCTGACCTGAGTGATGGAAAATCACTCAAAACTAGGAAATAGTGGGTCCATGGATTTACATGGTGCTCTTAGCTTGAAAATGAGCACCTACATGACTGAAACATATTATTTGGCCCACTTTTATTACAAAATCATTTTTTCCAATTAAACTATTAAAAAATAGCCTAAGTTTTGGAAAAATTAAATTTTAATAAAAAACACTGAAAAAACTAAAAAATTGAAAAATTGAAAAACACCTAGGGGGACTTAGACATGTTCATATGACTCAAAAATGAAGTCTAGCATGTTTATACATTGACACATAGACTCTAATAACCTCAATAGGCCTAAATGCCAAGCCAACCACCCCAACTTTGGAGGTATGGAGTGAAAAACTCAGAAATTATCAGTCGTTTGTTCAACAACCAATAATAACCAATGGAAAAAACACCCTGGCTGATCGGATTAACAAATGAAGTCTAAGAGACCGAGTCTTTTATAGACACTATCATGCTAGAACATTTATTACAATCCCCCCATGGGGTATGAACATGTGATATAGTACAACAAGCACTTCCGAGAAGTACTTCCAAAGGTCTTTTGCAGTCCGAACAAGTTAACCCTGTCCGGTTCACCAGGCTCACTTGATAAAAGCCACTAAGTACAACTTAGGTGGTAACATTCTGGCTCCAACTGAGGGACGTGTGCTCGATCTGGTCTTTAAGGAAAGGAGAGGATACGAGAACACCAGAATTTCTGGTTTATATACCTTGTAAAAACATCTCAACTTGACAAGAAAAACCTTGGTAGCACAATTTTTATATAAAAAAAAAACAAAAGAACTATTAAGCTGATTTACTTAAACAAAATAAATGTAACTAACTAAAAGAAGCAAAGTTTTATTACAGCTAAGTAGAAATGCAGAAAGTAAGTGCTCTTTTTCAAGGAGCTTATTTTCCTACTCTAAACATGATATAAAACGGGTTAAGTGTAATCAACAATCCACTGTAACCACCTAAGCATTTTATTAACATAATTTTTTTTTTCCTTGCCTTTGGTTACCAGCCAAAGTAAGGATACCTTATTCAGAAAATGCAAACCTGCGTGATAATTCAGGATGGGCGGGATGGATGGGAGATCATAGACATGAACAATGTCATAAAAATTCTTCCCAAACTTGAATGTGCTCATGCAGGCTGTTTCTATCCATGACTGGATAGGACTGATATACCAATCAGAACGATGAGGTAGACTGACTACATCATCATACTGATCATCGGGGCTTATCAAATGATAACTTGTTGCACAAGCCCCAAGTAGCTCCAAATCATAAGGAACCTCTATATGCGAAAAAGATGGCTGAGACTGATGTTCCACTGACTGCATTACATCTGACTTTTCACAATATTGTTTCTCAATGTCTTCATTACTGATGCCCTTGTGCGGCTCTACATGGTATGATTTTGAATGATCACGTGAAAATTCTGAATGCTCCTCTTCCATACTAAGGTTTTCCCAGGCTTCCAAATCTGTGCTTCCCTCTATGGATGTATCGTAGATTGGACTTCCACAAATTTTTGAATAGACACTTCCATTGTCGGATATATCATGGATGAGATTCTCCATAAGATTTTCACAAGTCGGATTATCTATGAAATTCCAATAGTCATCACTCCCATCCATGTCATATGTGGGGGACTCTTCATCCATGGAATCATGCTCCTGCCTATCCATGTCCTCCTTGTATTCATAACAATCTTCTTCAGACAAAATGTTACAAGGCAATAAACTTTCCAAACCTTCATCAACATGAGGAGAACAAGGTCTAGTGTCACCACACACCATACTGATCTTATCATATGTTTCTTTATAGGCTTCTGTTATGATATCATGAAGAGGATATTCAATATTATCTTCAACCAAGGAAATTTTTTGGACATATTCAATGGGATCACTTGGGATGTGTTGCTTAGTGGGTTTCTCTAGAAGGCTTTCTAGAAAGATATCAGCATTGCAACATACTTGAGAATACACCAAATCTTCAATGTCTTCAGCTATGGTGACATGAGGAGAGCCTTCAACAATGTGTTCCATCATGGGCTCCTCCTGGAGCTCTTCAGTAGCATCATCTTGGATTTTCCCTTCCTCAGAATCCTACTGTGTATTGGGAGATACCTCATATTCTTTAAAAATATGCTTAATTGCTTTCTTTCTTAAATAACTACTAGGATGCATTTTTTCCAGAGTATCATGAACCTCCTCTTCACTTAAATGTTCAAGAAGTGACTCCAAGTCTTCAATACTTTGTATCATGGCAAAAGGTACATCATATGTTTCCGTGTGATACTCTGTGTCAGATAGGTAGAAGGTATAGATCTTTTCAAGGAACTTTTTCAAACCATTCATACTACCCCTACCATCATGCCACTGCTCTAAAAACATCCAAAGGAAGCTTGGAAAAGAAGTTATACATTCATTAGGAAGGCCCTGATAGAACCAACAACCGGCCTCACCCTGAGAAGTGAGAGAAAACATTTCCATCATATTGTCCTCATAAAGAATATTTAAGTCAGCAATCAACTGAAGGAAAGATTTGACATGCCAGATGGCCGAGTCACCACAATCTCCATGAAATATTGGAAGCCGGTTATATGCATCTCCCAAACCATCACCATAGTTAGGAAAACCCGGGATGTTTGAGAAATCGATAGGTTGAAACATTAAAGTTAACTGGGCACCATATTTCTCCTTTAATTTATCCAACAAAGTATCCATTTGATATAACGATTAAACCTTGTGCTGAAAAGGTGGAGCTGTCAAGTGATGAGCTTTAAAGGTTTTAACATGTCGCATGGGCTTATCTACACACAACAAAACTTCACAAGTTTATGAGATAACATGGTTTTATCTCTTTAATGGAGTCGCCATGTGAAAAAGAAAAATAAACATTTATAAATCTTTTCACAAATTAATTTTACTTTTCTTTGTAAAAATAAAACTAGAAAAAAGTCAGTGGAGTCGCCAGATGAAAACTAAAGATCTACTTTAAGCATTCATCAAACAAAGCAAAAACAAAAAGGAAGAAAACAAAAGTCGTACTCAGGAATAAAAAGATTTATCCCCGGCCACGGCGCCAAAAAGTGTTTCCGCCTTACACACACCTGGGTCACGTGGCAGAAATCTTCAAGCCACTCGGTGTGTCCTTGGGGGCAAGTCTTGAGTCAAGGCTGTCACCTTGTTCTTGACTCCTCCGTTTAGGCTCAACTCCTAACAAAGCCAAGGGGGGTAGACCCTATTAAGTTACTAAGGATAATTACTTAGTGTGGTGATGTTAAACTGAATGAATTACTCAGGAGTTTCAAATCTAACTATAGACAATCAAAGATGACAAGATACAAAAATGAACACATAAAAGCACAATGCTGAGACACTATATATATAAAGCAAGAAAATAACCAGTGCCTTAGAATGGAGTCAAAAAATAGAATCAATGTACTTGCATGTGCTTGGAGTGAATGTTTTGCGATTGCCTCTTGGTACGTTTTAAGTTAAATTCGAAGTGTGAGATGATTAAAATTAGGCGAAGGGGTGGACTCCAGATATACCCGAGAGTACTTGGAGTATGTCCAAAACTAAACCTTCACGGCTACCCGCAAGGAGTATGTGGGCTGAAATGGAGTCTCTGGGGCTATTGTTCATAACGCACCCGTTAGAGTGTGACAGAGATCGGCGCCCCGAGGTCACTTTTCAAAAGTTCCCGCTTCCTTTGGGTATTTTTCCACCGTGATGGTTTGATCTAGGTGTTGGATTTTCACCTGTTGGTTTGTTAATTTGGGAGAGTGAGTCCTAATTATACTAGTCACTCAAGTGCTTTTGATACAGCTTGACTGATCGGACGAACCGCAGCCAAGTGTAGAGCATACACACTGGAGTCTTGTCAATTTTAGTAAATTTTACAATGGGTGTTCTTGTTTAAAAGAAAACCCTCCAGGAACCGTTTTCGATCCAAGTGGATCTTAATCGGGGAATCGAGGAGGGGTTAATTTTATAATAGCTGAAAAACAAATGACAGAAAAGGAAACAAATACACAATTTCAGTTTTCTAATTAGTCTTACCATGGATCTCTTTTCCCTTTCGGGTCAATCGGGAAGTTGTGGGGTAAGTATTGAGATTACTTTAAAATATCAAATATGGAATATGAGACTAATAATGAATTAAAGTATACTACCCTGCAGATTAGATCAATACTAGTTTGAAAAGAAATGAGCAAAAAGCAACAAAAATGATATCGACGCAAATCCCCCTAGGGGGGATGGGGAATGGGCTCGAAAGAGCCTATTCAAAAGTTATTTTTATTAACAGCGGTTACAATATCAGAGAACTGATATAATTCCTCTTGATCCTTATATGGAGTGAAATCAAGAGCTTACAAAGTGCAAAAATTAAAGGTTTTAGTCAAATGGGAGACCCCTGGGGGGATTTGAACGCTCCTGAGGCCACTTCCGAACAGAAGCTTCCTTTCTTTTCTGTCAAACCTGCTAAAAACCAGCAAGCATATCAGACTGAAATATGCCCAAAAGCACTCTGAAAGTACCTTTGGGTCAGCTCACTTTTAACCAAAAAAGGTAAGCTGAAAACTAGTTAAAAGGGGGAAACATGAACCAAGGAAAGCAGGATTTCCTTGGGATCTTGGCTTGCCTTTTGTGCAGCCAATAAGATGTGCATGCGTATTGCAGAATATGAAATTTTAACGTACAACAAATAGAAATCAAATGCATGCAAGTTACAAATTTTCTTTAAAATTACATGCAAAAAAAGGACGATTTCCCTAAAGCTAGATCTAGAAAGTTTATGAAACATTTTAAGAGCAAGATCTAGACTATGAGATTTGAGAGGATAGATCTATGTTGAAATGGCTTTTAATATGATAGATCTAAACAAAATCAAAGTTATGAACAAAGTAACCGGGTAAAAGAGTTGATTTTGAGGGAGGAAGAGGAGGAGAGAAATGTTGGTTTCCTTGAAGATCCACAGTGGAGCTTTCAGGTGGAATGTTGAGGGACTATGAATTTGGAAGGATTTGGAGAGAGTGAAGAAGCAAACTAGATCAACATCCTCTCCAATGTAGGAACCTACAGCTCAGCTGAAATCACAAAAACTTGCCGAAAAACTTGTGAGATCTGATTAGTACATACACAGAGATTCAAAATAACATGCATATAAGCTTATAAGACATGTTGAATCTAGATCTCTAAACATGCATGAAAGGAAAGATATGGCCAATAAACTTATTGAAAAGCACATTTCCTATCAAGATTATAATAAGCTTATTATCAATCTTAACAACGGATCTACAAGCAATTTAGCAAATCATGAACACAGATACATGTTACCTCAGTAAAACAATGGCAATGATCATCCACACATACAATGGCACAACACCGTATTGCGTCCAAACTTCTCTTTATTTCAAATGAACAGTACAACAATACAATAGCAGCAGCACCTCAATCCCAGTTCTAACTCCTGGAAGAGGAGGCTTATGCTTGGATATATACAAAAACAAGGAGATCCAGCCCAGGGGGGGTGCAAATCCCAAGGAGATAGACCAAATATGTTGATGGAGAGTCCATCAATGCTTGATCTGTGTTTAACTGAGCCAGATCTGAGTCTCACTGAGTGCAATTGTCAATCGGAGAGCTGATCTGACTGCCACCTCAACCTGTTGACTGAAGCATCCACCAAAACTCATCCAGATGAGCCAAAACGTGTTGAGGAGAGAGAGAGGGCGAAATTCCCCATAAAGGATACTGAAGATCAACTCTGGATCTAATTTGATCACCTCCTTCAGTCAAGGATTTGTCAGATCCAGTCAATCTGCTTCAGATCTGACTGATTTCAATCAAATCGGTTGAGAATCCACTGATCTATGATTTTGGATTTGCTCCATTATTCATCAATTTATTAATTAAAATAATCAATAATTGATTTTTGGGGCTTTCTGACCTGAGTGATGGAAAATCACTAAAAACTAGAAAATAGTGGGTCCATGGGTTTACATGGCGCTCTTAGCTTGAAAATGAGCACCTACATGACTGAAACAGATTATTTGGCCCACTTTTATTATAAAATCAATTTTTCCAATTAAACTATTAAAAAATAGCCTAAGTTTTGGAAAAATTAAATTTTAATAAAAAACACTGAAAAAACTAAAAATTTGAAAAATTGAAAAACACCTAGGGAGACTTAGACATGTTCATATGACTCAAAAATGATGTCTAGCATGTTTATACATTGACACATAGACTCTAATAACCTCAATAGGCATAAATGCCAAGCCGACCACCCCAACTTTGGAGGTATGGAGTGAAAACCTTAGAAATTATCAGTCGTTTGTTCAAGAACCAATAATAACCAAGGGAAAAAACATCCTGGGCTGATCGGATTGACAAATGAAGTCTAAGAGGCCGAGTCTTTTACAGACACTATCATGCTAGAAAATTTATTACAATCCCCCAACGGGGTATGAACATGCGATATAGTACAACAAGCACTTCCCAGAAGTACTTCCAAAGGTCTTTTGTAGTCCGAACAAGTTAACCTTGTCCGGTTCACCAGGCTCACTTGATAAAAGCCACTAAGTACAACTTAGGTGGTAACAATTTCTCTTCGAAAAAGGGAGTCGATTATGACGAGATATTGCTCTAGTGGCTAGACACACTTTTTCAGTGGTGGATATTGCATTAGAGAGATGGTGTGATCAAAGTAGAAGGGAAGATGTAGCAACCTCCAGGACTCAAGACCCTCTACAGAGAACCACATGCGTGCATAAGAATTTGTATAGGCTCAAAGGACACCCATGGGATAACACACATAGTTACATGAGGAGCTTGAGGATCACCTAAAGTGATGGAGATCTAAACCTTTGTTACAATGTTGAAGTTGAAAGCCTGTAGAGGATTAGAGATCATAGATGGGTGCAAGAGGAACTTGCAACAAAGTTCGAGATGAAGGATCTTGGTATCGAGTGACCTTGAGAGATGGATACACAGAATATCAACATCAGAGGAGGTTACTTGTCACTTCAGTGCAGAATATCCCAATGCAGAGAGTACAAGATGCAGAGGGAGGACGATGTTCTGCTTTAGAGCGAGTGACTACAATAGATATCAGAGTTTGAGAATATTGACATGACTCTTGGGATTAGAGGTGTGGCAGAATCCAGAGGAGATTTTCCTTACCAAGGAAAATATGCAGTCGATATTTTGAAGAGGTTTGAGATGCTGGATTGCAAGGCTATAGCTACACTGATGGCATTGAACTTAAAGTTGTACTTCAAATATGGTTGATGCCACATTCTACAGGAAGATGATTGGTTCGTTGATGTACTTGATGAACACAAGGCTAGATATTTTCTTCATAGTGAACACCTTGAGTCAATATATGGTGGAGCCTAGACATGTTCACTTGATTGTGGCAAAACATGTGATGCATTGATGATTAGCAAAAAGCAGACTAGTACGACAGAGGCTGAATATATTGCAGCGTGTTTAGCTTGTAGCGAAGTAGTTTGGCTTCGCAAGTTGTTTTCGAGATTGATATTGAGATGGATGTCATTGATATCTACTGTGATAACCAAAGTTGCATCAAGATGTCAAAAAACCCGGTGTTCCATGACAAATTGAAGCTTGGCAAAGAGAGATTATCCAAGATGCAATGAAGTATGGTGCTCTAGATGGGACTTCCAAAGAAAGTAAGAAGCCTCGAACACACTCTAGTTATGTGGCATTGTTGTGTGACATCATTGATGTAGACCCTTCTAGCTATGAAGAAGCAGCTGAGAAGAAAGCAAGGGAGGATTCCTCAAGTGACGAGGAATATGTACTTTGATCTAGAAGAATTCAACCCATGAAGACAAAAATCATGCTCTCATGCATTTCAACATTGGATAAGAAGCGATGAATTTGTGAAGAAAGAAGAAGAAACACACATATTTAGCACCAATACACAGTTCCATGTGACCTATGGTCAGTATTGTCGATCATAAGCAAGATATGCACAAGTTCTTAGAATCAGAGGATGAAGTAGAGCACATTGTCAGAAACTCCAGTAATTCCTGGAAGGAGACAAAAAGGTCAAGAGGGAGTCTACCAAATGAAAGATAAGCATTTGAATTATCATTTCCTGTATATCTAGTTGCTTAAATGATATTGTTCAGCTGTGTACATGTTGGGCCAGGAGAAGTGCAAAAGGAAGAATTCCATGCGCAAGCGAAAGAGGAAAAGAGGGCGCGCGACGAAGAAAGGCAGGTAAAGGAAGAAGCGCAAGCGCAGAGCGATGATTGGTGTGACGAGGATAAGCACATCCAAAGTCAATGGAAGAGGCATGTAGAAGAGTAAAGGCTGGACATGTGAAAGTTAATGAAGACTGCAGAAGGACAAACCAGTTGAAGGCTAAAGGACAAGTTTTGCGGCTAGTTATGACCAATACAGGTAGATTGAAAGATGTTTCCGCGGCTAGTTATGGCCATGGTTAATGTAATGAAGGAATTTGCGGCTAGGTATGGACCTGATATTAATGTAATAGAAGATATTTTGTACGTACTTGTGTCTGTAATAACTGAGTTGTACTCGGTCGACCTTGCGCGATCTTGTAAACACTATAAGTAGGAGGAACCCACTCTGTATAAGGGTTAGCTTTATTAAGAGTTAAGAAGAGTAGGAGTATTGGGAAAGATTAGAGAGGAGTCTGATAGTAGGAGGTTGTTGAGCTACGGATCTGCAACTGAGTGTGCAAACCGTTGAGTAGAAGAGTCGGTCCAGGTTGTATGTGGATCAATAGGAGTATATAGGAGGATAAACCAGAGAGCATGAGAGCAAGAAGAGATTGAGCCAGATAGACATATCTTAAGAGCAGTCTGCAAGTCACAGACTGCAAGGTGCTATACATAATTTCTCATGCCAGATGAAGAGCACCTTTGTGGTTTTTTCCAGATGGGTTTCCACGTTACTTCCTGTGTCGAATGGATGAATGATGTTGAATATTGAAGGGTTATGTGAATGTTTGCTTATTTTGTATTGTTACAGTTATTGTTGAATGTATGTCGCAATATTACCAATTAGTAAATGAATGAATGGATGTTTAAAGCACTATCGACATGTTATGTATGATTTCATGGTTAAGATGCTAAGTTACAATATAAGTCGCACACTGTTCATTACAAGTAAGGAATCAACTGCGCCAGTTGATTAAGTGGTTAAGGACAAGGTTGCGTCACATGACGATTGTGGCACATAGTTGCACCTCTGTCACATAGTAAAAGACTACAACCCTCCATCTCTGTCGAGCACCTTGGCCGCGCGTCAAGGGACAATAATCCCTCACCAACTGCGGAAACATGGTTATTGAAGTTACACATTAAGATATCTCGGGTGAGACTGTGCCTGCCTCGCAGGTGTTGTTGACTAATCTTGCTCTGTCAAGCTGATCTCTTTTGGTGTCTTGCTGGTATTGTGTTGTTGTTGAACCTCGGGTCAAGACATAAGGGAAGATTAGGCCAACAAATGGTTCTGTTGTCAATTACTACAAAAGCGGGAATGACAGGATGGACAACATTAAAGTGCGAATATTTGGCAAAGATTGAGGCGGTTATGACAACGAGGCGTCATTAATTCGACAAAGTACGAGGAGAATGGCGGCATGCTTTATGGTCCCATCAGTTGCCATTTCCATAACTACCATAATTTCCTGGGCAAGTACAAATCAACACTCAAGTAGATGCATTAATGACAGAATCATTCGAATGGAAAGCCCACGTGATCGATAAGACCTCGACCTCCCATTGAATGACGACTATAGGACGGGTTGGCACCTATAAATATGAGCTTCGTCGTCAAGTTTTAATTTACTTGCACCCAACGAAGAAGAGGGAACTAGAGATGATAGTTAATAGAGCTGAATCATTTAGCAGAGCGAGCCCAAACCCATGGTCATAGAGATTTCTAGCGCCAGTGAGCTATCAGACGTAACCGTTGAATCGTCGTGCCCGATTGTAGAGGATATTGACTCACCCAACTCACAGGAGCAAGAAGAAGAATCTGAAACCATGGTGAGACCCAATCCCTAGACAGTTCCCATAGCCGGTTCGGCCCCAGCAATGGCCTCGGTCCAGAATCCACCCAGTGCCGCCCCAGTTGTAGGACCAACACCTTTAATCTCAGAAAGAGACATCCCAGGCATTTACTCACCGCCCGACAGGGTGCCGAAGCCTTCAAAGAACAAGCGAAAGGTTACAGAAGAAATACCCATTGAGGAAGAACCAGAGTCGCCACCGCGCAGGGATGCGCATGCCACCATTGAGGAACAAAACTTGCTGCCATCGTATATTTGGAAAAGAAGAGCCTAGGCGTGTGAGGTGAAGCTTTCGATGAGAGGACGCTCCTCCTTGGTCTCGCCGCAAATCCCTGAGGCAGTACCACTGCTAATGGACATAATCCCAAAGCTGGTCAAGCTTCAGTTTGAGGATTATGATACCCGCAAGCAGGCGGGCTTGGAAAGGAAGAATTACATGTTTACGACACCCACTATGCCGCCTAACCCAGTACTAGTTGTTCCAATGCAATGGAATCGAGGTGTCGATGATGCGGGTCTACTCAACCTGCTACTTATGCCACACTTTGGTCACAACACACAGGTAAGTATCTATGTGCGACAACTTTTGGTGTGTTTTCATGGGGGATACTTGTGGCTCGACTGCCCATATGATGTGGATGTCGACCTGATTTCACTGATCACAGGTATTCCGCGCCAAGGAGACGACCCCGCGCCGTATCTGCGGCCGACCAGAGACACCACCAAGATGAAGCAAAAGTATGACTTGCAGCGCGCAGGTAGCAGGTTTCTCATTAACTCCATCAATGATAACATGGTGCAGTTTGCCTCAAATATTTTATCTTGCAAGCTGTTATGCAAGATGCAGTCTACAAAGTGTACCACCGGGATTGTTGAACTTGCAGAGAAATGCACTGCAGGAGTAAAGTTCAATTGGTCACAATTTTTGTTCAATGAAATGATAGATGATGTGGAGAAAGCACAGGTGGATGGTAAGGATAAATTCCACTACTCTTGGCTACTCATCTTGATCTCTTTCATTGTATGGTCAAACTCACCAGATTACCAAGCACATGATATCCCTGTGCTTTGCTAGGGTGCAAAGTACTAGAACCTCTGGGAGAACAAGGAGGACGTGATCCAGCAGAAGGACAACAATATTGAGTTCTTTCTGCATGGCGAGGCGCTGTGCGATGTAATAAAGCAACAAAACAGAATAAGGGTAGCGACAGTGCAAAGGTAGGCCGCCTTCATAAATTTTTAGGTCGGTGTCCATAACATTATTCTGTAGCCGAAGGAGGACCCGACCAAGAAGACACACTTGGCGGATTTTATGATAAAAAATGCAGACATGGACACAATTATTCAGGATTGGCTGGAAAAATGGCGCGGCCCAATTGAGGAGCAAATGGACCACGAAGAACACCCACCAGCTAACTAAGGTGGAAACATCGGCGCATGCGCTGATGGGGGAAATGGCCAAGGAAATGATGGAGGTGATGATCATGGCGATTAGTCACAGGAGGGGGAAGGAGAAGATGATGATGGCGGTGATAGCGGCTCCAGTCAGGGCAATGGAGAAGAAACATCCACTGATAAGGTTATCCGAAACCGCCAGCAAGAACAACAACAAGAGTGCGAGCCACCGCGCAAGAAGCGGAAAGCTAACAAAATTTCCAATACTATAAGCTTGGATAAAGAAGACACAGTCCTACTTGCAGACGTTGTCACGGAAGTAACCAAGATAAGTCTGGAGGGTCTTACTACACAATAGACACAAGTGGCCGGCCAACTCATTGAGCACCTCAATAAGCTCACATAATCCATTAACAAAGTAAAAACCACTGTCGAGGCTGAGATGTATGGTGTGGACCCTAGAGACACTTTATTCGCGCCAATGTTGTTACCGCCCCTCAATATGGAATTTCCAGCGCAAGCACTACTGTCAGGAACTGAAGAGTATGACGTTGTTCTCAAGGCAATGGGGATGCTAACGCTGGATTTTTCACAACTACCATCGGCTGACGTATACTCCATTCAATATGCAGCTACCATTGAACTCCGCATTAGAGAAAATGTGGTAGAGTATCAAGCAGCCAAGAAGACAAGGAAGGAAAAGGAGTGCAAGATCCTCCTTAAGGAGAAAGACCAGGAGATCGAGGTGCACGAATAGAGCTGGCTCACACTAGCAGAAGCCATCAAGAGCGCCATCACAGAGCTCCCTCCAAAAGAAGGCCAATAAGATGAGGATTCAGCTTTCAAGGTTGACTGACTATCGTGGATAACGGTGGAACTCAGGAAAAAGGCCGAGGAGTTGCAGGCATGATAGATACCAAGCACACCTCCTGAGGTGCTTGAAGAACATAGGAATACAACATTTGAGGCTGCCGAAAGGATAAGGCAAGGAGAAACAATCTGCACTTGAGGCACTTGAAGCCGTTTTCGCGATGTGGGAATCGCTTTTGGAAGATGAGGCCGTGGAAAAGATCAGGGAAGATGCGCGACAAGCTGATCTGAAAATCACCGCGGTGAAGGCAGACATGAAAAAGATGCCAATCAAAGAAAGGATCGCGAAGGTCACAGAGCTCAAGCAGCTACAACAGAAGTGAAAAATCTCCGCGACCAAGAGAAGAAAAGAAATGATGAGATGACAGAACATCAATTAGAGGAAGCACGAGTAACAGGGCTCATTCAGCCTTTACAACAAAAGCTCCAACATATCGCTCAGTCAGTGGAGGAGGTACCATCGGAACATATTAGTTTTGATCGGGTGGAACAGTTGGCCAAGCAGGAGGAGGAAGTAACAGAGGAATTTGCTAGGGTGCAACAAATTTTGAAGGAATTTCAGGATGAGGTTGGTCCTGTGGCACAACCTGCGTTAGATGCTTGAATTCTGCAAACACTCAAATTTTGCTAAATTTTGCTTAGTGGATCAGGACGAGCCACATGTGAGTGTTGGGGGTCTATTGGGCCAGGAAAACTGCACAAAGAAGGATCCGATGCACAAGCGCAAGAGGAGAAGCGGGCGCGCGACGGAGAAAGGAAGGTAAATGAAGAAGCATAAGCGTAGAGCGAGGATTGGTGCGATGAGGAAAAGCACATCCAAAGTCGGTGTAAGAGGCAGGTATAAGAGTAAAGGCTGGACAGGTGAAATTCAAGGAAGACTATAGAAGGACGAACCAGTAGAAGAATAAAGGACAAGTTTTGCGGCTAGTTATGACTAGTACAGGCAGACTGAAAGACATTTCCGCGGCTAGTTATGGCCATGGTTAATGTAACGAAGGATTTTTGCGGCTAGGTATCGGCCTGGCATTAGTGTAATAGAATATATTTTGTAGCTACTTGTGTCTGTAATAACTGAGTTGTACTCATTCAACCCTGCGCGATCTTGTGCAATCTTGTAAACACTATAAGTAGGAGGAACCCGATCTGTATAAGGGTTAGCTTCATTAAGAGTTAAGAAGAGTAGGAGTATTGGGAATATCAGACAGGAGTTTGATATGAGGAGGCTGTTGAGTCGTAAATCTACAGTTGAGTGCGCAGACTGTTGAGTAGAAGAGTTGATCCAGGCTATGTGCGGATCAGTAGGAGTAGATAGGAGAATAAACCAGAGAGCATGAGAGCAAAAAGAGATTGAGCTAGATAGACATATCTTAAGAACAGTTTGGAAGTCGCAGAATGCAAGGTGCTACACATAATTGAAGGCTTATGTGAATGTTTTCTTACTTTGTATTGTTACAGTTACTGTTGAATGTATGTCGCAATATTACCAATCAGTAAATGAATGAACGAATGTTTGAAGCACTATCGGCATGTTATGTATGATTTCATGGTTAAGTTGTTAAGTTACAATATAAGTCACACACTGTTCATTATAAGTAAGGAATCAGTTGCGCCAGTTGATGTTATTTTTCCAACATTAAGCTTGCATTATGTTAGGATGTTTACTGAGAGAATAACAAGTACATCAATCAAATACAAGAGACAATGAACACAGTGTTTTTGATCGGGGAAAGCATAAATGGAGAAAACCCCGCAACTTCCTTAGAGATAGAATCAACACCAAAATAGTAAAATCCCCAAAACAGTAAGTGATCTCCCAACAACAGTAATCTTCTTCTTGACTAGCCCCAGTATCTTCTCCTTCCTCAACTATGCGCTACCCTTGAGTGAGTGAGTGATGTGTGTGATAAATAGAGAGGCTCACTCTCTATTTATATTCTTTCGTTCACTTGAAGTGCACTCCAACATGTCGGCCTCACTTAACAATTACTTACTAGAGCCGACATCTCTAGGAGTGTCTAATAACCCTAGTGCCCCGGAGCTGCGGGGACTTTAACTCTTACACAATCGGAGAGTTACCCACTATGACTTGACATGACTTGTTTACATTATTGATCCTCCCGATCGGAACATCGGGGCATGACAACATGACTCAAAGACATAATAGATACATCCCAGAATAAACATCGGGTTACAATACATAGATGAATACATTCCAAAGTTACAAATACATCAACACTCCCTCTTAACTAGGAAAGTATTCTTTCGACACAATTTTCAGCACTGGTCTTCTTCTCTGTATCAACTGGATCATCTCGTCATCTGCATCTCGAGTCTTCAGGTCATCATCATCTTCAAGTCATTGTCACTGGATCTAGATCATCTCTCGATCTGGATCAAAATCACTGGACTGGATCTGGATCATCATGAAACATCATCACTGGATCTAGATCATCACTCGATCTGGATCATCATGAGGCATTATCACTGGATCTGGATCATCTCTCGATTTGGATCATCATGAGGCATCATCACTGGATTTGGATCATCTCTCGATCTGGATCATCATGAGGCATTATCACTGGATCTGGATCATCTCTCGATCTGGATCATCACTGGCTGTCATCACTGGATCTCAATCATCACTCGATCTGGATCATCACTGCTGGATCATCATCACTGGATCTCGATCATCACTCGATCTAGATCATTGCTGGCTATCATCACTGGATCTCGATCATCACTTGATCTGGATCATCACTGGCTGTCATCATTGGATCTCAATCATCACTCGATTTGGATCATCACTGATGCTATCTCATGATTCTTCTCATCACAAGAAGTTCTACAGAGCCATCCCTTTTTCATGCTGGTTGTAGGCCTAGCCATCATGTAGGTCTTCGCCCATCACTTACATCTGACCTACTCGTCAGAAAGGCACGCCCAACACTCACATCTGATCATGTAGGAACCAATCCTATAATCATATCAGAAAGGCCCAGCACTCACATCTGATCATGTAGGAACCAATCCTATAATCATATCAGAAAGGCCCAGCACTCACATTCACCAGCATGGTAGGCACATCTACTACCATCTGTGAAATGGATCTACACTCACATCCATCAGTATGATAGGCACAAACTACTATCATCTGAGGAAGGGAATTGCACTCACATCCATCAGCATGGTAGGCACATCTACTACCATCTGAGGAAAGGAACCGCACTCACATCCACCAACATGGTAGGCACATCTACTACCATCTGTGGAAAGGCACTGCACTCACATCCACCAACATGATAGGCACATCTACTATCATCTGTGGAAAGGCAATGCACTTACAATGACCAACATGATAGGCACATCTACTATCATTTGTGAAAAGGCATAGCACTCACATCCATCCAGGTGGGAACACATCCTGCTCACAATGATGGAAGGGCTTGCACTCATATCTTATCTTGTAGGAACCAATCCTACAGTCATATCAGAATGGCCCCTAGTCCTCGACTGAGCTACCTGGTAACTGACCAGGTGCCTCCATTCTCAGAATGGCAGTTGCACTTATATCTGACCTGCTTGTCGGAATGGCCAACACTCACATCTGACATGGAAGGAATCTAATCCTTTAGCCATGACAGAATGGTTCAGCCCTTACATCTGATCAAGTGGGAACACATCCCTCTATCACATCAGAATGGCTTCTCAGTCCTAGACTGAGTTGTCCTCGTAACTGACCAGGTGCCTCCATTCCTAGAATGGAAATTTCCCTTACATCTGTCCTACTCAACAGAATGGCCAGCACTCATATCTGACATGGAAGGAAGCAATCCTCTCACCATGACAGAATGGCTCAGCCCTTACATCTGACCTGCTTGTCAGAATGGCTTTGGGACTCATCACTTTCCCTTGGAGGAAACCTCGATCTGGAGAACACTAAGCTTCTCCCTGAAGTACTCGAACTTCAGCCTAGCCAATGGCTTCGTCAATACATCAGCTATTTGTTCCTCCGTCGCAACATATTGGAGCTTCACTACTCCTCTCTGCACCATATCCCTGATATAGTGGTACTTGATCTCGATATGCTTTGACTTGTCATGGAACACTGGATTCTCTGACAAATTCACGCAACTTTTATTGTCACAATGTATACAAGTAGCATCCATCTGGAGATCAAATATATCGGGCAGTAGCTTCCGCAGCCATACTGCCTCACAACTAGCTGAACAAGCTGCGATATACTTTGCTTCAGTTGTACTCAGTGCCACACAGGATTGCTTCCTGCTAAACCAAGAGATCACACCTGATCCCATACTGAAGCAACAACCTGAAGTGCTCTTCCTATCAATGGCACTCCTGCCCAATTTGAATCAACATAACCCTCCAGGTTAATCTTTTGATTCGCATCGTACTTGAGCCCATAATCAACTGTACCCTTCAGGTACCTCAGAATATGCTTTGCAGCAGTCAAGTGAACATGTCTCGGATTTGTCAAGAACTGGGTCAAGGTGTTCATAGCAAAGCAAATGTCTGGTCTCATGTTTGTCAAGTACATCAATGACCCAATCATCTGACGACACATCGTAGCATCAACCGAATCTGATGAAGCATCACTCAATAGCTTCAGGTTTGATGCCATAGGCGTGGCTATAGCCTTGCAGTCCATCATCCCAAACCTCTTCAGGATCTCTACTGCATAATTCCCTTGTCCAAGGAAGATTCCATCTGTACTCTGCCACACCTCCATACCTAGAAAGTAATGCATCATCCCCAAGTCCTTCATTTCGAACTCAGCAGCAAGCTTTCTCTTCGTATCAGCAATCAACCCATCTGTACCTGTCACAAATAGATCATCTACATATAGTAGGAGCATCACTGGGTTGCCATCTTCAACCTTGTAGTAAAGGTTGGAATCTGCTTTACTCTTGGTAAAGCCCAAACTAGATAGAAAGCTGTCAATTCTGCTGTACCAGGTCCTGGGTGCCTGTTTCAAACCATACAGGGCTTTCTTCAATCTGCATCCATGAAACTCTCTGTCATGTGTCTCAAAACCGAGTGGTTGTTTTACATACACTTCCTCTTCTACTACACCATTCAAGAAAGCAGTCTTGACATCCATCTGGCGTATCTTCCATTTCATTACTGCAGGCAGAGAAAGTACTGATCTGATGGAAGTGTATCTGGCTACAGGTGCAAAGGTTTCTTCATAGTCTATTCCTTCTTTTTGAGAGAAACCCCGAGCTGCAAATATTGCTTTATATTTTTTAGTCTGCAGCATGCTTGATCTTGTAGATCCATTTGGAAGTTACAACTGAATTCCCTTCTAGTCTTGGGACAACATCCCAAACATCATTCTTCATGATCGATTGATATTCTTCGATCATAGAATTCTTCCATTCTTTCTGTTCTACTGCTTCTTCATAACTGGAAGGTTCTTTATAAATGAAATCACATAGTAAGGCTACATACCCAGAGCAGGATCTGGTCCTCTTTCTTTCTCTGTGATTATCTTCTGGAGTCCCATATTTTTTCGCACCTTGGATAAGTTCACGCACCCAAGCAGGTTTCCTCTTATGAGGATTCTTCTCCAAAGGTGGATCTACAGGTCTTTGTGGTTCTTCAAATTCTCGATCTTCTTCTTGATTTTCTTCGTTCATGATTGTGTCATGAATTCTGGGTACTTCTGCTTCTGCTTCTTCAGGTTCTTCAGCAGGTCTCTTTCTGGATTTGTTGTAAGCTGTGTCTTCATCAAATGTCACATCCCTGCTAATGTCAATCTTCTTGTATCTTGGGAAATAGATTCTGTAAGCCTTCGAGCTTTCAGAGTATCCCAAAAATATGCCCTTCCTTCCTGAAGGATCTAATTTTGTTCTCTTCTCTTTTGGAATGTGTATGTACATAGGACAACCGAATATTCTGAGATGGCTGACTTCTGGTTTCTTGCTGGAGAAGACTTCTTTAGGAGTCTTGTTCTTGAGTACTCTATGTGGAGTACGGTTCTGTACATACACCGCTGTTCTGGAAGCTTCCGCCCAAAGATGCATAGAAAGATCTTGATCATGAAGCATGGCTCTTGCAGCTTCCATGATAGTTTTGTTCTTCCGTTCCACAATCCCATTCTGTTGTGGATTATAAGGAGTAGACAACTCCCTCTTAATCTCTGATTCTTTACATAGCTCTTTGAACTCATTCGAAGTGAATTCTCCGCCATTATCTGATTGAAAAGTCTTGATCTTATTTTCAGTGTGGTTCTCGATCAAGGCTTTGAATTCTTTGAACTTACTGAATACTTCGTCTTTGTTCTTCATGAAATAAACCCATGTCTTTCTAGAAAAATCATCAATAAAAGAAACATAGTATGCATACCCACTTAGTGAGTTTGATGACATATGACTGCATACATCTGAGTGGATGATTTCTAGTATGCCTTTGGCTTTGCTTTCGTTGCTGGGAAATGTCTTCTTTGTATTCTTCCCTTTTGCACATCCTTTGCAAACCCCATCATGTTTTGCTTGGAATTCTGGAAGACCTTCAACAGCTTTGCTTGCAACAGGTAGTGCTCTGTAATGCACATGTGCAAGCCTTCTATGCCAGATTTCATTTGTCTCTACTGTGTCATGGACCAAGGCTTGTTCTGGATTGCCCTTCAATTTGTACAAACCTCCTTCTTGTTCTCCAATCACTACCGCATCATCGATAGTCTTTCCTCTAGGCCACATAATGACTTGACCATCTATGAATGCAACCCTCATTCCTTTTGCATCCAATGCTGATATGGAGAGAATGTTCTTCTTGAGTT
Source organism: Pseudotsuga menziesii (assembly GCA_001517045.1). NCBI lineage: Eukaryota > Viridiplantae > Streptophyta > Pinopsida > Pinales > Pinaceae > Pseudotsuga > Pseudotsuga menziesii. Next base: position 247,659 of record LPNX010420137.1, on the reverse strand, counting down.
CTGGCACAAACACTACTTCTTTCATGGTTAGAGACTTACCAGAGTCTAGCTTATATGAAGTTTCCCCACTACCTTTTATTGGATATTGATAGTCATCTCCTAACTTCACCTTGTGAGGTGAGTCATGTTCTGATAGTCTTACAAAGGATTCCTTGAATCCCGCCATATGTTTAGAAGCCCCACTGTCTATAAGCCAATCATTACTCCCATGAGTAATGTTACCTGTGAGAGCGGAGATCAGAACACATTCATCCTCACTTGAAGAATCTTTACTTTCATATCTGGATCTCTTCTTAGATGGTTCATCATCCTCATCAACATAAGCATGATGTCTTCTTTTGTTCCCCTTCTTCTTATGGGAGTGGACCTTGTTCTTAGGACAGTCTTTTGCATAGTGTCCTTTTTCATCACATGTATAACATCTCACTTTAGATAAATCCTTTCTATTGTTTTCCTTAGAATGAGAGTTCTTACCTTTGGAGTAATGAGGATTTCTTCTTCTGCTTCTCTTGGAGTGAACTATGAGGGCTTGGTCTTCACTTCCCATCTTCTCTTCTCGAGCTGCTATCCGTGCTTCTTCTTGAGAACATTGTTCCCATAGTCTACTGAATTTGACTAACTTCTTTCTTGCACAGATTCCTTGGATGAAAGCATCCCATGACTTAGGAAGGCCATTCAAAGTGGTCATCACAATCTCTGCATTTTCCACTTCTTCATCAATAGCTTCTAATTGTTCCTTGATCTGAGAAACCCTTGTGAAGTAAGACTGGATAGTTCCTGCATTCTGAATCTTCACATTCTTCAGTTGCTTCCTCAGAGTCATCTTCCGGTTTATGTTCTTTCCTTCAAACAACTTGGTTAGGGCATTGAACATAGCTTTAGGTGTCTTAAGAGAGGACACTTGTGGGATAAGGTGATCCTTGATAGAATTAGCAATGATCCTCTTTTCCATAACCATATTCTTCTTATGTAAGGATTTTGCCTCATCTCCCTCTGGAACTGGAACCTCCTCATGGATATAGGAGTCTAATTCATTCTCTTCCAGGACCAGGGAAATCCTATACTTCCAGGCTCGGAAGTTATCAGCTCCCTCAAGCTTTTCATCAAGCTTGGTATGATGAGACATCTTAAATGATAACCTCAAATGGAAATACAAAATATTTTAAATCTTACCAGGTTCAAGATGTCAGATCCGAAACTTGAGCTGAAATCCTACAGAGCTAGTTCAGGAGCAAATTAGGGTTTTTCTTTTCCGGAGTTCTGTCCACCCAAATGCCTTGAAATTTGTCCCTAACTTTGATTTTGGGGAGGAGATCAATCCAGGCCTGGGCTGACTGAAAAATTCCTCTTCTATGAAAAGCCCTAATTTCCGACGACAGTGACAGGTCCAAAAATAAAAAACCTCGGAATTGGATTCTGCTTCGATAGAAAGATGCGCCCTAAGGAGGAGAGTTGTTCCACCTTACTTTTGCTAAAAATCTGTGGAGGAATATCCACAAACTAGGAAGCCCTAGTTCCCGCAGCTGCACAGTGTCTTCTTCTCAGGTTAGCTCTGATACGATGTTAGTTTTTCAACATTAAGCTAGCATTATGTTAGGATCTTTACTGAGAGAATAACAAGTACATCAATCAAACACAAGAGACAATGAACACAGTGTTTTTGATCAGGGAAACCATAAATGGAGAAAACCCCGCAACTTCCTCAGAGATAGAATCAGCACCAAAACAGTATGTGATCTCCCAACAGTAGTAATATTCTTCTTGACTAGCCCCAGTATCTTCTCCTTCCTCAACTATGCGCTACCCTTGAGTGAGTGAGTGATGTGTGTGATAAATAGAGAGGCTCAATCTCTATTTATATTCTTTCGTTCACTTGAAGTGCACTCCAACTGTTGGCCTCACTTAGCAATTACTTACTAGAGCCGACATCTCTAGGAGTGTCTAATAACCCTAGTGCCCCGAAACTGCGGGGACTTTAACTCTTACACAATCGGAGAGTTACCCACTATGACTTGACATGACTTGTTTACATTATTGATCCTCCCGATCGGAACATCGGGGCATGACAACATGACTCAAAGACATAATAGATACATCTCGGAATAAACATCGGGTTACAATACATATATGAATACATTCCGAAGTTACAAATACATCAACAGTTGATTAAGTGGTTAAGGACAAGGTTGCATCGTGTGCTGATTGTGGCACACAGTTGCACCTCTGTCTCATAGTAAAAGACTCCAACCCTCCATTTTTGTCGAGCGACTTGGATGTGTGCCAAGGGACTATAATCCATCGCCAACTGTGAAAACATGGTTCTGGAAGTTACACATTAAGATATCTCGGGTGAGCCTGCGTCTACCTCGCAGGTGTTGCTGATTGAGCTTGTTCTGTTGGGCCAGTGTATTTTGGTGTCTTGTTGGTATTGTGTTGTTGTTGAACATCGGGTCGAGACAGAAGGGAAGATTAGGCCAACAATACATATTTATGTTCCTAGATTTAAGAAATGTATTATGCATGTTAGAGTTCCCGCATTGATGAACAATATTCTACTAATATGCATGTGATGAGTAAGTGGCCTATGGTGTTGTACATCATTCCATTACTACTTACCTAGAATGAAAACTCTTTGATGAAATGTTGGGAGTAGTGCATGCTTTTAATAATGTTTTGGTAGAGATGGAAGGAATCTAGAAAGTTATTGTATGTATATGGGATATGGAGGAATGTTGTGTTGAAGCATTGCCTAAGATAGCTGCATATGTCTTTATGCATAAGAATTTGTCATTATGAATATGCTTTGAAACTTATGAAATGTTTCTAATCATGAAACTAAATTTGTCTTGTAGGATGTATTGTTGTGCAATCACTTACAAGAGAAGAATGATGAAGAACAAGTGATAATGAGCAAGCTGTTGATGTGTTGACTAAGTCTATGTCTCGAATAAAGTTTGAATAATTTTGAAACAATATTGGTGCAGTCCGAAAGGATCTCCCTCGTAAGAGGGAGTGATGATGATGATGTGGTTTTCTGTAGTAGTGGTGTGGCAGCTCAATCTAGGATTGGTTTGTCAACCTTACAAGGCCCGTTTGATCCCAATGGGATTGGTATGTTAGTGCTAATAGGGCTTGTTCATTGATGATGATGATATTCCAACATTCACATGCTGCTGCTGATGTTGTTCCAGCATTTACATGCTGCTGCTGATGTTGTTCCAGTTGTTACATGTTGATGTTCCAGATGATGATGATGTTGTCCAACAGTTACATGATGATGATGATGATCCAACAGTTACATGCTGATAATGTTTCAAATGATGATGATGTTTCTCCACCAGTTACACGCTGATGGTGTTCCTGATGATGATGATGTTCTAGAAGTCACATGCTAATGTTCCTGATGATGATGTTCCAACAGTCACATGCTAATGATGTTCCATATGATGATGATGATTGTATTTCGACATTCACATACTAATGACGTGTTAGGATTATTAATACTCCCTTGATCAAACTATCTATTAGATTATTTTAGCCTAACTTAGGAGTTTTAATTAATTAATTATGTCCACTAGTACCATGGGGGCATATGTACCAGTTACTAGAGTGTGGGGAACACTGGTAGAGGATAACTGACACTGACTACACTTGCATGCATCAATTTAGGTGCATCCTAGATGAATCCCTACATTTTAGGAGCCACTGGGAGTCCCGACACCAACCTCCTTTAGTTAGTTGGAGTTGGAACTAGTTAAGCTTAGTTAATTTCCAGTTACATTCAATTAGATCACAATCAGTTTAGTTAGCGCTAGCTATGCATGGCTGCATGTGGATTAGGTGCCTTTGCTCACCTACCACTTCAGTTAGACTTAGTTAACTGTTTATTACTGATTGTGTGAGTTGTTTAGAAATATGGAGTTAGCTATTTGGACTTCGATATTGATTGAGACATCCTGAGTTAGCTAGTCAGTTAGGTACAGTCACATCCAGTTGGTAGATTCGAATTCATCCCTGATGGATTCAAATTATTCCTTATGTAACACTAGATGAATTAATGACTATTGTAACAACTGATTAATTAATGACAATGATACTGTAATTATTTGAGCTATACTCATCTGTTTCCTATGTGGTTTGATTTGTTCAGTGTGTATCTTCATTCTCCTTTTACTGCATCAATAATATTGGACTCATTGCTTGAAGATATAAATGGCACAGTAATTTTAACATGTTATCAAATCCATCTCAAGTAGGCTTCATGTTTGTTTTTCTCCATTGAACACCAAAAGCAGCTAGGTTTCCACATAAGTCCCCAATAGTGATTTGCTTTATCTGAATTTATTCAGAGTGGCTATGCGGGCATGACAGACCTTGAGAAAGTGTTCATGTTGAGAAGAAAAGCATGATTCTAACATAGTTAGAATGTTTTAGTGTTTTGCAGTGAAAATCTACAAGTCCTACGTAGCTTGTGTGAATATTTGCGTTTTTCCAGCCGGAGAATTATGGATTCTCTACCTTCTACTCCTCGGATTCTAACACCCTTCAATTATCTTGATGGGAGGGAAGATATGCAGTTTTCCTTGCGCAATAAGTGATACTTCAGGATAATACTTGGAAGTGAGTTTGAGCCCCATCAGCCAATTGAGAGAAACAAGTTTTTGAACCGCTTAGATGAAGCTTTCAATTATCTATGCACTCATATATCCAGAGATCTCCTCTTCCACCTTGAATGTTTGAGGACACCCAGAGAATCCCGGGAGAAGCTTGAAGACTTGTTTGGAAAACAAGATGAGCTTCGGGGACACCTCCTGGAGAATGAGTTGTTAGCCTTACATCGTATAAATTTCGAAACAATAGAGATATTCTTTACTAAATTCAAGTCTCTTGCACTTCAATGCAGACAGTGCAGAATAGAAAGAAAGGACACGCAAAATGTGCTCTCCATTCTTAACAAACTCGGCCCTGATTATTCTGTATTTGTTTCAATCTTTCATTCCAAGTGGGAAGGCTTCCTTGGTTCGAAAATTCCTTCACTTGATTCCTTTTCCGAGTCCTTAATCAAGGAGCAAGAGAATTTGATCCTGATGGGAGTCATCAAGGCCTTCAAGGATTAGGCCCTCCTAGTGACATACTCTTCCAAAGAGCAAGCCAAAGGAAAATCAACGAAGAAGGAGCCTACATCAGCTGATTTGAAGCCTAAACAGAATCATCAGACTTCCGAAGGAGCCTCCGGCTCTAATAAAAAGAAGTTTGAAAATAATTAATGTCCCTATTGTGCGAAGGTTTATCATCTTGAAGATCATTGTATGAAGAAGCAGATTGATCAAATGTCAGCTCTTCTCAAGCAGCATAACATTGCTCTCCCACAAGGAGCAAAGAATCCTGATGAAGAACCACCGACAGAAGATGATGAAATGTTCCATGCTTTGAAATGTAGCCTTAGTCTACAAAATACATAATTGATTCTGGAGCATCAAATCACATGGTTGCCTCCAAAGAATCCTTCTTGGCCCTCACACTGTCAAAGGGGCCTAATATTCATATGGGAGATGATTTCCAGATTCCAGCAGAAGGAAGAGGCTCAGTAAGAGAAAAGCATGGTGAGTTCAAGAATGTCCTCTGTGTGCCCTTCCTTGCAGCTAAATTGTTGTCTGTTTATCAGATGACTCATACAGGCTCTCCCAAGAGAGTTACATTCAATTTAGAAACAATTGAGATTACAGGAAAAGCCACTGGGAAGCTGATAGCGAAAGGTATTGCAAATCACTCTACTAAAGCTTATGAGTTCTTAGATTTCTTACCTGTCTCTCCTCCATATTTGCTGTTTCATGCTAACAACACCAACAAGATTTGGCATGAGAGATTTGGCCATGTCAATTTCAAAAATCTGCAGCAACTCCACAATGATAAAATGGTTGAAGGTTTTCCTTCCATCCAAACTTCCAATGGAGTATGTGCTAGTTGCTTGGTAGGTAAGCATCCAGAAAAGAGGTATGATGTTGGGAAGGCACATAGAGCTGCCTCTATACTTGATTTGATACATAGTGATGTAGCTGTACCTATGCCCACAAACTCCATTAATGGTTGTAGGTATTTCCTCACCTTTATTGATGATTGTTTTAGGTATTGCTGGATCTACTTCATGAAACAAAAATCGGATTTTTTTGAGACTTTTAAAGATTAGAAGGCTATGGTTGAGAACAGTTTCAGTAAGAATATCAAGTCTATAAGATCTGATAAAGGAGGAGAGTACATCAAAGGAGACTTCCATAATTTCTATGAATTAGAGGGGATTCGAATTGAACACTCAGTTCCATACACACCACAACAAAATGGTGTGGCTAAGAGGAAGAACAGATCACTGAAGGAGATGGAAACATGCCTTCTCCATGCCAAGCATATTCCTCCTCCTCTTTGGGCTGAAGCAATAAACTGTGCTTCGTATTTGTAGAATAGAGTGCCTCATAAATTAGTGGTTGGGGTCACTCCATTTTAAGCACTGCATGGGCATAAGCCCAATATCTCTCACCTGAGAGTTTTTGGTTCCAAAGCTTGGGCCAGAATACCACTTGACAAGAGGAAGGCCTTCCAAGCCCAAAGTAGTGAATGCAATATGGTGGGATATGCAGAAGATACAAAAGCTTACAAATTGATGGAGGTTGCAACCATGAGATGCTTCATTGAGAGGAGTGTCTAGTTCGAAGAAGAACAGTTGTATGACACACCACCATCAACTACACAGGAAGGTATAACCATTTATCCACCTATTTTTGATGATGATGATTTGCTACAGGTTTCAGATTCAAATGAAGAAGATGAAATCCAACATGATCCTATTATTGAGACCGAATCTCATGAGATTCTAGATCCAGAACCAATACCCATTCCTAATCAGAAGGCTAAACCAGATGGGCTCAAAAGCTTCTAGATGCAGTTGGGAGTGGTGCTGGAAATCCAAAAGACAAAAGAAGAATGAGATCCCAGTATCAGAATGAACATGCTGCACTATCTCTCATAGATTCGCTCCTTACAAAGTGGTGCAACAAAGTTCCAAGTTGATGCTACTTGATGATTGTGAATGATCATCTACATGGCCCACAGAAGAAGAAACTTGATCATTCTCTACCTTCACCATCCAGAAGAAACATACACAGTCATCAGTTCATAAGAACATTGAAAGGTTCACATGCACAGCTTCAGGATGCTGCTGCACAGATGGACCATGTTGCTGCATAGAGCTGCCATTTTGCAGCAGTGTTTTGCTCAAGTTATTTTTCTAAGGAGGAAGCTTCTTTATTCTAAAGATAGCTTACATTTTCCTATTTATGCTTATTTTGAGGAGGGGGGGTTTTCCCATGAGGTTTTCTCCTATTTCCTCGGTTGTATTTAGCAACATTATGTATTTTAGATTGTATTTGTGTGACTTATGGCCTTGTTTCCAGGGCCCACAGTTGTCCAAGTTAGGATTCAGGGGGGGTGTTAGGATTATTAATCCTCCCTTGATCAAGATGTCTATTAGATTAATTTAGCATAACTTAGGAGTTTTAATTAATTAATTATGTCCACTAGTACCATTGGGTTTACTTGGCCTAATGGGGCCACATGTACTAGTTACCAGAGTGTGGGGAACACTGCTACAGGCTAACTGACACTGACTGCACTTGCATGCATACATTAAGGCACCTTCTAGATCAATCCCTACATTTTAGGAGCCACTGGGAGTCCCGACACCAACCTCCTTCAGTCAGTTGGAGTTGGAACTAATTAATCTTAGTTAATTTCTAGTTACATTAAGTTAGATCACAATCAGTTCAGTTAGCGCTAGTTATTCATGGTTGCATGTGGATTAGGCGCCTTTGCTCACCTACCACTTCAGTTAGACTTAGTTAATTGTTTATTACTGATTGTGTGAGTTGTTTAGACATCTGGAGTTATCTATTTGGACTTTGATATTGATTGAGACATCCTGAGTTAGCTAGTCAGTTAGGTACAATCACATCCAATTGGTAGATTCGAATTCATCCCTAATGGATTTAAATTCTTCCTTATGTAACTGTATTGTAACACCGGATTGATTAATGAAAATGATACTGTAATTATTTGAGCTATATTCATACGTTTCCTGTGTGGTTTGATTTATTCAGTGTGTATCTTCATTCTCCTTTTACTGCATCAATAATATTGGACTCATTGCTTGAAGATCTAAATGGAACAACATTTTTAACATGATGTTCCAGATGATGATGACGATTTTCTAGAATTAACATGTTGATGATATTCTAGATGATGATGATGATGTTGATGAGGTTCTATGTTGATGTTGATGATGATGTCACAAATATATGATGTTATTGATGTTTCAAAACTTCTTATGACATATAGATTCAATAGTCAGTTGTACAATTGTTGTTGTTGTTTTTGTTGTTGTTGATGTTGTAGAATACCTTCCTTGTTAAGACAAAGTGTTAAAGAAATGTAACTTCGGAGATACTCTATTGTACTTTTATTATATTATCACTATTCCTCATTTGGGAGATGTCCTTGATGTAATTGGTCATGTAAGAGCCATGAGGTAAAACCTCAATTGTAAGTCAGGGCAATAGTACCCACAAAAGTATTATATAAATGTTATTTGAGTCTCCCTAGGTAAGTCAGACTTGTTTAGAGCAACAAGACAACCTAGTTAGTTTAAGTTGTCACTCACTTGATGAATATAAATAGAAGAGGTACCTCCCTCATTTGTACACACTTCACACTCAATAAAGTGCACAAGAAAGAGAGTGTAGCAGTCTATTGGAGAGAGGAAGTTGCTCATCTTGTTTTGGGGGTCTTACACTGTACTTGGTTGAATTCTATATTAAGGAAGTTTTGCTAGTTTTTCTCTCCTAAGATGGCTTCCCAAGATGAATCTATGTGTTCTTTTTTGTGTTGCTGTGCCCGTATTTCTTTCAATGATCCTATTGCATATGGTTATGAAGTTACGATGCTAAATGTTTTAAGATCTTGTATAACTATTAAAATTCTAACACTTAAAACCTCTCATCCTTGTATTGGAAAAATATTGTTTAGTGATATGAATTAGGGAAATATTCTTTATAATATTCTCAACAAATTGAAGAGGTGGCTCCATAAAATTGGTATTTAATTGAACGTTCAAGGTAGCCAGATTCAGAACAGACAAAAATTCAGTGTGCAATAGTAGTCTTAGATTTGTGCTTGAAGTTTATTAAACGTGATTTTATAGTTAAAGAATTTGTTGTGACACTCTATTATAGTTTTCTTTCCTTTGACAAAAGGTATATATGGGACAAATTTTGAATCACCTCATGTAGTTCATGAGAGCACACTACATGAATCACTACAAATTTCCATTTTAGACTAAATAAATTGCAGCGGTTCCATCAAATTCTACCAATATCTTATAACAATAGTTTCACAAAAGTCATGTCTAGTTTCCTCCACAAATCATTTGGTCTTTTTTGTAAATAGTTCCATATTTGGAGAGGGATATCCCTAGGAGATGGGATCAAGTTTAAACTCTATTTGTTATAAGTTGTCCAAATTTGGACCTCTATTACCTTATTCATTTCGTTGGTGAATAGGAAATATTTACTTTATTGTCCTAATCATAGTTGCGGAAGCTAATTTGAGTGGGTAGACACCTATATGTTTCTTTGTTGGGTAAGGTGCATCCTGTTGATTAATGAGAAGCTCCAATAGGCCCATTGATTTGAGGCTCTCAAGTATCCCTTAAAATCTAGTCCATGTATTGGAAACAATATTGTGTATTGATATGAATGGATGGAATATCTATTGAAATCTTCTCAAAGAATTGCTGAGGTGGTTCCCTAAAATTGGGATTCAATCCAACGATAAGGAAACCAAACATAGAGTGGACAAAAATTTGGTCTAACAAGTTATATGGATGTCATGTTGAGGCTTTATAGATTTAATTTTTATGCGGTAACATGATGAATGTGATTCTTGCACACATTTCTTATACATTGAGTGAGCTCTAGAGAATTCTTGGGAAGGAATACCCATCAAATTTTTTTATTATTATTAAATTTTGTTATTTGTTTCTCCTTAATGTTGCGCACTGGTGGAAAAGTGTGCTTACATGGTTTTCCTAAGTTTTGAGTACGATTATTTGAGATTCTACACCCTTTGGAACTCATTTCTATAGAGCTTACCTTGGGATGCACATTGGTGTAATTGGAGGGTTGATATATGCTTTGGAGTAGCGCTTTACCCTAGAAACATCTAGATTTTACATTGGATGACCATTATATGGTAGATATTTGTCGAGGAATGCCCCATTGGTGCACACTTTTATAGAATGCTCCCTTTCTTCTACCCTTGGTTTTGAAGGCATTGATGTTTTTTGCCCATGGTTTTACATGATAGTTCATGCTTTTGAAGATATTTATGCTTATATTGGATATTGTTGGTATTCTAGCGTCTCTTCGACCCAGGTTCAGTCCCTTACCTCTTATGAACAACAAAGCCCAAGATATCGATTTGACAGAGCAGAGCCCAATCAACAACACCTGCGACACATATGTAGTATCACCTGAGATATATTTCTATGGGTAATTTCCAGAACTAGGTTTCTGCAGTTGGGTGGGGAATTCCACATCCCTTGGCCTTCTGCCAAGGCGCTCGACCGAATCCCATGGATAGATTATTTATGCTTATTATACATAGTTAGACCATGACACACTTCTTCTCTTGCAACTAATATAGCTTAAACCTAGTATAACATAGATACATTCAACTTTTAACATTGCGACTGATGTATACCAAATCCTTCATAAGAAAATACATACGCATTCATTTACAACAACATATACACATGCGACATAAACAAATTCAACATTCACGCATAAAACAAAGAATCTAACGTGGAAACCCACCCCAGAAAAACCACAAAGGTGCTCTTCATCTGGCATGAGAAATATATGGAACCTTTGGTCTGCGCACTGAGATAATGACTATGTTTTAGATCTTTCTTTCTTATCTCTACATACTTATCTCTCATATTATGCTCTCTTATCTTCTATCTTTGATCTTTCTCTACTATAATCTACTACTGATCCACAAACAACCTGGATTGACTTAGTCTCTTCTACACTTCTGTGCACTCAGTTGCAGATTATTGACTCAATGCACTTACCACAAACTAACACAGTCAAAGCGTACCCAGATGCTGACCAAGACTCAAGAGTGCCCAAGGATAACCTTCATATATCCTGGGTTCCTCCTTTTATAGACTCCTTACAGACTTTTTACATGTCGCTTTCTCAGCCGACTTCCTACATTTAGCCAACATGCTATATTTCCTATTCTAGCGACACCTGATAGTAAGCACTAACAATCTAAATTACAAAGATACCTTAATATTTGTGCCTTCCACTGGCTCTAGTTGACCTCGTACCCATGAACTTTATGTCCTGTTGTTGTTTGACTCTTGCACCGTTGCACGCCTTCTGACATTGCTCCACTCTGCATCCTTTTCTTCTATCGTGGCCTTTCTTTTGTCGTGAATTCTCTTCTATTCACGCCGCATGACATATTTGTTTGGAACGACTTCTCTTCTTCTATTTCTTCCTCTTTATCTTCCTCTTCCTTTGTCGCACCTCGTTCTCCTTCTTCTACTTCATCTTCTCTTTCTTCCTTCATTCCGTCGCTGCCTCTGTCAGCTCCTTTTTCTTCTTTTTCCTTAGCTCCTTTTCATACTTAAGCAGAATTTTAAGTGAATTCCACTTAACTATCCCTAGGCCCAACATTCCCCCAAAACTCACCTGTGGCTTGTTCCGAGCCACGCAAATATTATTCCTCCATTTGTTATTCTCTCTGCTTCCTATCGCACTTTTTCCTCTGTCTTATTCAATTACTCCACAAGGTCGGAACTGATATGTTTTGGCATTACCTTTTTTGTTGACTCTGTTCCTTCTCGTACCTTCTAATGTACATGATGAATGATTACTATGAATCTTTTAGCTTCAACCTTATCTGCGCGTTGTTGCTATTGTGTGCGTAGCACTGTTACTTGCTGTTGTATTTTTTTCATCTCTGCTACCTTAGCTATTTTCTGCGCTAAGGGTAACTGCTTTATGCCATTCTTCAGCTGAGTTACCTTTGTCTTAGCTATGGAAAACTCTTCTGCAACTTTTTATATTTCCACATCGTCTATGAGCACTACCCAAGCCCGGGATACTTGGTTGACTGATTTAGCACACACTACTTCTGCCTCTTCTATCTTCTGCACAACTTCCACTGTTCCTTCTTTGGTTCATTCTTCTATTGGATATAGTTAATGTTTCAAAGTGGTAGGATAGAATATATGGAAAATCTCATCAACATCACCAATTTTCAAAGCTTATGCTGAGGCTTTTGTACTTCTGCCTCTTCCATTCCACAGGAAGAGCATGTTGCTCAAATTATTCTTCGTCGGCAACGCAACTCAATGTCTACTCGTCTTCTCCGTTCTTCTGCTGGTAAAATATGCCATCTCAGCAAAATATTCTGGTTCTTCGACTATGAAATCAACCATTTCATCAACATCATCTACTTCCTCAATGATGAAGGATTCCATCTCATCGACGTCTTACCTTCAATGATTGGAATCTACCATTACATCTTCTCCTTGAAAGCATCATCACCTAGTATTTCTTGAGCTTCTTGTCAAGATGATGGTGATAATGGTGGTCTTTTTATCTGTTTCTCGTTATTCAAAAACTGGCTCAGACCGATGGGCTCTAGCAATGGATACTGTGTACTATGGAGAATTGTTCCACAATTCTATCCGGTGGCTTCGGTGGGATGTCATTTGGCACTTGAATTACAACTACTACTTCCTCATTCTTTCTTAGCAATGGTGAGACAATTTCATTCTTGCAGGAACCATAACACTTCCTCATTGTTGTCCCTCGTAGGGCAGCTCGTAGCCTTATCTCATGGAGGACTGGAACTAGCTTAGCTTCCAATACCTTCAATGCTTACGGTGGAACATATCTGGAAACATTTCCTTCAACCCTCATAGCTTCAATCACAGAGCTTGTGAAGGAAACAACACTAAGACTCATAGTAACCATACTTCTATAACAATTTACTTTGGCCCTGGGTGTTGCAGATGGTAGTTCCTCATTGCAGTATATCATGCTTAGTCAAAAGTAAGGGGGAATGGGGGAAAAATACCTACTCGTTTAGTCTGTTAGATCTTCACACACGCAAACATCGAGTGCAATAATGGAAACACAATCCATCACGTGGGTCACCCTTTTGAGTTACCATACCAAAAATTGCCAAATGAGCTGCCCATTTTTGCTATGTCGTCATTATAATTATGAGCAAGTAATTTTAAAATTACACCGCCAGATTCTATCGACTTTTTTGACTTTATGCACTCCTCTCCTATCGCAGTTGATTTCCATCCAACTGTCATATTTATACCATCCGTATTTATTATGAAAGCATCGCAATCCTTACGACCTACTTTCTACTTTCATTAGGGTTTCTTTCTTTCTACATACCAAGTGTCTTCATTTAGAATTTTATCCTTCGTCAGATGCCAAGTATGTGGAGGTTTACTTCTCGCTACGACAGACTAATAGTCTTCTATCATAAATTTTGGTTCATCTTTCTTTCTTTTCCTTTTTCCTTTTTTTTATATATGACCATGCCACAACAATCAAAATATGGTTTTCGTCGACTACCATTAATCAGTCATCTAACTTCGATCCCATTTATTTTTTCTAGTTTCATTGCTTCTCCCTCAGTGATCTCTTTGACAATGTACAATCTTAACCATTGAGTTTTTAACTTGCCTAGGTGCTTGCAGAATTTTCTATCATACATAAGAAAAAGACCTCCAACCATAAACTGCTTGTTCTTAATGTGTCGATCGTGCCATACCTTCTATCTTATCTTTTCAACATTTTGATGAAACCCTGCAACAAAACGTTCTTCTTCTAACTGCACTAGTTGAAGTAACTTGTCTTCGATAGCATCAACATCTGTCATTTCGGTGATCACAACAATTATTAAACTTGGCACAATGTACTCCATAGGCATGACAACTTCTTTCCCATATACCAACTGAAATGGAGTATGTCCTGTCACTTACACGCCGTGTGATATGTCCATAATACTACAAAAATATTCTGGTACTAGTCATCTCTTCTGGTATTACAAACCTTTATTAATGTGTTTTCCAGAATTTTGTTGAATGCTTTGACAACTCCATTTGCTTGAGGATGATATGGCATTGTCCTTCAGTTCTCCAATCAATTGATTAACAAAATGCGTTCCTTGATCATTTATTAGAATGTTTGGGCGTACAATCCTTTACTGGTGCCAACAGGTTGTCTTTCTTATTATAGCGTCACCTAACAGTAGGAACTAATGACCTGAATTACAAAGATACCTTCATACATGCGGCTTCCGCTGGCTCTATTCGACCTCGTATCCATGATATTTATGGCCTGTCTCTTTCTAACCGTTCAACCATTGCACGCCTTCTAACATAGCTCCACTCCATCACCTTCTTTCTTTGCTACATCCTTTTCTTCTATCATGGTATTTATTTTGTCGTGGCTTCTCTTCTGTTTACGACATCTTCGTTTGACGTGGCTTCTCTTCTTCTATCGCGAAATCTCTTCTTCTATTACTTCCTCTGTTGCACCTCATTCTCCTTCTTTCCGTTAATATTCTCTTTCATCCTTCATTCTCTCTCTACCTCTGTTACAACTCCTTTTTATTCTTTTTCCTTACCTCCTTTACATACTTAAGCATAATTCTAAGTGAATTATTCTTTCCTATCCCTAACACCAACATAGGTAATCCCCTTTTCATGCACATTCTCCTAGTGTGCATGGTTTATTGTATTGATTGGAGGATTCGCGTAGTTTCCTTATATATCCAACCACCTTGCAAATCTATTGAGGAGGTTTAACCACCTTGCACATTCTTCAAGGTTGCCTCATCCTTTTTCCCATGGTTTTAGAGTGGATTTTGTTGTAATCTTGCAGATCACATACGGTTACCAATAATACACATTAATATAGACATACATAACAGAGAGAAGAGACAAGAACAAGTAAGAAGAATAACAGATTATATTATAGTGAAAGGGTCCATACAATACAGAGAACTGAACCGAGTTCTCATATGGCTCAACAGCCTAATATATATGAATTACAAACAGTTACAAATAACTACCTGTCGGTTCGGTGAACCGACACGACCTTATGTGGCCGACCTAACCTCTAATTAGTCGGATGACTGACTTAGTCAGCTGATTGACTAAGTCATATATCCTTTAAGTTTGCTTACTGACTTGCTCCTCCAACATCTCCCCCACAAAAAAAATGTTTCTTCGTCCCAAAGAAACAGGGAGGTACAAATTTTTTTTCTTTATCGGTCCTTAGCTGGTTATTTCCGTGCTTGGTCTTCATGGGCTGTGAAGTCTGATTGTTGGTCTTTTATGCACACATACTTCAACAATTGCTTCAGCTATCACTGCCAACTGATGTTGAAATGCTGTCCAACTTTGCGGTATTTTTTGGATGTCGATTGTTAATGTAGTCAGACTTGATTATATCGACATCTTTTCTTGAATGGAGAGTTCTGCTATGTTCTCTATGTTGGGACCCATAAACTGGTCCTTTTCCTCTGTTGTCTCAAAAAGTCATCTCATCTGCGGGCATATGATGTCTAATTTTTCTAGATTTGGAATTTCTTGTTGCACCCATTGGTGTGCTTGTCGCTCGTGTTTCTGCAACTTGGCGGTTTCGAGCAATATTTGATTTTCAATTGTGCTCCTGAGTTCTATCTTTGTGCTTTTTCTCTTTTCGAGTGCTTGGATTTCTTGTTGGGTTTGTCGTACTTGCTGATAGACTTTCCCATAATATGCAGGCCAATCTCTTAGTACTTCTTCTGTAATGACTGACTCCTCCATGTGATTTCGTAGTACTTTGTATGATTCTGCAAAAGCTGTGTGCTGCTGTGTCAGCATTCGAACTGTTTCTTCTTTTTGCTCCTCTTTGGTATCCTGCCTTTGTGCCTGTAGCACTGACACCACACTCTCAAATAGATGATAAGCCTTTTCTAGTGGCTTGTCGATGTCAACCTCTGTCGGACCTGGTATCACAGATTGTACCAAGTTTCTGCATTTGTTAAGGAACTTGACTTGTTCTTTTTGGTTCTCATCGAGCTCCCTACGTCTATTTTGGATCCTTGTTTTTGCTTCGATTGCCAAGGATTCTAATAGTTGTCCTAATTCTCCATCCTTTATTTTAGTTCGGTCGACTGCATTGGTCGATCCAAGTTGACTGATGTGGACCATTTTTGTCTAGATTTGATGGTCCTTCTTCTTCTTGTCTTTCTTTCTTTTGTGCTTCTGCTGCTCTACCTGCTTTGGCACCTATGTACCTGTAACAGTCAGAATTAGTTGCTGGCTAGCAGTAGTCGATGGTATTTCTGGTTGGGCTGGTTGGATAACTGCTGTAGTTGGTTGTGCATCTAGTTGGATGGATTCAGAGGGTCTAGATGCAGTTGCAGTTGGTGCTAATGGTTGTGGTGGAGGTGGTTCAGGTGCAACTGGTTGGATTAGAGACTCTGGTTGATGAAGCGGTGGTAATGGTGTTGGTGAATGGTCTGGTGTGATTGGATTAGTGGAGATATGGTCGGGTGAGGGGTCGAGGGTTTTTATAGATTTTTCCTGGAGGTCGGAGAACAATTCCTTGATTTATTGACTTATGTCGTCTATGTCCTCTCCTTCCTCCTCTCTGGTCGGTTCATTGGCTGGTGGGTTGGGTTTGAGGTCGGTCAGAATGATAGATGTGGTATGACTTGCGACAACTTCATCTTCTTTGTCAGGGTTTCTCTCAAATGTCAAAGTCACAATTGCAAAATTCCTCGGCCTCTGGAGTATTTGGCCAGGTTGTGGAGCGGTTAGTCTGGATCCACCAGCTTCAAACAAAGGGGTTTTGGTGGTGAGATTTTGAACCAATGTGAGTAACTCAGGCAATTTTTCAATGTATGCCTGGAGGTCTCTGTCGTAGTCGAACTTTATCTTCATGGTCTCTGACATAGCATTCTTGCATATGTCGAGTGGGCTTATGGAAGGCTATTCTGGAATTAGCTCTTGTGTGATTTTGGTCGGAGATGGGGGTGGAGGTATAGACACAAGATCCACAACATTTTCAGTCGTCGAAGTGTTTGTGCTCTTCGCCCTCTTTGGTCGACCTTGTTGTGCCCTTGCTTCGACAAATATTTGGAACTGTGTTTCCATCGGCACTTTGTTTGCTGTGGAATCTTCTATAATGTCGCATGTCGTGGCTTCCAGTTCTTCCTCGTCTTCTGAAGAATCAGGAATGATAAGCTTGCGCTTACCTTTCCCTTGCTCCTGTTCCTGTGTTTTCTTCCTTTTTCTTGAGGCTGCTATCTCCTTCGATAATTTGGTTATGTTTTATTTGGTGACAGCATACTCTGAATCTTCAGTGTCTATTTCTCCCCCCCTGTCTTCAGTCGAGACAAGGCTTTCTTCAGCTGGCTTGGTTACCAGTTGTTCTGTTTGTGTCTCTTCCCTTTGTGCTATCGGAGGTTTGATTACAATATTTAGTCGGTTGGTGCCTTCAATCGGTGTCTCCTCCGACACAAATGTGATGATGTATGGGTTGAGCTCGTAATCTTCCTCCTTCTCTTGGTCTGTTTACGGCTCCTTTGTTGAGAAATTTATTTCTTTTTCCCTTACTAGTATCGACAATTTTGAACCTGCCTGTCGAGATAGCTCTCAAAAAATCTCTTCGATTGTCGGCTAATAGTCGAGATATCTCGCCTTTGCCTTGGCGCCTTGCATGTACCATACCACAGTATGGTCGAGTTTTAACTGGATGTTGGTGTTTTTGGGAAGACTTCATCGGATGTTCTCGGGCACCCTCCATCTGGTCGTGCGGACTTTCAGTTGTTTAAACCAATTTTTGAACAACACTTTTCTGTTTGCAAGTTATTTCAGTGTTCCACTCTGGGCGAACGGTTTGAATCTCCACATATGAAATTTTTTTGGTTCATGGAATTGGTTATCCCCGACAGGACACAAGGAGTACATTACTATCCATAACATTAGGGATGGAAACCTGATAATTCCTCCTGACTCCTGAAATTTTTCGCAGATGCCTTTGAGCATTTTGGTGACATACTCAGCCCATCTGTATATCTTTCCTGTGTGGGAAATGTTATGCACTACCTCCAACATATCTAGTTTGAGGTCGCTTCCTCGACCTGTCGGTGTAAGTGCAGTGGCTATGATTTTGGCCACTATTTGCGGTGTCCGAGTTTGTATTTGGCTAATCATTAGCCCTTTGGAGTTTTTTCTTGATGCTGATCCTGTTAACTCTTCTACCAGCCCTTCCTTGATCCTGACTGGTACTGGTTCTCCTTGGTTTGATAGCCCAGTCAATTTGGAAATTACTTTCCCAGAGATTTCAACCGATCGGTCGAAGTAAAATCTACTGTTATGATACCGGCTTATGATAAATTTCATCGTTGTTTCCTTCTTGCCTCCAAATATGGCCATGATCGGTGCATTGATGTAGTTTACGATGGTACTGTGGTTGGTTTTCTCCACAGATTGTGTAGGATTTTTGTTGACATAAGCCCACTCTTTAATCTTGGTCCATAGTTTCGCCCATGAGCTCTCCTGAACCTTGGAATTCTTGATGAGTTTGAGTCTCCTCATCAACGGCGTCTTCATGGTCTGTAGTTCTTTAGCCTTGGCTTGAGCTATGGTTTGTTTAGGTACCATCTTGTTGGTCTACTGGTCGATTTTGCTTCGGTGTTCTTGGTTTTCAGTCGGCTGATTCCTAATTTGCTCTCTTTGTTTGGAATGCTGTAAATGATCCTTTGGCGGTTCAGTATTTATAGTTGATGCGCTTCATGTTTTTTTAGATGGGTGTATTAATGGTGGACATGATGGTCCAGCATGAACGCTTGAGTTTTCGTTAATGGTGATTTGATTTTGTCGTCTGTAGTCATGGAGGAGGGATGGGGCTTCCAGGGTCGTTGATCGATGTCGATTATGTGAACGGTCGATGGTGTTATGTCGATGGGTGTGATGTCGGTTGTCGTGGTGGTGATTTCCTGTCATACTGTCTTATGTTTTTTGATCTTGTTTTAGTTTTTGGATTTTTAGATTTTTATAGCTTTTGTTTAACCGTTATGGTCGTTTTTTTTTTTTTTTTTTTCTGAACTGGTTTAGTTTCTGTACCGCTTTAGTCGGTCACCATTAACAAGTTTCTGAAATACTATGCCTTGTAACGTCCTTAGTCGGACTGAGCCCTTGGCATGTATCTCTTCGACAACATAGGGTCCCATCCATTCTGTATGTAGATTTTTGGGTTTTCCTTTTACTCGACTATGGTATAGTAAGGCAAGGTCTCCTACCGACAGGTTTTTGTTTTTGATGTTTCGGTCATGCCATGCCTTTTGTTGTTGTTTTTGGATTTCTTGATGTTGTAAAGCCATTAGTCGGTGTTCTTCCAACTTACTTAGTTTCAATAATCGGTCCTTTATTCCTTGTTCAACATTGACATGCAAAATTTCTGCAATAATAGGTGTCTGTTGTCGAAAGTGTAGAGGAACTATTGCTTCCTGTCCATAAACTAGTCGAAACGGTGTTTGGTCGGTTGAATGCTTGTATGCCATTCTGTATGCCCATAGTAATATAGGTATCTTTTCATCCCAGTCGTCTTTTTCAATGTTACATATTTTTGTTAATGTTTTGTTAAATGCTTCAATTGCTCCATTCGACTAAGGGTGGTAAGCTATACTCCATCGGTGGTCGATTTGGAACTGGTCCGTTAGTGTTTTAATAGTTTTATTTATGAAGTGTGTTCCCTGGTCACTGATTAGAGTTAATGGACATCCAAATTTGGTAATGATATTCTCATAGACAAACTTAGCAGCTATCTCACTGGAACATGTGTCGACTGGTTCTACCTCTGCCCATTTGGTTACATATTCTACTGCAGTTATTATGTATCTTGCACCTGTTCTTTTTGCTGGTATAGGAAATGGTCCTATGAAGTCGATGGCCCAAATTTCAAATGTCAAACTTGGGTTTACTGATATCAGGGGCATTTCTGTACTAGGAAGGGGTCGACCCAGCCGTTGACATTTGTCACATTGGCTTACAAAATTTTTGCAATCTTTGTGAAGTGTCGGCCACCACAACCCTGATTGTTGGATTTTCTTTGCAGTTGTATTTGCTTGAAAATGTCCTCCTACAGGTCTGTAATGTGCTTCATACATAATATTATTTCTTTCATGTTCCAGTACGCACCTTCTGAGGATGTTGTATAACCCCATTTTATATAGGAATCCATTTATGCGATTGTATGGTGCAGCTTTCATGGCTAAGATTTGTTTCTTCTTCGTACTTATGCCTTCTGGTGCTTGTCCATCTTCTAAAAACTGAGATATTTCCTCTAACTCTGCCAGAACTGTTTCTATTCAAAATAAATGTGCATTCGGTAAGTCGTCTTCGACTACTGTCGGTTCCTCCCCTGTGTCGATTGGGGATAAGTGGTCGTGACTGACATTTAGCTTACCTGGTCTGACAACGACTTTGAAGTCAAATTCTTGGAATGGAAGTAGCCATCGACAAATTCTTCCATGGTGTAGAGGCTTATTTATGAGGTATTTTAGTGCTTGATGGTCAGTGTAAGAGATAAATGGATTAGCTAGTAGATAGTGTCGATATTTTTGTAGTGCAAAGACCATTCCTAATGCTTCTCTTTCGGTTGTCGAATAGTTTCTTTCAACTTTGTTTAGTTTCCTGCTACTGTGAACAATAGGATAGTCCATTCCATCAACTCCTGGATGAGTTAGGATTCCTCCTATTGCTAGGCCTGATGCATCGATGTGAACATGGAATTTGATTTACCAGTTTGGAAACCTTAGGATGGGTGCTTCGACTAGCTTTATTTTTAGTTTTTCGAATGATATGTCGCACTCCTCTGTCCAATTAAATTCTTGATCATCTCTTAGCAATTATTCCAATGGGTATGTCATGTCTGAATAATGTATTATGAATTTTCTATAGTATCCTGTATGACCAAGTAGTACCTTGACTTGTTTCGGATTCATCGGGGGTTTTAAGTCAAGGATGATTTTTATTTTTGCGAAGTCGACTTTAATACCTTCTTTACAGACGATATGCCCTAATAGTATTCCTATAGGAGTTAGAAATATTCACTTCTTGATGTTTAGTGATAGTTGGATCTGTTGACATCGTTCCAGCATAGGTATTAGCCATTTACAATGGTCCTTTAGTGTAGAGTATATTGTCCAATCATCGAAATATACTGCCATTATTTTGTAGATGTACTCCTGAAATGTTTTAACCACAACCCTTGAAAAGACTGCGGGTGCATTTTTAAGTCCAAAAGGCATAACCTTGTAAGCAAATGAGCCAAATTCACATACGAATGTTGTCTTTTTCTGATCTTCTTTGGCTATTGGTACTTGATTATAACCTGAGAATTCATCTGTAAACGAATAGAATTCATGTCCTGCTACCTCATTTAAGATTTCATCTACATAAGGAGTTGGAAATGGGTCTGTTAATGTAACTTTATTGAGTTCTCTGAAGTCGACACAGATCCTTATCTTGGTTGGATCATGTTTCTTTGGTTGAACCACCATTGGACTTTCCCATTCTGATTGGTCAATAAGGTAGATGATTCCTACTGCAAGCATGTTATCAATCTCTTTCTTGACTATCTCTTTGTATTTATGAGCTAGTTTATATGGTCTTTTCTTGACAAGTCGAACATCAGGTTTTATGTTTATCTTCATTTCGCCCATCTCATGTACTAGACCTTTAAGATCCTTATAGTCTCTAGAAAATACATCCTGGAATTCTTTTAGTAGGTTTGTGATCTCTGTTGTTTGTGCTTCAGACCTACGTTACCAGAAACTTCTAGGAAGGGGAGGGGAAACTCCGTTCCCCATTTCAGAAACTTAAACAGAGGGGATACGGCTTGGAAACGCCACTGAAATGTTTCCAAGTCGTATCCAAAAATTAGAAACGTTTCCATTCCGTTTACTGAAACGTTTCAAGAGTTTCCAACCGTTTCCTTAAACGTTTCCAGTAGTTTCTTGGTTTTTTGAAACGTTTCAGCTGCTACAGGGTAAGTTTTTGACTAGAAATATTCATTTTTTGACATGAAAATAAACAAATAAATAACCTCAAAGGAAAACTATAAAACCATAACCCTAAATTGAACCTCAAAACATAGATATAAAGCCTCAAAGCTTATAAATCAAGAGCAAAACCTTAATCCTAGATTGGTGAATGGTAATTTGACATCGTATGTCTCCCTGATGTGTTTCATTGTAATTTTCCAAAATTGATAGAGGCCTACCATTGGTTCAAAAAATCATTGATATGTGGACATTTTATTGTATCAAATGCTTGTCTACTATAGTGATACTTTCACAGCCTAGTGTAGAAGTACAATGACTTTTTTTTTTATTGTTTTTTTTCTTTTTAGTTTTTTTGGCAATTCCTCACAACTTCATTTTAAATAAACCCCAATGAATTGCATATGTGATAAATCAACTTGCATATCAAAATTGATACAATGGCAACTTTAGCCATACAAAATAACATACTACATTTATGAAGGGTTACATAAACCAACACATATTTCCAATAATCTTCCAACAAACTTCGGTTTTCTTCTTTTCCTTTTTGAATTAGTATGAACCCTTGACCTATGGCCTTATTTACTCCATTGCTAGTACACTCATATCCCTATCCTTATGTTGTGGAGAGAATTATGATGGTGCGTCATTTATCCAGTTCTCCATAAGATGTGCATGTGATATTTTAATCTTATTTCAAGCATTTTTATTAGTATAAACCATAAAACATAAACAACATATCCAAGGAAAGTCATTGGTGTCTAGAGATAGTATTATTGCATAGAGTTCAATATTGCATGTCATCACACTCACACCTAAGTTGCACTAAAACACGAGCTCACTTATTTATAATTGTGTGCTTAATTAATCCCCTTAAAACATGGTTGATTATGTCAAATTTGAATATCCAAGTTGGTTGCAAATCATAGACAATCCTATGAATTTAGGCCCTTTAAGAGCCAGTCAGTTAGTCACTTTTGGAACTAGTCGGTTGGTCAATTGACTCTCACTTGCCTAGTTGATTGCCTCGTCAGTGAGTGGACCAACCTAAATACAACATAGTTGAGTCTATTTTACATACAAAATTGTGTTTAATCACAAATTTAACACTTTTCTAGAGGTGTAAACGTAATATTTGTTAGATGGTAACATTTGGATACATCCATCAAGTAATTTTAGGGTTTGAAATCGATGTTTATAAGTAGTTGACATGTTCTACTTTAAATGCTTGCCAGCGGGTGACTTATCTATGGCACTTGAGATAGAAGAATATTGTTTAAGACAATATTTGAGTTTGCTGATTTTAATTGTTATAAATGAAACAACTACCTTTAAATCTAATTGATGAATGGTAGTATTAAGTATGTATGTTTCATGGCCTTTTTGATATATATATATAAGTCTTCTTCCGTTTCCTTTCCGTATCGTATCCCACATTTTTCAAAATTTGTGGTATCCATTTCCCTCCCCGTATATGTATCCCCTCCCGTATCCGTTTCACTGCAACTTAGCTTCAGATCAGTAGTCTCCAATTTTTGCTATTTTTGGTCGATCATCATTTGATATGTCGATTTCTCTAGTTTTGACTTTAGTATCTAGCCATTCCGGTGCTTTAGCTTCATTGATTGGTCGAATTCCTTCCTTAAACTGTGAGAATGTGGCAGGGAAGTCTGTTGCAGTCATTCGGTTGGTATCCTCCTTGTCGGTTGTTTCAACTTTGAGTACTATGCGAATAGGTTTGGTCGTTTCGACATGGTTTGATTTCCATCTAAAGCTTTTCCATTCCTAATTTTAATTTTCCAACTATAGTCTTGTTGACTGTAGTATTTTCCTGGTTTGTATATTGTTACATTTTATTGTCGGTCGGTTGTCCCTTAGGGTTTTGTTTTCTGTCGGTTGTACAAATGCTTTGATCTGTTTTGCACTTTCGACCAGATTCTCATTTTGGGGTTCAAAGTTGAAATATTTGATAAAATTTTCTTTAAGTTCATGCCATAGAAATGTTTCACCCCAAGCTTCTTCCATCTTGTATCATTTGTTTGGTAAGTCGTCCAGTGTTGATGGAAATAAGTGTGGCCATGTACGTTCATCCTTATATCCCAGTCTTCTCCATTCTTTTTCACATATATTTATATGGTTTTCTGGATCCTGTCCTTGGGTAAATATAGGTATCTGAGCCTGGTTGGTTAACTTCTTTCCTCCAAATCTTTCTACAAAATAAGTCGAAGCTGTTTTCCATGTCTGCAGTCTTGACTGATGGGTATCCCACCATCTAACAACTTGTCCTGTAAAAGTTTCTACTAAACTTTGTAGTCGGCCATGTTCACCGATGTTCCTAGATACTTTCTCTACATGCATAACTGGTGATTCTCTTTCTTTATACCTTGGGATTTTTGTGGTATTTATATTTGTTGGTTGCAAGGTAGGATATTCCCTAATTTTCTTCTCAAATATTTTTGGGATGCTGGACACCACAAAGCATTGTTTGATTGGTTTCTTCTGTACTTTTTGAATGGTCCAACATCCTCTTGCTTTTGTTTCATAGTTTTCAACCTCCCAATCATATAGTTCTGCATCTAAATTGTATCCTACTGAGTCTTTGTTTCCTAAGTAAAGATCACCATATATATTAGGAGCTGTGTAATCTTCATTATTCTGTATCTCATATAGTTGTCGGATGTCAACTTCTTCATCGATTGGTTCTGTCCAAGGTTCTCCTTGGGATGGATGAATAGGTACTATGACTTTTTGTCCATTCCCCTTTAATTTTATTCTTTCTTTGTCCAAGGATATTGAGGCTTTCATTTTTCTCCCCCAAGGTCGACCTACTAACTCTGGGAAGGAACTGGATCCTTCCTTAGGGTCAATAATTTCGAAGTCGACTTTAGTCGATATACCTTTTATCATTCTGTTGACATTTTTCCAGACTCCAATAGGTTCAATTAGGCCTTGGTCGGCCATTTTCAGGTATATGCCTGATTCATATAATCGAGGTCTGCCTAACTGTTCCCATGTGTCTCGAGTCATAATATTTACCTGTGATCTGAAATCGAGGACAACTTGTAGGACATGGTATCCTTCAATTTCCAGGTCGACAAGTGGGTCGGCATCACTTTTATCTTTTTGGTTTAAGCTGCAGATATTCTTTGTTTGTTTTTCGGTGTTTTTGTTGTGTTTTATTTTATACAGTAAGTCGATGAATTGCAATACTATTTTATCTTTTTGTACCAACTGTATTAGCTCTTTTACTGTGTCCTGTTGATCATCATCGTCTTCTTCCTGTCAAGCAAATTCTCTAAATATATTTGTTGCATCTTTATATATTTGTTTTTCTTTAACTGGGTCATGATAAACATTTTTTCTTTTATCTTGCTTATTTGGGGGTTATCATTCCCAGTTTTCGTCCCTTGTCAGGTTACGATATGTAAATTATTTGTATTGATAATATCATGTTTTTGCACACACGACAAAACATTAACATTTTTATTTATATTTATATTTTCAAGCATAGTAGGTAAATCCTCTAATGAGTGATCCCCTACTCCACAACTAGTACAGAATTTTAGGTCAGTCCCGTCCTTGTATGGATAGTCTGCATGTCGGTGTCCTTCCTTGTAGCATGTGAAACATTGGATGGGCCGACATGGTCGGTTGTCTTGATTCCCAGAGAATCGACCTCGAATTCCATAGCCTCCATGTCAGTTGTCAAACCGGCATTCGTACCGACGAACTTCGTACCTTCGATTATTTTGGTCATTTTTCTCATTGTTCTGTGCAATTGCGTTAGTCTGATATACGGCCTAATAATTTTGTCGATTATTTAGATTCATGTGGCAGTCGAAAGTGTTGTGATTTTTAGTTTCATAGATTGGGCACCATGATGCTTTTCCATTCTTCATGTTGAATGGGCAATCTTTTGTGGTATGCTCTCCATGCTCTTGACAGATGTCGCAGAAACATTTTGTTTGCACAAATCGAACATCTTGTCAGCAGTTTTCCTTTGAATGTGCAGCCGTCGAGCACTTCGTGCACCAAATATCCTGATTCTTAAGGTTTATCTCTTTTAGAGATTTCTGCATGATCTCAAACTGTTCCTCCAATTTGTGATCCGTGGAGTATGCTGGAATGTATTCATCCATTTCTACTTGTAGAGATTTTGTGAGCACATCTTGATAAGTTTTGAATGTCTCCAGATTGATGTGTCGATGAATCTTCTATGACAGACCTGCAAGAAACCGCTAGATTAATAGTTTCTCATCGATGACATAATCCAGCTGGCTGAGAAGGTATTTCCAGCATTTGTCATAGTCACGGACAGTTTCTCCTAGATTTTGTGATGTTGTCTTTAATTTCTTTGCTTCCAGATGTTTTGCATCTGGAGTTTTAAAGAACAATAGAAATTGTGCTTTGACTTCGGCATTAGTTGCTCGGGGATTTCTCTCAGAAAAGGTCATATACCATGTTAATGCCCTTTTCCTCAAGGAACCAATGAACTACGCCATCTGTCTGTCTTCATTCGTAACTTGGTTCGCTTCCCAAGTCGATTCACAGATGAACCAATGTCGTCTAGGGTCCTCGCCACCCTCATATAAAGGGATGTGCGCTATCCCATGACCCATGTCAGAGTCACTATCATTGTCTTCCTTAGAAGGTGGTGGTAGTGTGGATAGTGGGTTATTTTGTTTATTCGTCTGTACAGAACTATTGTCGATAGAACTCTCATTTCCGTCGGTCGTCTTAGTAGTCGTTTCTTCTCCGACAAGCAGTCGGTCGGGGTCGAATTCTCCTTTCGATGTCCAACTACAATTATTTGTCTACAGCTCCAAAGTTTCTGTATCTCCCAAAGCTGTATTTAGCAGGGGGGGTGCTCCTTTGTGTGTTGGGTAAAGTAAGTGGATACTTCGGTTGGAGGGTAACGCTTGAAGCGTGACTCAATTTTCTTCTTCTGGTCGACGGATAATTAGATGATTATCATCGTTTCTTTCATCATCTAGTCGGCTCCAAATACCAAAGTCACCAGCTCCTAGTCTGAGGTCCTCTTCGAAAATGGTTTGTATCCTGGTACTTGGATTGCTTAGAGTAGAGATCTTACCTCCTGGGGGACTTCTAATTGGAGAGCTTCTTGCTTCTCTATCCACAAATATTCTTCCATAGGGGACGTTTCTTCTTCCACTCCTTCCTCATGTCGGTCATGACCCGACTCTCGCGGATTTCTCTCTTGGTCTGTCGCCCTAGTGCTCATTCCTCTTCGTAGCGCTATGGCTCTTTCTCTTCTCTCTTCCCTTCTTTGCAACCTCTTCTCCCTCTCTATTTTCTGAAAGTCCGGCGTACCTTTATGTGACACTGTCCTTTCGATTTCCTTTTTAGGTCGACTTTTCATTGCTGGTGAATGGTTGCTCTTTAGTCGACTAGAATCCTCTCCAATTTACCCCGACATATGACCAACTCCCCATTTCCTACTCGATGCTTTAGAAAGCCTGGATAGTTCTGTTCACTTGCTTAGGAAGTATTCCCACTCCCTTTCGGCAATGAATTTTTCCCACTTCTTTTGTTTCTTCGCCCAGTTAGTATTTTGTGGCGGTTCGCGTAGTAATGGATGAGGTTCAACGATATGACCTACTCCTTTCTCGATCAGAAATTTGAATAGCAAGGTTGGCAAGGAACACAATAATTGTTCGGTGAGGTCTATGTAGAATTTCTTCTGGATAGTTTCCATAGAAGTTCTTTCCTCTAGGACTTGCTCCTCGCAGAATTTGTTGACGATCTTTTCGAACCACTCCGACAGGTTTGTTCTTGACCCTTGAATCAATTTTTCTAGCAGCTGTTGGTCTTTAATCACTTCTAGATTTTTCATCCAGGATTTTCTTCAAAAGCTGGGGCACTGATTCTACAAATTTCTCATGAGTCTCGGTAAAGAACCTTTCTTTTGCTTGAGCAGTCATTAATCTATTTTTTCATGCGTAATTTTGCAAGTAGTTTTCTATTTTACGGTCCCACCAGTGTTTAATCTCTTGTTCTGATATTATCTACTTGTATACATCTCAGACAAGTACTACCGGCAGCAGAACCAATGTTGTAATCTCACAGATCACATAGGGTTACCAATAATACACATTAATACAGATATACATAATAGAGATAAGAGACAAGAACAAGTAAGAATAATAATATATTATATTATAGTGAAAGGGTCCATACAATACAGAGAACTAAACTGAGTTCTCATCTGGCTCAACAGCCTAATATATATGAATTACAAACAGTTACAAATAATTACCTGTCGGTTCGGTGAACCGACACGACCGTATGTGGCTGACCTAATCTCTAATTAGTCAACTGACTGACTTAGTTGGCTGATCGACTAAGTCGGCTATCGTTCAAGTTGGCTTACCGACTTGCTCCTCCAACAGATTTGATGGTTTTGGGTTCATTGTTTCATGTGGTTTTGGGATCTCCTTGTCTTTGCATTGGAGATCATCCTACCTTCCTTGCACATCATCTTAGGGAACCCTATATTATTTGGGAGTTAGGTTTAGTATGCATGCACATGGATCTAGGCCTTGGAATGTGGATTGAGGTCGCTCCACTTTGGGGATGTATAACAATTATATGGATCTTGTTGCACATATCCCCATGGTTTCTCTTGATGCGCAAGAATGGTTCTTTTCTATTTTTATCATGGTGTTAGTCTCTCAAGGAAGTTGACTCCCAAATCCAAGCGAAGGAATAACTACATTGACACATCTCTCAAGGGCACAAATTTCATTGATTATTTTATATTATTTGGGCTTGGTCAAATTCGTATATAACCACATTCTTACAATCATTTCAAGAGAATACCTATTCATGGGGATTTATTATATTATTTGATAAACCATAATATTTCTAGTATTTATTCTTAAGGGATGAGATGGTTATCTTCTTGGAGAACACACCCTAACAAATCAATGCTATTTTGGACATATTTTGGTTTTATCTTGGGTGTTGACCACTTATCTATTCGACTAAAACATGCTATTTCCACATAGGCTGAACATATTAAGAAATCCATCACACAAATATATCACAAATTGACACACCAATAGTATTACATGACTAAAACCATTAGAGAGGGAACTATTGCATGACCCTAACCAACACGACCACTTGAGGCGATATATTAATGCAAAAGGAAAACATTTTACATATGAAATTCTCACAATTTATCATTAGTGATTGACTCTCCATACTTTTTAAATGGAAATCATGGACCAATTAGGTGTTAAGCCACATATGGATATTTTCGTTAAGATCGAGGAGAAGACGAATCGTTGGGACACTTTATGTCTATAACACATCATGTTCGTTGGATTGCATAAGTGCACACAAACTAAAGAACCACACTTTACCTAAAGACACATTATACAAAGTTGTTCTTAAGGGGGGATGTTAGGATATTTAGACATTGATAATTTGGTTAAGATCGCCCTTATCCTAGTGGAGTTCACCCTTATTTTATTATTATGGCAAATTGGTTGAGGAAAGGAATGTTACAATGGTGCATATTCCTAAAACCCTTTCCATTTCTGCTATCTTTGGCTTGGCTTATCATTATTCTAGGGGAGTGCTCCCATTTGTGGAGTAGTTTATCATATTTTTGGAGATTCCTTGGAGGGTGCACTTATGGAGGCTATCTATGCAGTCCTATTGATGATTTGACATGGTCAAAATGCCTAGTTTCAAGGAGGCATTCTTCAAAGGAGGTGAATAAGTGACATTTGATGGAGCATTTGGCAGAGGAGAGGACAAGTGGCATCCCACTCTATTGTCCTATTATTTTAATACTTTCTTGTTTTAGGGTTTTTAAATTGTACTAGAGGTAGTTAGAAGATATTGTTTGTTTATGAATCCTTAGTAGAGATCTAGGACTTAATTCAAGGATATGCTTATTTTATTGGATGAGGGTTTGTGCTTCAACTCTTTATAAGTGAATCTCGTCTTATTGTAATGGTGGTTGATGATTTGAGGAGACAATACTCTTTTGGATTCATATGCATTAAATTCCTTTTGAAGGCAATATGAATTAAAGAGTTTTATGTTTATGTGTGGTTGTCCATAATTCCCATCTTATTGATTTGTATGTGCTAAAATTGTCTATTAAAATATGTTGCAATAAGGATCTCAAGTAGGGTGGGCAATCCTTGAAGAGCAAGATTAAGTGAGGAAAGTCCTATTTTATTTCCTTGTTTTATTTCAGGTTTAAAATTTTCATGCCGTGTTTGATCTTGGAATAAGATCACTACTAGTTGTATTTTCATTTGCATCAGTAGAACATCTATAAAGGGCCTACAATTTTTTAATTTTCAGCCACATAAATCTACATTCATTGGTAAATTTTTGCAGGTTTGGATAGAAAATTTACCTATATTCATTCATATGTTCTTGCCTATTTTAAACCCTTAAATCCATATGCTTTCTTGGATATTTGGAATTTGTTTTTTCGAATCATCACTAAAAAAAACTTTATTATTCATCCATGTTTTTTATTTTACTAAAGCAACGATTCATATCACTTTGAGCCTTTTTCATCTATGGATTAGTAATTCTATTCTAGGGACACCTCCCTTGCACTAGAGATAAGAGCCTCTCTTAATAGAGAAGATGTCTCATTGAGGTGACAATGACAAGCCTCTTGAGTTACTTTTAGTCCCACACTTGATCTTTGGACTTTGTTTCAAGTGCAAGATTAGTTGGTAACGCCTCTTTGAATATATTTTCAACTAAGCTTGAAGGGAATATCCCACACTTTCAACTGTGCTTCTAGAAAATCAATCTCCCTTATATGTATAGGCTTCCATCCTCCCATGTTAGGGTTTGGTCCCTTTTAGGGTTTAGAGAGGCAAATTGATATTTTATTTCATGAAAAATGTCCTTCCACTTAGGGAAAATTTCCATAGGGGTTATTTAGGGTTTGGAAAATCTTAAAAATACTACTTGGAAGCTTGAAAAGTTAGGTTGCACCTCCCAATCTCTTTCTAAGCTCAAGGGAACAGTTTCTCTTCTCCACATGATTTCACCTCTCGAAATTGTCTAATTCTTCATTAAGATTCCACTTGTGGTTTTTTATTTTCATTGGGTTAGAGTGTATCCTATAATAACTCCAATTTATGTTTAACAATTTGGTTTTACTAGGGATGATATGAACCAAACATTTTAGATATCATAATATAACATAATAGACATCGACGCTTGTAGTTTGTATTTTTTTTCTTCTCGATTGAAAAGTATATTTTTTTCCCTTGGAAAACAAAAATAACTTGATTACACACCATGTACAATGATGCATGGAGAAAAAATCCAACATAGATAACAGAGGTGTGTTATATAATAAATCCTTAAATAATAGTAAAAACTCCTCCAAATACCCCAGTACATTAATATATTCCATTTCCATGTTCCTTTAATAATGAATAACCTTTATATATACATATTTAATCATTGCACACATGGAATCTTTATTAGGCCAATCCTATTACATATACAACTACTCCATTACATATATTTAACCCCATACATGCCTCCCTTAGGTCATAACATAGTACCCTCCTTCAAAAGTTGTCCTAAAAACTTTGCAGTTAAGGGATTTACATGTGATGAAACCAAGTAATAGGATTTCCTTATATTCCTATTTTATTATTTCCATCATCTAATTTGAGTCTTTTTGGTTTTAATACTTGAAAGCTAGTTCTTACATAATTTTCTTTCTTTTGATTCCATGTATTGTTATTGTGACTTCTCCAATTTGTTGTAGTTTCTGGTCTCTGATAATATCTTGTCGAATAATAGTTTTGAGAAGCATTGTTCCATGGAAATTGTTTATTATTAAATATTCTTCCTTGGTAGTGTTTACGTGGATATTCTTGTCTTTCTTGATAGTGAGGGTGTCAATATGGTTTCTCCTTTGATAGTCTCCCTTTGTTTTTCATACCCTTATCATTAATATCATTTTCAAAGACAATGAAATATTCTTTCCTTTGTGTTGGGTATTTGATTACTCTAACCTTTGAGATAATACCTTCATATTGGACATGTACCTCTTTGAGTTGTAGCTCAACATATTCCATTATTTTTTGTTGACCTTAAATTTTTCCTTCACCTTTTGAAGCTACAGTGTGATGCCATCGATCAATTATTATGTCCTTCTTCGATTCTAAATTGCATTTTTTATTTTACATCTTCATTATTCATGGCTTCTCCTACCTTCTTGCATATTTTCTCCTCAAGTATTTTGGTATTCTCTTCATCCAAGATCTTCGTTTTTTATTATATTTTGACCATCACAACAAAATTTGTGCCTGAAATTTGATAGATGTAATGTCTGGCATTCGACAGAACCATGTCTGTTTTTTGACAACACCATTTTTTGTGTGTCTTCGATGGGAATTCGTCGGTTATTTGACTACTTTACCAATCATGTTGACATTTCTATAGAGCTTCATCCTATTCCAGAGAAGTCTTATATCAATATTTTGTCGAATTTTCGACATCCCTGGTCGTCTATTTTCCGACCCCAGTCTAAAACCCTGTCGAAATGTCGTCTGCCTTACATATTATATCGGGGAAGTCCTTACATCCATTTTGTGTCGAATGTGTAATGGACAATCATCAAATTTTGGACATCCCAAATGAATTTGTCATAGGATGTAAGCCGCCGGATGCATGACATTTTCGTCGAATATAAATGCTGTGATTTGGATATCTGACAGACAGTTACTATTGGAATTGTAGTAGTGTCGTCGGATTGGAAGTATATCCAATGACAACTTGCTCTCCTTGGCTATTGAAAAACTGACGATCAAGTATAAATTAATAAAAAAACCCTTTCAATTTTGATTTGGAAGAGGGGTTCCATCCATAGCTGGAGAAATTGGTGCTTCAAGTTCTTCTTTTTCCGAAACCATAACCCGTGACAAGTGATAATAATGAAGTTACTTAAGGAGAAATCAGAATAAAATATTTTGAATCATAGAATTATAAACTATTCAGGGCTATTATTTTGTTTTGTAAGGTCGTTTCCTCATACTTGTATCTTTCATTTTCTGGTGAACTTATATTGAATTTCATGTGTATTTCCAATAGGGAAAAGGCTAAAATGAGTGATGTTTTATCATATTGAGGCCTTTTCACTTCACATATGAGCTTAGGCTATGTATGGTGGCTATTCTTGAATATAAAATTTGTCTTTCAACTACATGTATTCAAGTTTGAATATATATCTAATATATTGACATGAGTATTAAACATGGTATTTTCATCTTTCTAGCATATATAGATGGCTATAAAACACATACTGCATGTCTATTGTAGCCTGAAGAGGTCTGTTATAGCTTGGTATTACCTGCACCATAAATGTGGTCTAGAATAAGGAAGCACATAAACTGACTAAATAAAGGTCAGACCCAAATAATGGCATTCCCATTAAATCATTTCACATATTTCTTCATATGAAAACATGGAGGAAAATTTCAATCTTCCTATAACCCATTTTCATGTTGCACATTCAAAACTATAAAAGAAACTAGAATATTTTATGAAAGTTATCTTATCAATTTAAATCATTATACAAAATCAAGAAATCCTACATAGAACAAATAACCAATCTAAAACGTAAAGAGTGAATACCATGGTTTTTGGCATCAAGGGAGTCACATGTAATAGTTGTTGTGACTATTTCATATCCAACACCTCCATCCTTTGAACCTTAGTAGATAACTCTAGTACAACAAAAGAGTAAAAAATATCTTTAACAACTAACAAAGGTTATACAACACAACTTACAGATCAAATAAACATAAATAGAGTTATCAATACTGAGGTGTGCGAGGTCGTGGAGTGGTTTATCAACAATTCCTCAATTATATTAGTTCCACTTGTATCAAAAATACCATTCCCTTTAGAGGAAACTAAACTTCTTTGGGAAATTTGTTGACTTATTGTAGATGGGCCATTGTCTAGTGATACAAAAACATTTGAACTGTAGCATATACTAAAGCATATTTCCATCCATCAATAGAAGAAACCCCACTTACTGGTGTGCATGTCCTTCCAATAGACCCTTGTCATTTCCAAACTAGGATTGAACTTGTGTTCATCCCAACAACATTTTCCATGTTCAATTAAATGATACATTTGCATGTTACTCACAATACCACCCCATACAAGAGGATAAATTATAATGGTTCATATATAATTTTCAATTCTATTTTATCCACTCCTTGAAATATTTGATATTACAAGTTGGGAGAGACTTAGAGTTGAATCAATTTCAAACCTGATAGTAGGTCCTGGATTAGACCACCTTTTAACAATATTATATTGTTCGCTACATTATTTTTTACCATTTCCACTAACTCCCCGCAAATAACTGTAAAGACAAATCCACCCTTAAGTGCTTGGATATCATATATAGATGCATAAAGATCTAGGTATTTGCAATAAATTTTAATCATCATTTCACATATTGAGGAAGAAACCATTGACATCTTTTAGAGATTTTTATCAGTGTTTTGGCCACAAAGGATCAGTTTTGGATAGTCGTGGGTGTGCCCTAGTATATTCTAGGCATATTCCAGACCTTAAAATATCACCTATAGGAACAATGGGCATGTAACAGTATCAAAGAAGAACGCTTGGAAATTTTGGGTATTTAATCCATCAATTTGGGCATAAGACAACCATTTAAAAAGGAGAAAGTAAAAAATATCAGGGTAGTTCTAAGCATCCTAAGCACTATAACCAATCGTTCCAACCCTAATCTATAATGTTGGGCACTTTTTAACCTTAAATCAACAACCATATTAGATCTTGAGCCAGATATGTGGTTAATACTACCCTTGACCTTAATTTTGTGCATGCATATGTGTTGCATCAACCTCCCAATAGTTGTAAAAAACTGTTTCATGGGTAAATCAATAATAAATATACCCTTAAGTCAGTAGTTTGGAGCATGAGAAACCTCAAAATATGAAACTTGTTTGAAGTAAAATGGTTAATGAATCTACAATTTTTGAGATCGATGAGAAGAAAACAAAGTAAATAAGATTTCTTAGATTTTCCATAGTATAATTTAAAGGGATTTCCATATAAATTTAGGTTGTATTCAACAATAATTTGAGAAAGTACTTTTTTAGTACCCACATCAGCACACTGAACCAACACTTAAGGAATATGATGACTAAAGATATTTTTGTGGACTATTTTCACCTTTCAGCGGCTGTGGAAAGGGAATGCTAGAATTTGTATACTATTGAGGAAGTGTGTCCAACTTTAAGGCACCCCATCCCTCATAGTGTGCCATGTTTAAAATAACCACCCTTGGAGAGGGTTTTTTCCATCTTTATGAACCCTATTTATGGAAGAGTTTGGGAAGGATGATTCAACCTTGGAGAGGTTTTATGCCCATAAGAATATTTATAACTCAAAAAAATTATGAGCAGTCTTATACTTGTGCATATTTATGTGTTTGAAGGTACAAAACAACATTGATATATTTGGACCTATGCAACACAAACTATATGAAACCATTAATAATTTCATTTCATTTAAACTCATGCTCAACGTTGTAACAATTGGAACTGATTTGGTTGTTTCTATTTCATTTTATATAATGAAACACGATTCAAATTTTGGGAGAAGCGATAAAAATTATTCAATGAATGTCAATATTGATGCTTAGTCTCAGAAACAAGGTTTTGGGTACAGGGAGCTAGAAATAGATATGTTTTGGATCTATACAAATCTCTAAGTAATAGTTGGACTTTGAGCTTCAATACTTGTGTTGGAGTCCCTCTTCATACAAGTCGAATTTCAGGCTCTAAAATTCCAAGAGAGGTACAACTCAAATTCATCAAGGGTTTCTCAATTCATGAGAGAGAGGTTACAATTAGAAATTTAAAGTTACATATGTATAATCAGGTCCACTTTCTTGATTCCCAGCAAAGATAAGTGTTTTATAAGTAATGTTGATCCACAAAGTTCCATATGTATAATAAGGCTACATTCTTGATTCCTAGAAAAGATAAGTGTTAGGAAGAGGACCATCATAACCTGGGCCTATTTGAGGACCATCACTTCAGTGGGGAGCCACCTAAATATCTCAAGTTTCAAATACTATCTAAATGAGCAGAAGCGAAAAGAATCAAAGAAACAACATATAATAAATTTTCATGTTTTCTCAAAGACAATGTACACTATACATACTAACTCATATGGTATGGAGATGGAAAACAAGTCAGCATGATATCATATTTAGTTAGATACTCACAAGTACATTGAATTAAA
Source organism: Pseudotsuga menziesii (assembly GCA_001517045.1). Taxonomy (NCBI): domain Eukaryota; kingdom Viridiplantae; phylum Streptophyta; class Pinopsida; order Pinales; family Pinaceae; genus Pseudotsuga; species Pseudotsuga menziesii. The sequence goes on along the minus strand of LPNX010420137.1, from coordinate 211,125 downwards.
TAGGGAACAAAAAACACTGCAACAATTTTTGAAGATACAACATATAACATCAGTGACAAAAGGACCATACTTTAATCATTTTACAAATGGTACAAGAATGCCTCAAATTTTCTGTCTAGAAAGTTCAATATTGATTAAAGTGGATGGATATATTTTACCTAGCATTCCAAGCTGCCGTGGGAACTTGGGCCTGAAAAAGTGTGGAGGACAAATGAAAAAATGCAGTGGAAACAGACTCAATATCCCAAATAGAAACTCGATTCTTCCTTTCACCAGTACTTGATTCATCCCACCCAACCTGCTTGGGAAATAAACAAAAGAACATTAAACAAGATCCTCATACATGAAGAGCTAAAACTTTTAGTAACATCTCAGCTTCAGGAACCCTTAATTTAGAAATTTGACAGGAAATGAAGCATATATTTCCACCAATGAATACCTGGATATTACGCCACTGTGATGTTGGCCATTTAACAGGATCAAGGTCACTCATTCCTGTAATGGTACACATATACCTGCATAAGAAAAAATACAAAATCAAAGCTTCAATATCAAGAAACAAAGAAAAAATAGCTTTCCTAGCACAAATCAAAATGATAAATAACTGAGAAAAACACATACAGGTGAAAAGTAGTGATCTAGTGAATTAATGTTGTTTTCTCTGTTGATGAAACTACTAGGACTATTTCTTAGTAAACTGGATTTGTTTGGATCAAAATCTATTAGATATTCACCTTCACCTATGTGCTTGGAGCTTATCGAACTGTAACTAGTCCATATCCATCTTGATAAATAAAAACATGTAAACACTAGAGAAGAATACACTATTTTCGATGGTGATTATTATTTCTCTTGTTGTAACACTAAGGTTTCTACCCTAGTAGAAGACATGTAGAGTGGATTTAACACCTTGTATGTTTTTTGGATGTTTATTCTTATGGTATGTAATTCTAGGAAAATATCATAGAGTTCTTGTATTCTTGATGCTACATGGAAGTCTTGATGCTTATGATGATGTAAGAGTGGATGAATTAGGGTTTGAGGATTCAAACCCTAGGACAAGATAGTGTATTTGGAGTCCAACACTAGATTTTTCTTTCCACATATGTATACGATTTAACATGGCTAGGGTGTGAAAACCCTGAGGAAGACAACCATGCTAATGTGGAGAGCATGTGTGACACAATATTGTTTTTGAAACCAAGGAGGATTTGTTAATGTTGATGCTTGGTAGTTGGAGATTTTTGGCGGTGGCTAGGATTTTCATGATTTCCCTAGTGAGGGTTTTGGAGAGGTTGAAAAATTGTACCATCTTTGTGATAAAGTTGTGGCATGTACATGTACATAATTATGACAAACACATATATGAAGTTTTCATCTATCCAATACCAATGTAATTGCGTATTTGATTTTCATATTTTATTGTCTTCTTGATTAAGTAATTTTCAAAACTTCTTGTTCATGCTAATTTGACATATTAAGGATTTAAATTGTTGAGTGATTTAACAAACACCTTAAAGATAATAAGGCATACTTAATATTGTAAATATACAATAATTAAAGTCATTTCAAATATGGTTTATTTTATAAAAGTGTGCCTAAAATAGCTGAAACTGGTTGGCATACATTTGATATCCTTTCTCTTGCAATTCCTAGTGGATTGGGGTTGATGTAAATTGAAATATTGTCTATAGTTTTCTACTATAATTTTTATTTAAGATCATCCAAATGTTGAATATTCATAAGAAATGAATTTGGGAAACCTTTGGCGAGACGTGAAATTTCAAAATCACATTGAAAGTTATAATTCCCAATTTTATACAAATTAGCATGAATTGGCACTAAGAAATGTTCCTCTCATGGGTATAATGGCCTTTGTTAAACCTACCTCGTCCTAGGAAAACATGCCCATGTCAATTCATGATTCTTTATCTAGAATGTGCATCTTTCCAATGCAAGTAATTTCCATTTTGTATGATTTTTTCTTTCCTATTTTGGCCACAAAATATCACTATCACATCACATTTTCCTTGTAAAACATTTCACCAACATCATCCAAAAAATGCCACGACAAGCTTGTGTGCAAGAAATGACCATAAATTGCCATAAAATTATAGATTAATTCTTGAAGGTTGGTGATGGACCCAAGCACCTATATTGAGGAGGAGAGCGGGAGCTTACTGACCACATTGGTACATATCAAAGTAGCATTGGGTATATGAGAGGGAATTGGACACACAATTAGAGAAATGACTTATAGAAGGGAACTTGGACACCAAGACACCATGGAAGAGGGAGTGTAGGACTAACACCCTATTGGAGACCAAACCATCTTGGAGGAGGGTAATTGATCCCAAGATCTTGACTTGGAGTGAATCTCACTTTCGGGGTTGGACAAAACCCTATTTTGATATGCACATCCTTGGATTGTAGAGTGCTCTATGTGGGTTCTCCATGTTGTTTACTTGTAGGGAAATTTGTACTTATTTTATGTTATCCCCCCTCATCTAGTTGCATATATAAAGGAGGAGAAATATCTCATATTCATTCATGATTTGTACCCTTAATGATACTTGTCTTGGAGACTTAGGGTTCAGGTGGAAACCTTAGGAGAAGACAAGGGATGATAAACGTCTTAGATGTTCTTGGAGAGCTTTCTCATTTGTGATGTTAGGATTTTTATTGCGGTGACTAAGGTTTGTGTTATACATGTAAACCCTAGAGAATAATACACCATTTCCGATGATGGTTATTATGTCTCTTGTTGTGACACTAAGGTTTCTACCCTAGTAGAAGACATGGAGAGTAGATTTAACACCTTGTATGTTTTTTGGATCTTTATTCTTATGGTATGTAAGGCTAGGAAAATATCATAGAGTTCTTGTATTCTTGATGCTACATGGAAGTATTGATGCTTATGATGATGTAAGAGTGGAAGAATTAGGGTTTGAGGATTCAAACCCTAGGACAAGAAAGTATATTTGGAGGCCAAAACTAGATTTTTCTTTCCACATACGTATACGATTTAACATGGATAGGGTGTGAAAACCATGAGGAAGACAACCATGCTAATGTGGAGAGTTTGTGTGGCACAATATTGTTGTTGAATCCATGCTAATGTGGAGAGTTTGTTTGACACAATATTTTGTGGTGCTAGGGTTTTCATGATTTCCCTGGCGAGGGTTTTGGAGAGGTTGAAAAATTGTACCATATTTGTGAAAAATTTCTGGCATGTACATGTACTTAATTATGACAAACTCATAAATTAAGTTTTCATCTATCCAATACCAATGTAATTGCATATTTGATTTTCATCTTTCATTGTCTTCTTGATTAAGTAATTTTAAAAAATTATTGTTCATGCTAATTTTACATATTAAGGGTTGAAATTGTTGATTGATTTGACAAAAACCTTAAAGATAACAAGGAATACTTAATATTGTAAATATACAATAATTAAAGTGATTTCAAATATGGTTTAGCTTTAGGAAAGTGTGCCTAAAATACCTGAAACTTGTTGTCATACATTTGATATCCTTACTCTTGCAATTCCTAGTGGATTGGGGTTGATGTAAAGTGAAATATCGTCCATAGTTTTCTACTATAATTTATATTCACAATCATCCGAAGGTTGAATATTCATAACAATTGAATATGGGAAACCTTTGGCGAGAAGTGAAATTTCAAAATAACATTAAAAGCTAGAATTCCCAAATTTATACAAGCTAGCATGAATTTGCACTAAGAAATGTTCCTCCTATGGGTACAATGGCCTTTGTTAAACCTACCTCCTTGTCCTAGGAAAACATGCCCATGTCAATTCATGCTTCTTTATCTAGAATGTGCATTTTTTCAATGCAAGTAATTTCCATTTTGTATGATTTTTTCTTTACTATTTTGGCCACAAAATATCACTATGACATCACATTTTCCTTGTAAAACATTTCACCAACATCATCCAAAAAATGCCACCACAATATTGTGTGCAAGAAATGACCCTAAATTGCCATAAAATTATAGCATACTTCATGGAGGTTGGTGATGGAATCAAGCACATATATTGAGGAGGAGAATGGGAGCTTACTTACCACATTGGTACATATCAGAGTAGCATTGGGTATATGAGAGGGCATTGGACACACAATTAGAGAAACGACTTACACAAGGGAACTTGGACACCAAGACAACATGGAAGAGGGAGTGTAGGAGTAACACCCTATTGGAGACCAAACCATATTGGATGAGGATAATTGATCCCACGATCTTGACTTGGAGGGAATCTCACTTTTGGGGTTGGACAAAACCCTAGTTTGACATGCACAACCTTGGATTGTAGAGTGATCCATGTGGGTTCTCCATGTTGGTTACTTGTAGGGAAACTTGTCCTTATTTTATGTTATCCTCCCTCACCTACTTGCATATATAAGGGAGGAGAAATATCTCATATTCATTCATCATTTGTACCCTTCATGGTACTTGTCTTGGAGACTCGGGGTTCATGTGGAAACCTTAGGAGAAGACAAGGGATGATAAACATCTTATATGTTCTTGGAGAGCTTGCTCATTTGTGATGTTAGGTTTCTTTTGCGATGACTAAGGTTTGTTTTATACATGCAAACCCTAGATAAGAATTCACCATTGCCGATGATGGTTATTATGTATCTTGTTGTAACACTAAGGTTTCTACCCTAGTAGAAGACATGGAGAGTATATTTAACACCTTGTATGTTTTTGGATCTTTATTCTTATGGTATGTAAGGCTAGGAAAATATCATAGATTTATTGTATTATTGATGCTACATGGAAGCCTTGATGCTTATGATGATGTAAGAGTGGAAGAATTAGGGTTTGAGGATTCAAACCTTAGGACATGATTGTATAGAGTAATGAGGTTCTTTATAACCTAGTATTGGGGATATGTCATTTAATGTAAATTATGTGAGACCAATTTTTTTACCTCGAAATACTTGGTTCAATATGTTTGGTTAGGAAAACAACCAATATGGCCAAATCTAAGGTCAATACTTGGAAAATCTAAATGTTTTCCATCGTTTATGCAAAAAGAATGGTTTGATGAGGGTTATATGAAACATTATTTGTTGGTGAATATTTTTTTTTCTTTGTTATATTTAGAAGGGAAAAGTTTGAGATATGGTTCCATATTAATCTAAAGTTGGCTCAACTATGAAAAAATTAATTTTCTTACAACTTGCCTTAAGTTGTAGGTTTCTTGGATTTAACCTCCTCCTTTGGATTGTATGATCTGATCAAGTTGTAATTGCTACTTGTTTTGTTCCTTGATTCCCCCAATATCCCTACTTCTTCATTTTAGTATTTTTAAGTATTTTCTCATTGTGTTTTATTTCCTTTGAGGGATCTATAGAATGTGTCTTGGCCCAAGTTTTAATACTTTTATCTTCTATTCCAAAATTTTGGACATATATGAATGGATATGGGTGGACCATGAGTATATTTCTAGGACTATGAGTGTTTGATAAAGTGAACCAATCATGATTATAACAAATAGTGAATGGACCAAGATCTCTATCCCTAGTGACCAAGAGAGAGGTTTTGTTGCGAGAAGATCTCTATCACTTGTGAAAGGTCTTCATTGACTTCAGGTCTATGGAGATTCCATGTTGGTAATTACGTGGATGAAGAACAATCAACAAACCCATAAACTAGCTTTACAGCCTTTGGTTATATAGATCAAGGAGAATTCACATCTCTTTGATATGATCACTTTTGACCATATATAGAGATCTTGGGAAACCTTAGGTTTGTATCTGCAATCTAATAAGATGTGAAAAACATATCTATTATTTTGATAACGATTCTATTACAAAGAAAACCATTCAAAACAGACAACAAGGAACCTAATATTTTTAGGCAACAAAACATGTTGTCCATGTTTTTGGACTTATAAGCATATTTGATACTTTCTAAGCATATTTGATATGTTCTATTATCAATTGAAGCAAGTCAAAATTATAGGGAACAAAGAATGGTAGAAATTGAGCAAGTATGGAATACAAATCAAATTAACTGAAGAAAAATATGTATGACAATTAGGAATATGTTTCCGATACTATTTATAATTTTTTTTGTTACAACTTACCTTGATTTGTGGAGCTTCACACTGTCTTCTTTTTCTTTACCTTTCAAAACATCATTCAACATACTACAAATATTTTCTTGTTACAATAATTTCATGTTAGGAACCATCAAATAAATATTTGTCTGTTTATGAAAATAACAAAACAAAGCTAAATAAATACAGTTTCAGTAGTTTGTCTCAATGATTACAAATAACAATATTAGTGAACATTTTGTTGTTGTTGAATTTTTTTAATTTAACAATGTAAATTACACTACTATTCAAGTAAAGTAATTGGTAATAAGAGATCACCTAAGGAAACATGGAGAAGCACAACACTATGTATATAAGGCCATCGATCACCTCAAAATGCCATTTTTTGCCTCTGAACTATGAAAATGTTTCCCAATGCTATATGTAACAAGTTCCAATGTATGAGTTAAATAACAAAAGTAAAATTTAAACACTACAATTATAGAAATAATTGTTTTTAATGTATACTTCCTTACCATTCATTGAGCTCCTCTCTGTTTCGAGAATAATTTAATATTCTCTACTAAACATGACCAACCACGTGAAGGTGGAAGCTCTTATGGCCCCTCCCCCCCTCAAATAACTTTCAATTCCCCAAACCCAATGCATCTACTTGCAAACAACAATTTACTGCAAATTAATTCACTCAATTGTTGAAAAGTGCTTTCATTAAACCATTCATTAAAGCATTCAATAAACCATTCCTTCATTCAATAACTACAAAAATATTCATTTAGTCAATAGCCGATAAAACCATTCATTAAAGCATTCATTTAACCATTCATTCCTTAAATATCGGAAAAAACTATGCTCTACATTGTGTTATAAAAAAGAATGACTCAAAATTTCTATAGGCACTTCTTTTTTACTTTTCTTCTCTTTACATAATTAGCAAGAAGCGCATCTTTTAGAATTTTTTGATAGGTTTCATTAGTAGATTGCTCGCCAGGTTGAACTTGTGGCGAGGGGCTCGGAATTGTTGCAATAATGTGAAAATGTTTCATTAATTTATTTTTGTTTTTATAATTACAAGTAATTAATTTAAAAAAAATTACAAAGGTGTTTTTTTACCTGGCATGGGCACATTATCATGTTCATCATTATCCTGTCTAGGCTCAACCTGTTTAGTGTTATCTGCATCTACATGCTCTGCAGTTGAATTGTGGAGAATTAGAATTAATGTTCATCATCTGCAATTATCTATACAAAAAAATAACATATTAATAAATTTATTACTAGGAATCGAAGCATGATCTTCGACTGGTTGGTGTACATCCTCGACATTAACGGGATCATTTATTTCTTGCTCAACACAGAATAAATAGTTTATGTTAATTTTTTATAATGAATAAATTGCATGAGAATTAATAAATTTTCACTAAACTATATAGTTTTTATATACCTGTACACCATATGGATCGACAGAAGACCATGTATGCCCAAACAAGATTTTTCGGCGTTCAACAATAGATTCAAAGCCATGTTGGAAGCCAAGCTTCAAGTCTTCCTTAGTGGGAAATTCTTTGAATCGGTCGGCCTGCATATTTGCATAACGTCATTAATTTTACATTTTGCGCCAGAATAAAACGAAAATAATTTTCTATATATTATTTGGATGCAATATCGGGTTTTCGATATTTACAAATCGTGCCACCAAATTCGAATAACCACCAGGCCCAAGCTTGTGTTTACCAATTTTTTTCAGTCTTTCCTTGGTGGCCTTTGATGTGTTTGACATCTTAATCAAGCGTTGAATTACTTAGTCAATGTTCCAAATTCAATATAAAAATTAATAATAATAAGGCTTACCATTACATTATGGAATGTATTGCATACCTCCCTGTACCTGGTGGTATCTTTCCTTCTTTTCTTAGGCCCTTCTCTTTTCCATCTTTCACTAGGGTTTTCCACTCCCTTGATGGAATCATCGGAGGATGCTCATACCTAGGGTTATTTTCTAGGTGAACCTTATATTGGTCTCGAACAATCTTCAAATGTTGTCCAACCTTCTTTAGGACCTTCAATGTATTGAAGGTATCTTTGTCAAATAGACCAACCAACCAATTAGTCAGCTCATCCTTTAAATATTTTAGCTGTCTATCCCACCTTGTGCGGATGGTGGGACAAATCATTTAGTTTTTTTATAAAATACATCATTTCCTGCAAAACAATCACGTCATCATTAGTCAACATTAAAATTTTTTATCGGTATATTTGAAAAAAATTATAAAAAATAAATTGAACAATCTATAATTACCCAAAATATTCTCTATCTTTATTGAAACGAGTTCATCGTTCACCAAAAATGTTGTCACTATTGAATCCATGCTAGTGACACGAGAAGATCCAGGAAATGTTGCTACATCAACATTAGTATCAAACCCTGCCTCCACCCCTTCTTCTGCATGATTTGCTGTGCGTCAGTCAGCATTGACTGCCCCCTTTGCTGGCCTCGGGGGTGTCGCAGATCTTGTTTTCGACTATTCAATGGATAAAAAGGGTGTAGTATGTGGTGTACATGGAGCATTTTGCTCATTGGGACTGAAACTGCCTTCACCAGTGGTGTGTGGTTGTATAATTTCTTGAAAATACTAATCATTGTATTATAAGTCCACTATCATATAAAATTAAAAATTATAAAGTTATAAATGATTTTACATTATGATTCCGCAACTTGCTTTCAAGTTCTGACATCTCTGGATCAACAATTGAACGTTTTTTTTGATCTCGTTTGTTTGTGGAATTGTCAATGCCAGAAGAAGCACCTTCAACGGGTCTATAGAAGAACCAATGTCAGCATCATTCAACAACTGGTAGACATCATATTGTAAAGACTGTTGATTTGTTGTTTCATAAACTGAATCATTTGTCTGCAACACAAATATATAAAACATTGCTTAGTTGTTGAAGCAACAGTATGCGCAAAAAATTATTAACAAAAATTGTCTATCATGATAGATTCCTAGAATTACATCTAGGTTTACTTGATTACTAGATGGCGGTGTGGTCTAATCAACAACTGGGGACTTTCCTCGATCATCGACTTGCAAAAAAAATATACAACATTATCATAATGAACACAATCGTAAAAATGAAAAAATACATAACAAAATAAACATTAGGCTACATGCTTTATATGTGTACAATTTTTAAGTATTTAAAATGTAGAATTACCTTCAGGTTTACCTGTTTCCCGGAGGCTGTAGTCATTTGATCAATAGTAGGGGACTTTCCCCAATCATCCACTTGCAAAAACAGTAGACAACATTATCATAATGAACGCAAACATAAAAATGAAAAAATACAAACAAAATAAACATTATGCTACATGTTATACATGTGTACAATTTCAAAGTATTTAAAATGTAGAATTACATTCACATTTACCTATTTCCCCGAGGCTGCAATCGTCTGATCAATTGTCAGGTGGCTTCCCCGATCAACACTCTGCATGAAAAATAGATAAAATTATATAAATGAACCGAATATACTATTGAAAAAACATAACAACAGATCTTTTTGTCCATCCTAAATTTTTACAATAGCAATATCAATGTATACCTACCGCCTTGAGGCAAGTCTGCTAACATCTAATGTGAGGGAGGTTCCCGTGAAAGAACCCTGCATCAAAAACATACTAAAAATTACCTAATGAAACCAAAATACTCACTAAAACAATTTAATAACATAACATTTTGATGTATACATGTTTCCTAGCTGATTGTGTACACCTCTCATCTGCTGCTAGGGTGACGCGCTCCCCATCACCTCCCTACGAAGTCAACATAGGAAATTTAATAAAAAGTTATAATTATATGCTAACGAAAAATCCTAAAGATGTTAAAATAATTAATAAAATGTTGGGTAAATTGTTGGATGTACCACATCCATACTAACCGTGTTTGTATCTTCTCAAGTTAAATTGTAATTAATAAGCAGCTCTTCCCCAACAACTATTGATTTAATGGCACACACAAAGACACAGTTTCCTTCATGTGCCTCAAATATGCAGTTGGGTTGCTTAAGTGTAGACCCTGTTTGTGTACTGTTTATAAACCCCACAATATTTCTAGTTATTTTTGGCCTTCCTCCAATGTACAACATTGCTCATTTATTTTGATCATTGTCTTTCAGTTGTAAATAATTTGTTGACAACCCATATATAAGCATACTTCATGTATATTGTACCAGGAACACCCAATCATTGTTATTGTAAGAGGGTCCAACATACTCCATCAATTCTGTACATCTGTCGTATCCGACCTTTATGCCATCCATGCAAAACAACCCAAATCCATGTAATAACGACGATGCAATTCTATGTATCCTCTCATTCACACAAAAATAAGTGTTGAATTGATGAATATCCCTAGGTATCCATTGTTTCACTATGTGTTTGTACCTTAAGGGCACCTCGATTTCTCCTATTGTCTCATCATCATAGGAACATGACCGCCTTTATCTGCGAAAAATTTCCATGTGTTTATTGAATTTTATTATGATCTTGTGACATCTAGTTGATCTAGCCCTTGAATACCTATTGGATGTCTCACTTTCCTCTAGCCTTCCCAAACCCCCCTCGTTGGAGGAAGACATGTCTGAGAAATACTTGTTTGGTACTACCTGCACCATGGCTGGAAAAAAATTGGAAAATAATAGAAAAATACCAGTAAAAGCTTGGATAGACTTATAAGCATAACATAATAGTGATATCATTATCCTGAACAATATCAATAATTCCCTAGTATAACAGTTCATCACATAGTCCTTTAACACGATATAGATATCAAGTTGTTCCTTAGAAAATGCTTTAATGAATTTATCTAAAAATACAAACTATGTTTTTTACAAAATTCTTAGGTGTACATTTTTTAATTTATTTTGTTTACGGATCTCAATATATCTAATAAAATCATTTGCAAATATTTTGTAACTTTTTTTCAGAAGAAAAAGAGGTGTTCCTTGATATTCAATAGTGAATCAAAGGTAACTTTTACATAGTCTTGACAATAAGTCATTCCAGACATGAGTGGAGATCATAAGTATCCCAAGACGACTGAAGTAGAAATACCACACTGAGAACATAAGGAGCCCAAACAACTTATCCAAGGAGGCATCGAGGGTGGAGAAAACATACCCCTTAGGAGATGAAAACAAAATCTATATCCCCAGCTAAAACAGGACATATGTTGATCTACCCCATAGTCGAAAGAACCAAAAAAGACTATGCCACAGAAATAAAAAAGCTCTTAAATTAACTGTATCATGCCTTGCTTAATTATTTCTCCTTAAGTTATGAGAAGGAAAGGAGGCCAACCTTCATATTCAATGCTTCCTTGGATAAAAAGTCTACACTCATATTGTACTCCCTGTAGACATGGCTAAAGTCATATAACAAATGAATTGAAGTTGTCAGTAGTATAGAATATATGTCGGATTTAATGGATATCTGACAATATTGGAAATCAAACAAAGTCTCCTTCATATTAATATTATGTATTAAGAGCTATGTTCCTGAATCCTAACAATCAAGTATATATTTCTGTCGAGGAGGAAGAAAGGGAAAGGTTTTTTGAAGCAAAATGACGAAAAATTGAGGTATGCAATTGCTGATTATCATTCTAGTTTGTGATGGTATTTCTAGATATTAGATATTTTTTGCACACTCAGTCTTTTAGTAAAATCAAGAGTATTATTTCTTTTAGTTAGGCACTCTTTATAAGTTTGATGCATTATACTGAATAATCAACATAGAAAAACTTGCAAAGAGGAATCAAACCAGTGCAACATGTGTGGTTTAAATTCTGATTCCCATGGCTAAGGAATCGATTCAACTTGATTCATCTATCTATTTGAGCATACAACAAAAATCAAAACATTACACCTTCAGATTCAAATCAACATTCATATTGCAAGATTTCCCAAACACACTTCAACTGGTCTTCCAAGAGACTGTGATTTATTTTTTTGCTCAACCTCCCCTTTGAAATCAAACTCTAGAATTTAACCACACCTCTCTAGCAGGATAGTGTTTGTTTCTCGATATCACTCCACACACTAAAATTTCCTAGTTCAATTTCCAAGTAAATATGAACACTACATATTCGAATCACTAGTTAATGTCTTTTTCCTCAGGTTCCCAATCATGATTTTATTGAGTAGCATTCACATTCAAATTAGAAATGCATTGCTTTCTCCAACCTATATATATGAGTTCACATAAATAGAGCTTCTATATTTACACCGACCTGATCACATAACTTCTAGGTCACTTCTCCACTCTACATTGGCCCGATTATTCACTTTCTTGGCCACTCCTCTCTCCTTACTCTATACCCGTAGGCTTACATATAACTTAGATAAACTTCCAACTCGTCACAACAAAATTCTAAACTAAATGTTATAAAATTGTAACAAATGTTTAATAATAGAGTCAACCCCTATATCCAATGAACCGAATAACTCAATCCTTATCTATTCAATTTGTCATTAACTATTTTCTTGATATTTACACAAGTGTCTACGAAGATCATATATTTATGCATGGTTTTAGGATTCCTAAACCTATTTACAAAATTAGGAAAATTACACCAATTAGTTGATTGAATGCTTAAGATGAACCACAAGAAGCATGCTCTCAACTCTCCTCTTCATCCATTGACTCAGATGTCGATGACGACGACTATATCAATGATGGCTTGGTGATAGATGTTACAAATGTTGTTTTGGACAATCCTTACAATGATTCTGAAGGGTTCTATACAAATTCTAATGTCCATGACTCAGATGTTGACCTGGAAAAAGATCAAGATCAATATGATATGGAATTGTAACAGACCGTATTCAATGGATCTCTCCTTATGACAATTATTACTATAAATATATTGAAAGGAAACCTCTGTTATTTGGTTACATGTAATTGAAAAATGTGTTATTGTTGGTTATTCATTGTAAAATTCCAATTTAAAAGATTGTTTTGGGTATGCATTAGGGCCATACCCCATCTCATTTCATTTTCCATGTTTTTATCTTCTGTTATTGTTATAGAGAGTGTAAGAAAGACCCTAGTTATGATCTGCGTGTGGTAGTCCTATGGCATGTATGCCTTTACAACATGGAACCTATGTGGAATTAATATTTATTTGGTGACTCTTGCTTATGATTCCAACCAATCACTCAACTACAATACTTGTTATTAGTCCCTGAGACAACCCACCTGATTACTTAATGATTAGTGCCAAGGAAACTCAAATGATTGCTTGTTGATATTTATGTATGGAAATGAGGAAGGTAAATAAAGATTAAATTTTAACAATGAGGTTCAAAGACAAGTTACAGGTCTATATAATTATGTCATGGACCAATATGATGAAGTACAAAGATATGGATCAAATTGATTATTTACTGGCAACATATGTAAAGTAAAATGCTAAATGTATCAATCATTAAATTCTATTGGGTAGGGAAAAAAACTCAGTAGTATAAAACCTATTTCAGGAGAGAGGGTCACTAGATTTCCCTGTTGGTATCCTTTTACAAAACTATCAAAGAAAATATTTGTTGTATATCTCAGAATTTGTACAAAATTCCAATCAAATGGAATTCAAAAAAATTCTAGAATCATCTTTGTAAGAGCAATTTTAACTAACTTACCATTGAAGTAGAAAGAATGTTAAATCCAGGACTCATGAAAGTAAGAAGTAATTTGTGATATGTGTGAATATAAGTTAGTTCATGTGTTCAGTTCAAATATTATCAAATTCTCAACATCTTTCATAACCATAAGATCTCAGTAGAAAAGTGTTCATGACAAAACTGGAGACGGTTTCAAGCTTAAAGAATAAGTTTGTGAAGTGGAAAGTTCTATTGGTCAAGAAATCAAGTCTTTGAAAGGAAAGATTGCAGAGCACAAATTTGAGATTAAAAACTACACAGTCCTTTAAACAAAGTTCAAAGGTTAGTAGTTGCAATGGAAAAGGAATGTGATTGGTTGGAGAAGGAGGTCACATTCTTAAGAGTCCATGTCTGGGGAACACCATTGGTTCATTTGAAATGGTCACTGTATCTTGTTGCATGCTCTCAATTTCCTCTCCAAAAACGCAGAACTACATAATGGAAGGGATGATTGCAAACTTTCCCATTCTATCCAACATGTCTAGAACCAATTGATTTTTATTGATATAGAGACCTAGGTGGTTCCAATTAAACAATAATGCTACGAGGGTCGATAGGAAGCTTTATCATAGTACAATGGGCCCCATTCTAGTAACCTAAAAGTTGTTGGAGGTGTTCTATTCCTAGTTGCAACTTGTGAGGATATACTTAAATATTCATAATTAACTTGGTACATATCAATGCAATATATGTTATAAACCTGCATATAAAATCCCTTACACATAACAACATCATATACCCTTTAGTAGGTATATAACAACATCATGCCATGAAAATTGGTGGGATGAAAAAACACCACCAAATAAAGTATTATAACATTCCTTCCAATCCATAAAAGAACTTCAAATATGAATAGCATCCAAGTGACCTGAAACTCAATAGCCCAGGGTAGGCCATTTCATAATAAGGTGTCTTGCCAAGAAATCCAAGTATGTAGATATTGTTGACACACATGTTCAATCTAGGAAAATATTTTCCTAACAAGATTATAGAAGTGTTTTAAGGTACTGTTATACAAAATATTTTGAACAAAATGCTACTAGAACCCATAACTCCTCCAAACCATTAAAATTTTGAATTTTTTCTAATACTCTTGCATGACCAACCCCTTATGAGTCTTTAAGCTTCATTAATCACCAAAATTTTGAATATGCAGATTATGTTCTAACACCAACAATGGATTTACACTGTAATGAAAAATATGATATCATAACGATAGAAGTGAATTTTCATAAATGAAATAGACCATGAACTTCTAAAAAAACATCAACTCCAAGTTCACAATTCCTTACAAATGTCCTTGATTTTCATTTGCTAGGGATAAATCATACATCCATATCTATGTGTTTTGTCCAAACTATCTTTAGCACCACAGACATAATGGGAGATGGTTGTTCCCTACAATAACTTGTTCTAAACAATTGAACATCAACCATCTATTTCTATAGAAATACAATAGATACATCTGAAATCATATGAACATGTTTACTTCAAGCAAAGCTAGTCTTACTAGTTCGAAAAAAAACACATTACAGGGAGGGAAGGAAGGCATGAAGCAATTTCACAAAGAATTTTCCGAGTGATAAGTATCCACTATGGTTACCACCCTCAATCTGGGATATGAGGTGACATTGGGGAAATCTTTCAAGTTAATAATCTCACATAGGTACAATGTAAAAGTAGTTCCCCATGACTTAATTTGGTCTTAGAAAGTACTAATGAGTCCCAATGTTAAAAAAATGATGTGCATTCATGTAGAACAGTCCATTTGGACTCAACCATTGTATAAGACTTGCCCCATACCAATTTTGCATAGTAGCTTGACCAATATTTTGTCAAAACTCTCATTTCCCAGGGAACCCTTCATAACCAAGGTACAATTACATCATAAAAATCCCACCCAAGCTACAATTTCAGTAATGGTCTTCCTTAAGTAGTGCTATTGATAAAGAAAGAGATCATAGGGTTTCCTAATGATTGGACTTGGGCATAAATAACAACACCAAATGCTAAAGAACTGAACATATTTTTTTGCTCATGTTGTGATTCATTCCTAGGTCCATATGATCAATACATGGAAATCATATCTCAACATGATATTTAAAAAATACATAGTTGAAGGCGATTGGAGAAATCCAAAAATACTACGACAAATGATATTTCCACTGATTATGATGCATGAGGATCAATACTATGTTTGAAGACCTTGTTTATTAGGCTATGTTATGAAGGGTTTATCATGCATGCATATTTGAACAATGTTTGAAGACCTTGTTCATTAGGTTGCATTATTGAGGATCAATGGCTCGCTACTATTGTTTCCAAATCTTGATTCCTATTTTCTCATTGAGCATTATATTATGAGGCATCACCACATATTTTGAGGCATGATGGCACATGTAGGTTGTTGTCACATTTTAGATCCTTCACTTACACAATTCCATGCATATTTGTTCACTTGAGGGAGATCTCACCTAATCCCTATGACCAATTACATATGTGGAGGCATGCCACATCACTAGGATCTAAATTTGGATGGGAACCTTGCATTCTTACACCACATATGATGTCACATTGCTAAATTGCATGGGTTGAGAGATTCGATGGGTGGAGTGATTGAGGAGAGGAGGCTCCTTTGACCACCATTTGTTCACATTTGGAGGAATGCTTTGCATATTGAAGAGGTTATTTCACACACTTGTATTCACAAGTGTCATGCACATATCTTGAGGAACACCCATTAACTAAGGGGTTCCTAAGGTTGATCTCAAGCATGGTGTGGGGT
This sequence comes from Pseudotsuga menziesii, assembly GCA_001517045.1. Taxonomy (NCBI): domain Eukaryota; kingdom Viridiplantae; phylum Streptophyta; class Pinopsida; order Pinales; family Pinaceae; genus Pseudotsuga; species Pseudotsuga menziesii. Next base: position 194,536 of record LPNX010420137.1, on the reverse strand, counting down.
TTCGACACACATTTTGGAGCACTTCACTCTACTTGCACATATTCCCAAAGTGCTCAATGTTTGGCCCTTGTTTGGAGGTGGCTTGATGGTTTTGCATGTGGGTCCATTCTATTGGCAAATGGTTTTGGGTTTTTTAATGCATATTTTGGAGGAGCATGCCCAAAACCCCTATCACAACATGCCCAAAAAAATGAGGTGATACTTTCCCGTTGATCCATGAGCTCCAAATGTGAACCGTGAGCTCCAAATGTGAACCTTTAGCTCCAAATTGAAACCGTGAGCTCCAATTGTGAACCATGAGCTCCAAATGTGAAACTTTAGATCCAAATAGAATATGTGAGCTCCAATTGTGAACCGTGAACTATAAATGTGAACTATGAGCTCCAAATGTGAACCGTGAGCTCCAAATGTGAACCTTGAGCTCCAAATCGAAATTGTGAACAGTGAAATGGAAATTGAAATGATAACCCTGAGTTGTAAATGAAAATGTCAACTGTGAGCCATTCCAAATCACCGAAATTATAACCCTAAGGTGTGAATCAAAATGTCAACCGAGAGCTAGTCCAAAATGTCGAAATGATACATCAGAGCCGTGGAATTGCATAAAATTGTCCAAAACCTGAGCCGCGACAATGTGAGAAAGACAATGTGCACAAATAAGAAAATTGGTTCCAAATTTTATATTTAATTATACAATTTTTAACTTAGGTCATACAAAATATATGTATTGCATATTATTTTTAACTTAGGTATAGTATTTTTTATTATATGCATTGCCATACAAAATATGAAAAATAGGCTTTCTTATTTCCATTTTTTTGTTTTATTATTTTCTTTTTAAATTCATGGTTTTAAAAAACCAGAAGAAGAAATTGCATATAAAAATAAAGTGCAAAGAAATTCATAAAAGTTAATGATTTTAAGAAACAGTAACAAGAAACATATATGTGATCACCATGTTGATCTCCTATTTAAATGATGAAGATGGTGATCACCATGTTCATCTCATAGGAAATGATGAAGATGACGACGGCGACGACAACGACGATGATGATGATCATGATGATGACGCTGATGATAATGTTGATGACGACGAAGACGATTACGATGATGACGACGATGACAATTATTATGGATGATTATGAGTCTGGAAACCCTCCCACACTGTCAATGCATGTATCTAGTCTAAAAATTCCAAATTTCAAACCATCCCAACACATACATAAAAAATTAAATCGTTGGCCCCACGTAGCACATTAATTAATCTATATGTATAGTTTTTTGTTGTTCAATTTGCTAGTGACGGACATGTTTGACAATGAAGATGACCATGAATTAGTTCACGGATATTATCATGATGAGGACAATGATGAATTAGTTCACAAATATCATCCTGATGAAGTTGGTGAGCACCTTGTTGATCTCAATTGAAATGATGATGACGACGTTGATGATGATGTTGATGAGGATGACGACGACAACGATGATGGTGATCACCATGCTCATCTCATATGAAATGATGAAGATGATGATGATCATCATCATGATGACGATGATGATGTTGTTGATGACGACAACCACGGTTATGATGATGACGATGACAAGGATGATGATGGATGATTTTTGAGTTTGGAAACTCTCCCACACTGTCAATGCATGTGTCTAGTATAACAATTACAAATTTCACACCATCCCGACACATACATAAAAAATTTCATCCTTGTCCGCACGTAGCACATTAATTAATCTATAGGTATGGTTTTTGTTTCTTGATTTGTTAGCGACGAACATGTTTGACAATGAAGATGACCATAAATATGATGATGAGGATGATGATGATGATGATGATGAGGATGGTAACAATGATGATGATGATGATGATGATGATGATAACGACGATGATGTTGACATTGATGTTGATGATGTTGATGTTGACGACGATGACGACGATGATGATGAGGACCATGTTGAAGTCATATGAAATGATGAAGATGATGACGATGACGATGACGATGATGAGGATGAGGACGAGGATGATGACAACAACGATGATGTTGATGATGATGATGACGACGACGACGACGATGACGACGACGACGATGATGACGATAATGTTGACGATTATGTTGACGATGATGTTGATGATGTTGATGATGATGTTGATGATGTTGATGTTGAAGGTGATGATGCCGACGACGACGACGATGATGATGATGATGAATATGGTGATGAACATGTTGATATAATATGAAACAATAAATATGATGACGATGATGATATAATATGATACGATGAATATGATGACGATGACGATGATGACGACGATGATGATGTTGATGACGACGACGACGACGACGACGATGATATCATATGAAATGATGACCACGTTGATATCATATGGAATGATGAAGATGATGATGATGATGATGATGGATGATGATTGTAGAAATTCAGGCCTGCAGTAGATTAATTTCATCCACAACAATTAACAATTGATCATGCAAAATTATCAACAATGGAGACTGAAAATGGAGCTGTAACATAA